>OZ007599.1:40010001-40469001 GCA_963931845.1 Maratus michaelseni | reverse complement strand
AATTAGAGCTGCTTGAGTGCTGATTCTTCAACCCACACACTACAATATAATATTGTCTGCACATCAACCAATACACCATTGTGCTACCATGTGATAAATTGAAAATATTGAATCAATTTTCTATAGATCCTTTCTAAAGTCACACTACAGAATTCGCAGGAAACACTACATATGGACAGCAAGTGCTGAAAATGTATTCTTACTGAGTTAAGTGTTTTTCAAATTGCTTGTTTGGACACCTCATTTCAATTTATGATTAAATAGAAATTCTTAAAAATATTCGGTTACTCTTGAAAAGGGTTTCATGCATTCCTTCTGTCTGTATGTTAGTTCATGTTCAAATTTTCGGTTCGTCAACTGTCTCCAGTCTTGTTAGAAGTTCAGCTGATACCACCCATAAGGAGATAAATCAACATCGGGGTGTTGAATGCAAGGAAAGAGTTGAGATAATTTACGATAGCGGGCGTGGTTTATTTTTGTTTTGTTAAAAGATATTTTTGAGTTATTACAAAAATGTGAGCATTTCTTTTCTTTTTCCTTCTTCTTCTTTTCTTTTTTTTTTTTTTTTGGGGGGGGGGGGGGACTAAATGTGGCAAATGATTTTAAAGTAATAAATAGTTGCATTTAGCAGCTGTTATTATTATTATTATTATTATTATTATTATTGCATTATTGCGCTTGATTTTTAGACAATAAAGATCCACATTTTTTGCAGGATAACACAAAGAGAGAATTTTTCAAAAATTCTCCCAGTTTTATACAAGGGTATACAAAACTGTGTTCGAAAGAATGTAAAATTGAATGCGTATCTTGAATTAAGTTCAGTATATATACGGGAAGAAGCAAAATTTTGGAATATATTTGGGTGGAATTTTTCTCAAAATTTTATGAAAAATTACAGTGAAATAAAAGTATACTTTTGGAAGGTATTACACAGACAATAATTATGCAAAATATTTATATGTTATATTTAAAAATAGTTTTTAAATATACATACAGACAATGATTATGTGCGTGTTACACTAAAACATATCTATTAAAAAAAAAAAAAAAAACGATAGACGTACACTCTTGCTTTTGCAGTATCTGGTTGCATTCGTTTATGGTTACATCAAGTAACAGTCTGGTCAGTGAAATAAAGTGTTTTAATATTTTAAACTTATGCTTCATTAATTATGTAAAAAGAGGCGTCTGGAAATGCTGGCGCAAGAGGAGTTGGATGATTGCTTATTTATAGTTACTTCACACAAAAAATAGAGAAGAATAATTTTTAAAAAAATAATAAATAAAATATTTTGAAGATTTAGCTGTATGATGTGGAAGGGCTTGGATTTTACAAGCTTGACTGTTTATTTTTACTGCAAATTAAGAAACAGGGCAGAAATATTTTAAAATATTAAAGATTTTAAACTTTGCATGCTTCTGGGGAGGTTGAAAGTCGCTTTATTTTTTATTTATACTTTCCCACTTTTAATATTTAAAACTTTCATTGTTGCAGTTTCACAGCAAGTTGACCTATTTTGGTGCATTATTAAATCCATTGTTGTTGTAAATCGCATACAAGTGTAACCATGGAGAATATTGGTCAATTTATCACCTGTAACAGTGTTGAATTCAGACACTTTTCTCCGGGTGGGATTTCTATGGCTCCGGGAGGGACATTATTGAGTTCCGGGGAGGAAATTGCAATTTTTGGACCATTAAAAGCATTAAATATCAAACCTTCCGGGGGGATATTTCGATGCTCCGGGGGGGGGGGGGGGGTAATGCCCCCCCCTGAATTCAAGACTGCCTGTAACAGACTAACAGAAAAATGCCTCAAAGTTAATGAATTTATTATTAAGTTCTAAAAATACTGAAATGTTGTACTGTTATCAAAAACATTTGTGTTAACATAATTTTTATAATTCTAGCCCATGGACATAGAAATAGATAAGGACTTCTAAGGAAATACTCTTAATATCGAGTTGCGACTTTGGAACTAAATCTGGCAGACAGAGTACAACTGTTCTAAGGCAGCGCCACATACAAATGACAAACCAAAACTGTCGCCAACAATATTCTGGCATCCAGTAATGCAACAATAATTCTTTTTAATAAAGTATTTTTTTATGTCAGGCGTTTGTGTCAAATCAACAGAATTGCCATACAATAACACGTTATACTTCAGCTTGAAAAAAAGGTCGGAGACATAGCTAAGCTACGCCCACTTCAGAAATTAGATTATATATTTGGATGAAGAGAAATAACTGTATAATACATAATAATTAATATCCCATAAATGTAAATAAATTAGAAAGCAAAACTACAGCATTTTTCCGTCTCCTGTGCAACACTGCAGAGTCCAACACTGTTTCTTTAAATACATTGAGGAGAACTTACTAGTACTTCAAACCTCAGACCCTCAGAGGGTCAGACTTATCTGATGCCAGCCTGATGGGAAAAAGTAAATTTCACCAAATAGTTCTGAAAATTTCTCCAAATCAGTGATTTCCCCCAAAAAATTTCCCAACTTAGTGTCTTCTTATAAGTTTCCCCCATATCAAATCTAAAAAAAAAAATAAAAAAAAAATCCCCATGGCAAAAAATAATCTACAAAAAGATTTAAACTCTTATAGTTTGCATATTTGTCACTATAAAACCCAATTCTTAAGATTTTACATAGAGTAATAAATTAAAAATAGATACACACAATTACAAAAACCTAAAAAAAAAATATTTTGTCCGAAATGTTTATCGAGAAATAGTGTCAAAACTGTAAACGCAGCTGAAGATATAATCTGATTTTGTCCAATCAGAGACTGGAAATAATAATAAAAAAAGTCCTTCGAGTCTCCCCCCCCCCCTCCCAAAAAAAAAAAAATAATAATAACCAATACATTTCTTAGTAACACTATTTTGCTAAAGGCTCAGAATTCCCTAAACTGGGGGAGAATTCCCTAATCAGGTAACACTGTTCAGAGTTTGTCATTGATATGACAGAATAATAATAATAAAACTCCCCATATTCGCGGAGCAAGCGGCGCGCCCCATGTGATGTGTTGGTGTGGATCCGATCCTTTTGCACTTTAATCTAGCGCCAGGCTAGAATTGCTTGAATATCAGTCAAATTTAACAAACGTTCTGTAACATGAACACAAAACTTTTATTAAAATAAAACTACCATATACAATTATTGGTATGAGTTTCTTATAATGAATGTTTAAACAACTGGTGAATAAATCTTTCCGTTGTGATAAGCTGACGTTTTGTTAAACAGAATAAAAACACTTTTACCCTCGTAATGTTTAATTAATTTAAATCATGGAAAAAAAATATAAATAAATATCGGGGAAAGCGCCCAGTTCTTTTAATTGTTGTTATTGTCTATATTGTTAATAGAAGTGTAATTTATTTTTATTGATTAAAAAAAGTGACTGTCAATACTTTATCTGAAAATTGTTGAATTAAACACATGTACCATGATGTTTCAGGGCCATTTCTGTTCAACATTTCAAAGAAATAGCAGAATAGCTCTTTTCATTAAATATGCACGATACTGTCGTAATGGTACAACGTTCCTGCTAGTAAAAATTAAAAATATGGCTCGCGCCCTGCGCGGCCCTAGCAAAATGAAATTATATCCAGGCAATCCGACCCGGCCTTCTGAAGTATAATTTATTTTTATTGAATAAGGAAAGTGATTATCGATAGTTTATCTGAAAATTGTTGAATTAAACACATATACCATGATGTTTCAGGGCCATTTCTGTTCAACATTCCAATGAAATAGCAAAAAAGCTCTTTTCATTAAATATGTACGATACTGGAAAAATGGTACAACGTTCCTGCTAGTAAAAATTTAAAATATGGCTCACGCCCTGCGCGGCCCAAGCAAAATTAAATTATATCCAGGCAATCCGACCCGGCCTTCTTAAGTATAATTTATTTTTATTGAATAAGGAAAGTGATTATCGATAGTTTATCTGAAAATTGTTGAATTAAACACATATACCATGATGTTTCAGGGCCATTTCTGTTCAACATTCCAATGAAATAGCAAAAAAGCTCTTTTCATTAAATATGTACTGTACTGGAGAAATGGTACAGCGTTCCTGCCAGGGCCGTAGCTAGAGGGGTTCCAAGGGGGGCTCAGCACCCCCTGAAAATTTTTGAGCCCCCCCCCCCCCCCCCCCCCCGGGAAAATTGCCAAGGCCACCAAATGAAATTCTGTTTCAAAAATCCAAAATTGAACTTAGTTTTAGGGCTTTTTTACAGTTTTGCATAAATTCTAAATTGTAGTATTTGTTTAAAAACTGCAAATAAGTGCTTCAATATGTGCGCATCCTATCTGCACATACTCAGAATTATACCTTTTGCTGATGCAAACATTGACTTTTGCATTAGTTATATACTGAAATTTATTTTCCAGCGTTTTCTATTATTTGTATAAAACAAAGTTATTCCAATGAGTTTGATAGTAAATATGATTCTTATGATAAACATTATGTTTCGTATTTGAGCCATCCTAGTTTAAATATATATATCAGATACTTGATTTATAAATGATACCAATAAAAAAAGCTAATAGCCAATTTAAATACAAGTGGTTTTCGCATTTGACTAAACACAAAAATAATTTTAAAATGCAACATACATCCTTGATTTTTCTAATGTTTTTTTATCATACAAAAACATAACTTTAGAGTCCTTAAGGGAAGGGAAAAACAACCACTCCAACTTATCATGCAGGTGCAATAGACATAACATAAACAAAAGATTAACTCAGAATACTTTTTAAATTTGGAATATAAAAGCGATCTGCGTTAATAAGGGACTAATAAAGTTACAAACTACTTCTTTAAATACAACAAGGAGATCCTCAAGGTCTAAGGTGCTCGTTACTAGAACAATTTACAAGATTTTGAGGAAATTATCGCATTGGAACATGTAGATGATACATTGTATGTAGATATGTAGTACTGTATGGAATACCTAGTTGATTGGCAACTTTACCACCAATAGGGAGCCGTGAAAAATTAATAATTGAAATGTAGTCAAGAACTACATAAAAGAAAATAAGAGTAATAAAAATATTTAATATAGTTCAGAATAGAAATTAAAAAGTTCCACTAGATCCAAGGAAATCACAGACGAAACTTATGGGTTAGGTCTTTTGTCACCTCTTTTTATGAGATGGGTTCGACCCATCTCATAAAAAGAGAACTCTTAAATATGATACTACAGCATGAAGGAATATTATTACGAGCCCTTGGGGACGGGAGAGCAACTGATCTTGGCTCCCAATAAGCGCATGCGCATTGGAGAGTCACATAGTCAGAGCGACAGCAAGGAAGAGCTGAAAGCGGCAACTGGGTCTTGCTTTGCTCTATTAATTCAGGCCAGTTGGTAAGAAACCTTTCACTGAATTTGAGGATGCTTTGGTTCGACTGTTTAAACTAAGCATGTGGAACGTAATATTCCGTTCACTAAGCTCGAGGTTTCACTGCAATATATGCAATGTTTAAGATAATATAATTCTATAGATTTAATGAATTTTCAAAACATTGAAGAATGATTAATACTCTCAAGGGTTACATTCATATTTGTAATTAAGTTTTATTTATAATGCTGAAATAATCATATTTTTTTAGCATTTAAAACAAAATGCGGAGAAAACAACATTACAACTTTACCCTTTTTCAAAACGCTCAGAGGAAAGGCCTTCCTTAGCGTTTTCAATTTCTGTAATTACTACGTTTCTTGGTATTTTAAGTTAAACATTTCTCTAGTATCATTATTAATTAATACGGTATGATTAACATACCGTAAATAACCATTTAATGAAACTGAATTTAACTTATCTTGTTTTACTTAATGTTTACATATTTCTGCATAATTAAAAGTCTTATTCAGCTTTTATATTTTTTTCTATCATTAGTAATTTATCACTTAATACAATACATTGGTGCTGTCTCTCTTTTTTTCACTAAGCAATGTTTACATAATACCTTTATAACTAGGAGGTGAATGAGTATAGTTTTTGTTTACAATCATTTACATGCTCAAGAATAGTAGCAATTGAAATCAGTCTTATCTTTGTATTGCACAGTCTACATCTAAATATTTTTTTTGTACCTGCATTCAGCGTTCTAGTACAAAACTTTCATTAAAATCTGTTGTTTGCAAATAAACATGTAATGTTTCTTTTGTTTACAAAACAACTTGAACCAAATTTTATTTTAAAGCTTTAATAAGTTTGCATTTTTGTTTTCTCTTTTCAGTTGCAAAATATTTGATTTGTTTCAGTTATATTTTCTCTTTCTTGACACATCTAGTAAATTATATTAACTTTTAAATGTGTACTGTTAAAACTTGTATAAAATGAAAACTACATTCAATTCTTTAAGTATATGTAAACATTAAGCACTTTTGTGCATGAAATTTTCAGTCAATACAAGTGTAAGTGAATTTCTAAACTGTTATTGACTTAGACAAAGCAGTGATATTTTTAGGTAAAGATGAAAACTAATATCATTTCCACGCTTTATGTTTGAAGCTTAATTTTTAAATGTAGAACCAACCATTATGTGAACATTATTAATTCAGAACATGCACTGTAAGATAAACTGTCTCATTTAGAAAATTATTTACAGCTTCCTTAGAAAATAATCTATTTTGGTTTTGATTTTGTTCAGTTTAAACTGCACAACATATTAGGGTATAAAAAAGCAGACAAGCTTGCATTTATGTTCAAATTTTTCAATATAAAAAAAAAAACTTTTGTGTTTAAAACTTTGTTGTATAAAATATAAAATTTTGTTGATAATGAATCCCCTTAATTTAGATAAATGTGTTTTTCATGCCAAATTATCCGATTTGATTAACATTTGGTTTATAGGTTCATTGTTATAAGGCACTTCCCTGATTAGTTTTGGGGGTTCATTGGTTAAGTACAAAGGGGGAACGGGGGGTTAATCCCCCCTTAATTTAGATAAATGGGTTTTTCATGAGGAATTACACAATTTGCTTCAAATTTTGTATATAGATTCATTGTGGTAAGGCGCTTCCCTGATTAGTTTTGGGGGTTCATTGGTTAAGTATAAAGGGGGGGGACGGGGGGTTAATCCCCCTCCCTCTTAATTTATTGTCGCTTTCTTTTTCGAGGGGCATTATTCTTTGAAATAAATGTATAATATACAATTAGTGTGAATAGCCTGTGAGCTAGATGCCATCAGTTTAACTGGGCACTTTTCTTTTTTTTTCGTATTTGTCTTTGTTAAATAAATGTTTGTTAATTGTTTCTGTTAAATAAATATTTGTTTCCTAAATAAAGATATATAAATTTTCTTGTGTAATCTTTATTTAAATATACACACATGGGCACAAAATTTTTTTAATTTATAAAATAACTTGATTATATGCAATAAATACATAGACATCAAGTTATGTTTTGATTAAAAAAAAGTATATTTCAAATAGGAAGTTTTTGACAACAAGTCTTGAATATAGAAAATGATTCATATTATACATGTGTATTAATTTACAGAAAAAGCTAGTTGTACAAGTTGTAAATTTCCAACTGGACGAAAAATGTCCGGGCCAGGATTCGAACCTGGGATCGCTTGGCTGAAGCCGCCACGCTCTACCACTGAGCTATCCCGGTCGAATCTGGAGGGCATAATTCATCCAGTTAACCTTATTGATCAAAGCATCTGGTCTGATATTTTAATCAGCCCAACAGAAAAGATTTCCATTACTTTACCAATTTGAAATAATTGTGTTAAAAAATATTCCAGTCCAAAGCTAGTTGTATTTGTATTTATATTACATTTAATATAAGAATAAAATTACAATAACCCAGCAATATATGAAACACTATTTCTGTTTTCCAGTGTCCTCTCTCCTTTATTGTCACAAAAATTTCAGCATTATCAATGCCTCAAAGTATAGATGGGGCTATGTAAATAAATATTTAGATAAATATATTTATTATTATCCTACTCTTAATAGTATAAAATATCAGCTCTAACTGAAAATTACATGCTAAATTTGGGGCCTATATGGCCCAATTAGCGTGCAATGACCCAATTGCTACAAGTTTCAAATTTATTTTACATTTGCAGTAGGCATATATATTTTTTAAATCTTAATCGCTTTAAATAGTTTGAGTACAATAAAATTAATGCTAATAAAACTTACCTTATTCCAATACTTGTTTTGAATAGGAATTGATATTTTTTGCTCATTTTACATAATACAGATGGGAAACAATATATATATTTATAATTTTTAGCAGTTCGTAAAATTTATTATGAATATTTAACGAATTCTTAAAGTGAATAGTTCTGTTTTTCATATTTTATTTATTTTAAAAAATAAATAAAAGCATATAAAAGCACCGCATCATTTGTTTTAATTAGAAAAAAAAAGTTATTCTATAAAATATTTACGAGAACTACGTGATAAATCCCGGATATCCAAGTACAATAAAATTTTAAAAGAAAAAAAAGATATATCTGAGTTCCAGGCTTGTTTTGAATGAGAATGAATATTTTTTGTTCCTTTTTAATAATACAGTGGAAAATATATATATAATTTACAGTTTGTAAAATTTAATATAAATATTTTACAAACTCTTAAAATAGTTCGTTTTCTGTTCTGTTAATTAAAAAACTCGTAAAAAAAAATCACAGAATTTATTTTTAAATGCAGCTTAAGGAAAAAAACAGTTTTCGATTTGCTGACGGTGCTCCGGCCAGTACACGAGATATCGCGTATTACCAAACTTCATTTCGGAGTCAAAAATTTAACATGGCGTTCCCCTACCGGAGGTATTCTATTACCATGGTAACCAGAGCGGAAGTAAAGAATGAGAAAGACGTTCTGTCCACCAGCAGTGCCCTCATGATGACGCGCAGAAAGTATGCGCAGCGGTTCAAGAGCGAACTCTCGAATGCGCATGCGCGTGTTAGGAGCTAAGATCCGTTGCTCTCCACTAGCGTCTAGCGCTCACACTTTTTCGATTTATCCCTGATACTTTGATCCTGTGGGATCGGCACTCTACGCATACCCTTCCGCGCATGGTGTAGTGAGTTTATGATGCGTTTCACGACGAGTGTGATGGCTTAGCGGCATGACGCTCTCTTCCAAATCTGACAACCACAGTTCGATTCACGGCAGGGGAAAGTTTGAAACTAAATGGAATGGGTTGATTAGTGAAAAATTTATTTTTTAATATTTAATCAAGCTATAAAAATAATTTGTACCAAAATTTGTACCCATTTGTAAAAACTTATTTAATATTTCCTATTTTTAGAGCCTAGACGAATTATTAGTGCATTTCTTTTCATAATTTTAATATTATTAAATAAATAATTTCTTTTCATAATTTTAAAGTTATTAATTTTTATAAATTTTTTTCCTAATTTTAATATTATTAAATAAATAATTTCTTTTCATAATTTTAAAGTTATTAATTTTTATAATTTTTTTTCCTAATTTTAAATTTATTAATTTTCCTAATTTTAAATTTATTAATTTTCCTAATTTTAAATTTATTAATTTTCCTAATTTATTAATTATTTTTTTTCCTAATTTTAAATTTAATAATAATTTGTTTTCATAATGTTAATTCCAATAATAATTTTAACTTTTTCATTTTTTTACATTAATTTTAAATTTTAATAATTAATAAATTTGTCTAAAAATTAAAATGCTAAAAACTAACTAGGTGGAACCTATCAAAACTTACTGGAAAATGACTCGATGGTACCAAAAAAAAATGTTCCTAACCTCTTAACAATAGTTAAAAAAAAAGTAAAGTAAAGTAAAAAAGAAAAAAAGAAAAGAAAAGAAAACTCATTCTTCAGGCTGGGGACAGGCATTGGCGCAGGTGCTATCACAGTATTTCTCTTATTCATACTCAGACATTTTAATTGTGTAAAAATACATTTGAGTTTTATTATGCAGGACCAACAGCTAGAATTGTGTCTGAGCCAAAGACTAAAAGATCTGAATTGCTAATTAACCAGTAGTTGGATTAACTGGCAAACTGCAGTTATTAATAACAATAAAATATAATAATAATTGATCCTATTTTAATTAGACACTTCAACTGATTTGTTAACTTTCTAGGAATTTTTTTAGAATTAATGATGATTCTAGAATTACTGATTAAAATTGCTTATAATTCGGTTTCTTTTGCTTAAAAAATGTTTATTCATTTATTGTTTGTATTTTAACAAATATCATTAAAACTCTTCTGCAAACAAATTTTATTTTTATTGCTTTATATTAAGATGCAAGAATATCAGTGTATTAAGATGCAAAAATATCACTGTTAAGAGTTCTAACTCCTTAAATATAATATATATATCATTAAATTAATATGAATTCATCAAGTCAGTTATAAACGTAATATGTGGCAGATGCTATTTCTATTTGTGTTCTAATCTGACAGTAAATGTTATTTATTAATGTAGAATGTTTTCATAATTAAAATAAGGTGTAGGAATATCAATCCGGCAGGCAGCCTTCTTTTTTTTTTTTTTTTTTTTTTTTTTTTTTCCAAACAACGTACTATAATTAAATATAACAAATTATAACGCCTTATAATAATATACTTATTTTAATTGCTAAAAGGCATAAAATAAAAACATTATAAACAGTAAAATAAGTTTTATCAGACTGTTGGCATGTTTCACTCCATCTGAGCCATTATCAAAACAAATATGTGTATTCTATAATTGAACGGTCTATGAAGTTATTATTTGAAACACTATCATTTAATTTTTCACATATTTTTTCCAGTTACGCACATTATTTTTTATCGGCTCGGATGGAGCTGAAACATGTAAACAGTCGAATAAAATTTATTTTACTGTTTGTGTTTTTATTTTATGCTTTTTAGCAATTAAAATAAGTAGACAATTCAGGGGTTGATACAGGCAAAATCTGAGGCCTATTTAGGGCCCCTTTAGAAAAATCTCTTTAATAAAACAGGCTCTTTCACAATATTCCCCAGGGCACTTCACAAAATTCTTTTTAATAAATAGACTCTTCACAAAATTCTTCTTAATAAAATAAGCCCTTCACAAAATTCCATTCCATAAAAACATACTCTTCATTAATTATTTTTATTTTGTTATGTTTTAAAATGTGTAATTTGCAAACAAAACAAGTTCACCAGAAGGGAAAACTTTAGCAGAAGGACTTGAAGAAGTTATTGTTAATAAATGCCTGATTAAAATTGGAGTAAATGGCTTTCATCTTTTGTTATAAAATTTTATTTTTCACATAATGGGCTCCAAGAAAATAGCCCTGCATCAAACCCCCAACAAAAAGGAATAAATGTATATATATTATTTTAATTAACTGTTCCACAATTGTGGTTTTCTGCTCTCTTCTTTTTGTAATTATTTTGTGAATAAATTCTAATATTGTCAAATAAAACATGTTTTTAACTACTGAGTTTTGTATAAAATATGAGTACATTACTATACATACACATCGTATCTTTAATTTAATCATTATTAATTAAATTTATTATAGCTTGAAATGTTTTGAGCTTGAATTTACATATCTGTGTTATGCAATTATTTTAAATTTTCTATCTAAAATAATTAAAACATTGATCTTGTGATAATGACAATAAATAATTTAAACAATGAATTATTATCATAAATATTTTATTAATTATTGATATCTTAGCTTTTGATTTTATTTTAACACGACTATATTTTGTTTCATTAGTATGCTTTCATTGAATTATTGTAATAAATACTTTCACAAAATCAATTTATTACTTTTTGTAGGGTGTGTATTACTGGAATTAAAAGTGTTTGATTTATTTCTGTTATTAAAATTTTGATTCACATTCAGAAATGTAAGTATGAGAATGGTTAAATATTGTTGATAGATTAATATAATATTAAAAAAGATTAAAATATAATAATAACTATTAATTCAAACGAATTTTTCTAAGGATGATTAGCAAATCTACCCTAATTTAAAGAAAATGCATTCTTGTAATACTTTCAGGAGAATAATTTTTTTTTTCTGGATTTGAAAGAATCAGTAATTTCTCATTTGCTGTTTTGCTAGTATACCTAAATTATTACAGTAGATTTCCGTTACAACGAACTCCACGGGACCACTAAAATATTTCGTTGTAACGATTTTTTCGTTGTAACGGAATTACTCCTATTTATCTAATGAATTACATGTACACGTAAATAAATTATGTAAGATAAATGTACCTTTCATTATAGAGGATTTTAATGGAAGATTAGTTAAATTAACATAGAAAAAGTTAGTAAATTAAAATTCAATATTAAAATTACAAAATTACGAACTAACCTTTATTTAGTAATACATTATTGCAGAAAATCTGTAATTTTAGTTTGTACAAAGGAATGTATAATTGATTATAACAAAAACGTGTGCAACGAATGAATGTGAGAAAATACCTCCTCTGGAACATTCTTTTGATGAGAAACAAAAACACGCATTTTCTCCAAGCATGAGAGAGCTTCCGAAGAGGTAACTTTTGAATCGTCGGTGACACCAATATCGTCAAAACTGCTTTCGTCATTTTGTTGGTCTAATGTAGTTTTAATGCTTAAAAGGATATTTTCATCAGTCACTTCAGAGCATGTTTGAAAATTGTCATCCACAGATAAGAAATCCTCCCAATCCACCTGATCAGGGATTGATGTTAATTTTCTGGTAGCCTTCCAAATTGTGTTTAACTCAGAGGACTCATATCCAAATCTAAAACTTCTGATTAATTTTCTTCGGTGTCAGTTAATCGGGCATGTTTCCAACAGTTCGAAATTGTTTTCTGGCTAATTTCTCGCCACGAATCAATTCACGCACAGAGATCAATTCAATAGCTTCTTTGAGATTTATTTTTGGTCTTTTGCCATTCTTTAAGCCGCAAAGAATTTCTTTTAGCAAAAGAGCTCAGTTGCGAGATTTTACAGCACGGATGATGCCATGGTCTAGAGGATGTAGAATAGAAGTGCAATTTGGCGGAAAGTACTCAACTTGGATGGCAGTCTAATTTGGGGGGAATTATCATGAGGCATGCAGTTATCAATCAGGAGAAGAATTTTCCGTTTTTTAGCTTTTATTTCTTTGTCAAATTGCACTAGCCAATCATTAAAGATATCTTGTGTCATACATGCCTTCTTATTGAATTTATAGTCGCAAGGCGAATGACAGTTCTTAAAGCAACGGGGCTTGCCAGAGTGACCAACAATTAATATTTTTCTGTTCTCGGTTCCAGATTTGTTACAACAAAAAAGTGCTGTAATTCGTTTCTTTGAAGTTTTCCCTCCAATGCATTTGTCGTCATTAAATGTTAATGTTTTTCTCGGTTCAAGTTGATAAAATATTCCAGCGTCGTCAGCATTAAAAACATCATCGGAGCTGTATGTCTTTATAAGGGCAGTTGCTTTTCCAGCTCTCCATTCATTTACAGTCTTTGTAGGTACATCACTTGCGTCGCCTCAAATTGATTTTATTACAATTCCATGGTGAGTACGGAAGCGATTGGACCATCCAACACTGACTTGGAAATTTTCGATACCAAGCATTGTTCCGAACTCTTGAGCTTTTTGCCTTATCAGAGGATCACATTGCATGAACGAACATCGGCACAATCACTTGAACACGGCTTTATCGACATCTTGAAATTGGAAGTGTCGCATTCGTTTTCTATGGGGACAAATGCTTGCAATTTGAAATTGTCTGTCAATATTTTCCTTATCTTTTAGAAATGTCGATAAACTCGATGGTGTTATTCCATATTTTTTGGGCACATCAGCTTTCCGCAATCCCTTATCAATCTCAGAAATTATAGCTTTCTTTTCTTCCAACGAAAATCGTTTTCGTTTCACACAAGCCATATTTTATCAATGAACGAAGCAAGAAACACACTGCAACAGGTATTGGCGACAAAGACATCCCAGAACAAGCACAAACACTTCTTTCACAGTGAAGTCCACCTGCTGTCTGTCACGTGATCATTTTGAAGCGTATGGGCTAATGAAAAAAAAGGAATTTGGAAACAGAAGTAAACAAACGAAAAAATAGCAAAGGAGAGAAAAATATGAAATAGCACCTGTCCCCAAAACAACGTTATTTTTTAACTTCGACGTGCTATTCGAAGTATATTTCATTTCTGTTAAGCGATTGAGAAAAAAGAAATAAAAGCTCGATGAAGATTTTTCGTTGTAACGGAATTCCTAGTAAAATGCACTTCGTTAAATCGAAATTCTTAATACATTGGGGTTAATGAAATTTGAAAAGCGGATTTTTCAAATTTCGTAGTAACGGGATTTTTCGTTGTAGTGGAATTCGTTGTAACGGGAATCTACTGTATTATAAGTTACTTCTTCAGGGTGAAATTTTTTTGCATGCTTCTTTAAATTACTCTTATTAGAGAATGATTTTTTTGACATTCACAACACTGGAAAATTTCTGAGGGCACAGACTGTTCATTCTGAACAGATATTGGCCCTGAAAAGGGCCTTTGCTTTTCAAAATTTTGATTCAAATTAGTGGCCATGCGGAAAATTCAACAAAATCTAAATGTAAACAACGTAAGTACGTCACTGTAAATACGTCATGCGCGGAAGGGTATGCGACAAGCGTCTAGGGGAAGAGTTACTATAATTCAGCCAAGGCCAGATTTCAGAGGAAAGCAGGTAGCTGCTGAATTTGAGAGGGAGATGGGTCAACATTTTGCCAACACACACACACAAAAGAAAAGAAAAGAAAAAAAAACAATTTTTAAACAAGCCAGCATAATGTTATATTTCAATTGGCTTTTCAAAGTCAGAAACCAATTGAAATTACATAGCTGCCAGTCCTAAGCCTGGATAAAGTGTGAAGGGAAATTGTGTTTGATTTTCTTTTATAAATAAACAGGAAGGAAAGTTATGCATAATTTTCTTTCATTATTGCGGTATGCATACACACATATACTTCTAAATTTTATTTCAGATTTACTAGTTTATGATGCCGTGTAATAAATGAAAAGCTTTAAGGGTACTCACCGACGAAACATTATAACTATTATTATATTTTAACAATTTTTTTAATTCATTATTTTTTCATCTTGTTAACAAACAAGAAAAGTTGAATTTAAAGAATAATAATTATCTTTAAATAATATCTTTATAATGGTTAATATAATAATAATATAATATAATAAAAAATAATATAATATAATAATAAATATCTTTAAATAAATATTTTTATAATATCTATAAATTATTTAATGTAAAGAATATATTGAAAGGTCCTATATTTCATAAAAAGACTCTGAATTCATATTTAATAAAAGAGAAAGTGCGAGGAAATAAAATATTAATGCTTTTGGCTATCAATATGCTTTTAGCTATCTTTTACCTTCAATTCCAGCTAAATTTAAGTTGGGTGTGTAAATGATTCTTATAAAAATTGTACAATTTATTTAAAACAATTTACATTGTCATTCATAAGTTTTTAATACAGAAAATATTTTTTCAATGTAAAAAAACTGAAAAAGGCTACATTTATTTAAATTAATTCTGACAAATAGTCAACCAAATGAAGTAACTTGCATTAAAAAAGCTATAATATATATAATTTTTAAATACATTTAAAATTAATAATAATTATTAAATTTTACATAAACAACTTTTTTTAAAACCCTATAAATTATATTCATTATTCCTGGTTTCATTTCATGTCGATAGATGGCGGCAGCAGCGACCTGCTTTCTGGCCTTTGCTGAATTATAGTAACTCTTCCCCTAGACGCTTGTGGGTATGCGCAGAGTGCTGATCCCATAAGATCAAAGTATCAGGGATAAATGGAAAAAGTGTGAGCGCTACACGCTAGTGGGATGGATGGTTCAGCTCGTAGATTTGTAAACCTAGTAACACTAACCCTACATTCAATAAATTTATGAAAAGTCGTTTCAAAAGAGGGACGACTAGTTCACAAGAATAAATGACATACTGTTCAAAAGATAATAAGCCAACATATCTGTTTTTTTTAAATAAAATTTTATCTCTATTTTTTTCTGGTGTGAGAGATTGAATAGTTTGAAACTTTTGTAAACGAGTTCGACATTACATTTTAGATAGAAACTTTTATTTAAAAATTGTTATACGTACCTTGCCTTAAACAACAAAGAAGAAATAATGGAAAATGAACGAGTCTCTGATGCAAAAGTGTACCCCCAAACTAGAAGGTTATGAGTTTTCTGTGTTCCTGTAACAAGCAGATTATGAGTTTTCAGCGTTCTTGTAACCATAAAAAGAAAAAGAAAAACTCTAAATGCTCGCCTAGAAATGCAAAAATGCCTCTGACGCAAGGAAAAGCATAAAATATTTTCAATAATCCTGTGTATGATCTAATTTTGAAATATTTAAACCACGGAAAGTTTCGGAAACAATCAAGGCATATTAGAGAAAATAATTTTATTTCTAACGTGGGGGGTGGGGGGGGGGTGACAAAATCAAGGCTCTCTATGGCAAAAAAAAATTATTTTATGATGAATTATCCACTAAACCTAGTTTAATACATTTCCTTTTTACCCTTTATAAAGACAAAAAATAAGATTTAAAAAAATTTTTTTGCAAGTTTTAGCATCCAAATATAAATTTTTATCAATAAACATTTTATCAACCTACATTTTTTACAAAACTAACAAAATTCGACAAATTAAAAAAAAAGATTGGACACTTCACACCATAATCTAGTACCGTATATGCTTAGTTTTTGATCCTGTAAAACTTATTTAACTGAACTATTTTGATCAACTTCAACATTAAATAGCTTGTAACCCATTAAATAGCTTGTTGTTGAAATAGCTTGTATTTCAACATTAAATAGCGCTTGAAATAATTCTTTAATTTAAAAACTATCTGGTTCAGCTTGTTTGTCATACGTTTTTCTACAAAATTTTTGATGTGTTTATATGCCATAGTTTTTTTTATTATTATTATTACAATCCAAAAAATTCAAAAGGTCACTGCGAGGACTGCGCATGCCTTTTCTTGCCCTAGTAGCGCCCCCTTCTGGAAAAACAGAAAGAGCGCAGCAAAACTTGGAAAGACAGCAGCGAAGAATGTTTTCTGTCATATGAGAAACCAGAAGATGTTATGAAAATGGCCGTGAATATTGCCGGTCATAAATATTAGAAATCCGATTAATTGTTTATGTTTATTTAGTGTATTGTGATGTTCACGTCCGTGTCAAGTGATATAACTTTATGTCGTCTATTAAAATTGTGTTCGTCATTATAACGGCCTGTATTAAATTAGAACACTCCCACATTCAACAGAGTCGTCACACTGGTGTCAGAAAAATCGGATGTATAACAGGCCGTATATAAATAAGTGAAATATTTAGGTTAACTGGTTAACTTATATAGAGGTAAGGTAATTTTTTTTGTTTAAGCATGACTGACCAACTTACTAAGCTTAAGAAAACTCGAGGCGTGATAAAAGCATCTATTACCTCTATTGTTAAAAAGATCGAAGAACCATGTGTTAGATACATCGAACTTTGATGAAATTGAGGAAAATTTAGCCCAGCTGGAACAGAAAGGTATTGATCTCAAACTAGAAGATACCCAAATTTTATCGTTAATTGATGATGAAAATGAATTCGAAAAAAACGTGAAAGCGTCTATTGAATACCATGAGAAAATTACTTTGTGGAAATTTAGAATCAATAAGAAATTGAAAATAATAGCAAAAGCTAAGTTATCCCCATAACTCACATCGATAATAAGCCTTCAGAAGTAGTTTCGCAAACGGTTAAACTCCCTACTTTAAATATAGAAAAATTTTACGGCGAAATAAGTAAGTTTCAAAATTTTTAGAACTCATTCAAAATAGCAGTACATGACAACGATTCATTGTCAAATATTGAAAAAAAATGAGCTATTTGCAAAGTTATTTAGGTGGTAGCGCATATAGTTCAAACTCTGGGTTCGCGTTATCCGATAAGAATTATTTGGAAGCGATCCAAATTCTGAAACAACAATTTGGACGAATTAACCTAGTTGTTAAAGCACACATAAATACGTTATTATCTTTGAAACCCGTATTGAAAACAAATGGCGTCATCGCTCTACGAAAATTATTTGATATTATTCAATCACAAATAAGAAGTCTCAGATCTTTGGACATTGAATCAAATGGATTTGATAACCTGTTGACACCGATAATTCTTAAATCCCTGTCGAATAATCTTTCGTTAGAATATAATAAATAATGTGTAAAAAAATTCTAAGAGCTCGCAATCAAGCATTGATGATTTGTTATTATTTATTCGTACCGAAATAGAGTCGAGAGAAAAACAAAATTATTTAACTGGCAATTTGGATAACCCAAGGTCAAAACAATCATATAATAATAGTTCGCCTGCATTTCGTAAACAAACGTTCGCTAGCGATAGAATTATTTCTGAAGTTGCTCATATTTTAGCCACCGCTGAAACGTTTTGTATATTTCATTCGAGTAATAATCATTCAACTGAGGAATGCAATAAATTACCCGTTGAGCAGAAAATAGCTAAATTAAGAGCTGACGGGAGGTGTTTCGACTGTTTGAAGAAAAAACACGTTGCCAGGTCTTGCATATAAAAAATAAAAAATGTACCAATTGCGGCAGTTACCAATTTTATCTCTATTTTTTTCTGGTGTGAGAGATTGAATAGTTTGAAACTTTTGTAAACGAGTTCGACATTACATTTTAGATAGAAACTTTTATTTAAAAATTGTTATACGTACCTTGCCTTAAACAACAAAGAAGAAATAATGGAAAATGAACGAGTCTCTGATGCAAAAGTGTACCCCCAAACTAGAAGGTTATGAGTTTTCTGTGTTCCTGTAACAAGCAGATTATGAGTTTTCAGCGTTCTTGTAACCATAAAAAGAAAAAGAAAAACTCTAAATGCTCGCCTAGAAATGCAAAAATGCCTCTGACGCAAGGAAAAGCATAAAATATTTTCAATAATCCTGTGTATGATCTAATTTTGAAATATTTAAACCACGGAAAGTTTCGGAAACAATCAAGGCATATTAGAGAAAATAATTTTACTTCTAACGTGGGGGGGGGGGGTGACAAAATCAAGGCTCTCTATGGCAAAAAAAAAATTATTTTATGATGAATTATCCACTAAACCTAGTTTAATACATTTCCTTTTTACCCTTTATAAAGACAAAAAATAAGATTTAAAAAATTTTTTTTGCAAGTTTTAGCATCCAAATATAAATTTTTATCAATAAACATTTTATCAACCTACATTTTTTACAAAACTAACAAAATTCGACAAATTAAAAAAAAAGATTGGACACTTCACACCATAATCTAGTACCGTATATGCTTAGTTTTTGATCCTGTAAAACTTATTTAACTGAACTATTTTGATCAACTTCAACATTAAATAGCTTGTAACCCATTAAATAGCTTGTTGTTGAAATAGCTTGTATTTCAACATTAAATAGCGCTTGAAATAATTCTTTAATTTAAAAACTATCTGGTTCAGCTTGTTTGTCATACGTTTTTCTACAAAATTTTTGATGTGTTTATATGCCATAGTTTTTTTTATTATTATTATTACAATCCAAAAAATTCAAAAGGTCACTGCGAGGACTGCGCATGCCTTTTCTTGCCCTAGTAGCGCCCCCTTCTGGAAAAACAGAAAGAGCGCAGCAAAACTTGGAAAGACAGCAGCGAAGAATGTTTTCTGTCATATGAGAAACCAGAAGATGTTATGAAAATGGCCGTGAATATTGCCGGTCATAAATATTAGAAATCCGATTAATTGTTTATGTTTATTTAGTGTATTGTGATGTTCACGTCCGTGTCAAGTGATATAACTTTATGTCGTCTATTAAAATTGTGTTCGTCATTATAACGGCCTGTATTAAATTAGAACACTCCCACATTCAACAGAGTCGTCACACTGGTGTCAGAAAAATCGGATGTATAACAGGCCGTATATAAATAAGTGAAATATTTAGGTTAACTGGTTAACTTATATAGAGGTAAGGTAATTTTTTTTGTTTAAGCATGACTGACCAACTTACTAAGCTTAAGAAAACTCGAGGCGTGATAAAAGCATCTATTACCTCTATTGTTAAAAAGATCGAAGAACCATGTGTTAGATACATCGAACTTTGATGAAATTGAGGAAAATTTAGCCCAGCTGGAACAGAAAGGTATTGATCTCAAACTAGAAGATACCCAAATTTTATCGTTAATTGATGATGAAGATGAATTCGAAAAAAACGTGAAAGCGTCTATTGAATACCATGAGAAAATTACTTTGTGGAAATTTAGAATCAATAAGAAATTGAAAAATAATAGCAAAAGCTAAGTTATCCCCATAACTCACATCGATAATAAGCCTTCAGAAGTAGTTTCGCAAACGGTTAAACTCCCTACTTTAAATATAGAAAAATTTTACGGCGAAATAAGTAAGTTTCAAAATTTTTAGAACTCATTCAAAATAGCAGTACATGACAACGATTCATTGTCAAATATTGAAAAAAAATGAGCTATTTGCAAAGTTATTTAGGTGGTAGCGCATATAGTTCAAACTCTGGGTTCGCGTTATCCGATAAGAATTATTTGGAAGCGATCCAAATTCTGAAACAACAATTTGGACGAATTAACCTAGTTGTTAAAGCACACATAAATACGTTATTATCTTTGAAACCCGTATTGAAAACAAATGGCGTCATCGCTCTACGAAAATTATTTGATATTATTCAATCACAAATAAGAAGTCTCAGATCTTTGGACATTGAATCAAATGGATTTGATAACCTGTTGACACCGATAATTCTTAAATCCCTGTCGAATAATCTTTCGTTAGAATATAATAAATAATGTGTAAAAAAATTCTAATAGCTCGCAATCAAGCATTGATGATTTGTTATTATTTATTCGTACCGAAATAGAGTCGAGAGAAAAACAAAATTATTTAACTGGCAATTTGGATAACCCAAGGTCAAAACAATCATATAATAATAGTTCGCCTGCATTTCGTAAACAAACGTTCGCTAGCGATAGAATTATTTCTGAAGTTGCTCATATTTTAGCCACCGCTGAAACGTTTTGTATATTTCATTCGAGTAATAATCATTCAACTGAGGAATGCAATAAATTACCCGTTGAGCAGAAAATAGCTAAATTAAGAGCTGACGGGAGGTGTTTCGACTGTTTGAAGAAAAAACACGTTGCCAGGTCTTGCATATAAAAAATAAAAAATGTACCAATTGCGGCAGTTACCAATTTTATCTCTATTTTTTTCTGGTGTGAGAGATTGAATAGTTTGAAACTTTTGTAAACGAGTTCGACATTACATTTTAGATAGAAACTTTTATTTAAAAATTGTTATACGTACCTTGCCTTAAACAACAAAGAAGAAATAATGGAAAATGAACGAGTCTCTGATGCAAAAGTGTACCCCCAAACTAGAAGGTTATGAGTTTTCTGTGTTCCTGTAACAAGCAGATTATGAGTTTTCAGCGTTCTTGTAACCATAAAAAGAAAAAGAAAAACTCTAAATGCTCGCCTAGAAATGCAAAAATGCCTCTGACGCAAGGAAAAGCATAAAATATTTTCAATAATCCTGTGTATGATCTAATTTTGAAATATTTAAACCACGGAAAGTTTCGGAAACAATCAAGGCATATTAGAGAAAATAATTTTACTTCTAACGTGGGGGGGGGGGGTGACAAAATCAAGGCTCTCTATGGCAAAAAAAAAATTATTTTATGATGAATTATCCACTAAACCTAGTTTAATACATTTCCTTTTTACCCTTTATAAAGACAAAAAATAAGATTTAAAAAAATTTTTTTGCAAGTTTTAGCATCCAAATATAAATTTTTATCAATAAACATTTTATCAACCTACATTTTTTACAAAACTAACAAAATTCGACAAATTAAAAAAAAAGATTGGACACTTCACACCATAATCTAGTACCGTATATGCTTAGTTTTTGATCCTGTAAAACTTATTTAACTGAACTATTTTGATCAACTTCAACATTAAATAGCTTGTAACCCATTAAATAGCTTGTTGTTGAAATAGCTTGTATTTCAACATTAAATAGCGCTTGAAATAATTCTTTAATTTAAAAACTATCTGGTTCAGCTTGTTTGTCATACGTTTTTCTACAAAATTTTTGATGTGTTTATATGCCATAGTTTTTTTTATTATTATTATTACAATCCAAAAAATTCAAAAGGTCACTGCGAGGACTGCGCATGCCTTTTCTTGCCCTAGTAGCGCCCCCTTCTGGAAAAACAGAAAGAGCGCAGCAAAACTTGGAAAGACAGCAGCGAAGAATGTTTTCTGTCATATGAGAAACCAGAAGATGTTATGAAAATGGCCGTGAATATTGCCGGTCATAAATATTAGAAATCCGATTAATTGTTTATGTTTATTTAGTGTATTGTGATGTTCACGTCCGTGTCAAGTGATATAACTTTATGTCGTCTATTAAAATTGTGTTCGTCATTATAACGGCCTGTATTAAATTAGAACACTCCCACATTCAACAGAGTCGTCACACTGGTGTCAGAAAAATCGGATGTATAACAGGCCGTATATAAATAAGTGAAATATTTAGGTTAACTGGTTAACTTATATAGAGGTAAGGTAATTTTTTTTGTTTAAGCATGACTGACCAACTTACTAAGCTTAAGAAAACTCGAGGCGTGATAAAAGCATCTATTACCTCTATTGTTAAAAAGATCGAAGAACCATGTGTTAGAAACATCGAACTTTGATGAAATTGAGGAAAATTTAGCCCAGCTGGAACAGAAAGGTATTGATCTCAAACTAGAAGATACCCAAATTTTATCGTTAATTGATGATGAAGATGAATTCGAAAAAAACGTGAAAGCGTCTATTGAATACCATGAGAAAATTACTTTGTGGAAATTTAGAATCAATAAGAAATTGAAAAATAATATCAAAAGCTAAGTTATCCCCATAACTCACATCGATAATAAGCCTTCAGAAGTAGTTTCGCAAACGGTTAAACTCCCTACTTTAAATATAGAAAAATTTTACGGCGAAATAAGTAAGTTTCAAAATTTTTAGAACTCATTCAAAATAGCAGTACATGACAACGATTCATTGTCAAATATTGAAAAAAAATGAGCTATTTGCAAAGTTATTTAGGTGGTAGCGCATATAGTTCAAACTCTGGGTTCGCGTTATCCGATAAGAATTATTTGGAAGCGATCCAAATTCTGAAACAACAATTTGGACGAATTAACCTAGTTGTTAAAGCACACATAAATACGTTATTATCTTTGAAACCCGTATTGAAAACAAATGGCGTCATCGCTCTACGAAAATTATTTGATATTATTCAATCACAAATAAGAAGTCTCAGATCTTTGGACATTGAATCAAATGGATTTGATAACCTGTTGACACCGATAATTCTTAAATCCCTGTCGAATAATCTTTCGTTAGAATATAATAAATAATGTGTAAAAAAATTCTAATAGCTCGCAATCAAGCATTGATGATTTGTTATTATTTATTCGTACCGAAATAGAGTCGAGAGAAAAACAAAATTATTTAACTGGCAATTTGGATAACCCAAGGTCAAAACAATCATATAATAATAGTTCGCCTGCATTTCGTAAACAAACGTTCGCTAGCGATAGAATTATTTCTGAAGTTGCTCATATTTTAGCCACCGCTGAAACGTTTTGTATATTTCATTCGAGTAATAATCATTCAACTGAGGAATGCAATAAATTACCCGTTGAGCAGAAAATAGCTAAATTAAGAGCTGACGGGAGGTGTTTCGACTGTTTGAAGAAAAAACACGTTGCCAGGTCTTGCATATAAAAAATAAAAAATGTACTAATTGCGGCAGTTACCATAATGTTACGATATGTAGTTATTTATTTGGTAATGCCAATAAATTCGATAGGGAAGATAATTCGAGTGCAAATGAAAAAGCACTCACTGCTAGAGTGAGATCGACTGAGTTATTTAATTAGAAAGCACCGCAAATAGAAACGAAATTAATTGAAACATTACCGACAGTAGATGTCTAATGTAGTAATAAAATATTACATGGCCTGGAACACAAATTTCTACAATAAAACCTGATTGTGTACCCGAATACTTTAAAAAACCATGTGGTACTATAATATTGCAATCTGCATTTTGACACCAATTGAAAGCTCCTTTAATAAATATCCCATTGAGCATTGCAGTTGATAAATTAAACCCCAAGATATCTCCTAATATTACGATAACATGCGCCATGGTTGATAATTTAATTAATGATTTATTACTTTCTTTGGATACATACAATGGATTAAATAATTTAAATAAAGA
This sequence comes from Maratus michaelseni, assembly GCA_963931845.1. Taxonomy (NCBI): domain Eukaryota; kingdom Metazoa; phylum Arthropoda; class Arachnida; order Araneae; family Salticidae; genus Maratus; species Maratus michaelseni. The sequence continues at coordinate 40,444,624 of OZ007599.1, read as the reverse complement.
TAATGAAAATATAAAGGCATTAAATTGAAATGTTCACACGATAAGTGACAATACGAAAGAAACCAACACTGTAGATATGTCTGGTTCAATTTTAGACCATGTGTCAGTTGAAAATGCGAATGCAAACGAGAATATTGGTCATAAACCTGGCGACGACCCTGATACTTTTATAAGCGATTCAGAAAAATTGAAATGGCAACAGAAAAACGACCCTTCGTTAAATCAATGTTGGATTGATGTCAAAAATAAATGCAACAATTATTTTGTTCTGGATAACCAGTTATATCATCGGGATAAAGTATTGGGCGAAACGGTACACCACTTGCTCAATACCGAGCCACGTAGGAAACAATTGTAGAACTCGCACATTCCAGTAATTGGGGCGGGCATCTAAGAAATAAGAAAACTGTACAGCGGCTGAAATATTCATTTTTTGGCCGAAAATTAAAAAGGATGTTAACGAATTTTGTGAACAGTGTTTATCATGCCAGCTCCGAGCAAAACCAAATAAGTTTGATAACACACTTATAACTCCGGTCACTCGTCCTGACGAGGCAATGCAAATTGTAAATATGGATATAATCGGCCCAATTGAACCACATAGTGCGGGATACAAGTATGTACTCTCCGTAGTAGATCAGTGTACTCATTGGCCGGAAGCGGTCTATTTAAGAAATATTTCGGCTAAATCTACATGCGATGCCCTTTTACAGATCTTTAGCAGAACAGGTTACAACAGGTAACAAAATTAATTGCGAGTGATCAGGGCCGAAATTTTACTTCTGACCTCACACAAGAATTTATGAAACGTTTAGGAACTGCTCCACGTATCTCTGTACCTGGATACGCGCAATCTAACGGTTTAGTCGAAAGATGGAACGCTGTTCTTAAAGATATGATACACCATACAATAAGGGAAAATTCCGGAAACTGGCACAAACACATACCTTTCCTTTTGTGGGCATACAGGGAAGTACCGAACGCCACTACTAATGTTAGTACATTCCAAATGTTACGTGGTAGGCATCCGACTGGTTCCCTCCCCATATTGAAGTCATCGTGGCCTAATGAAACACCTTTGCCATGCGGTCAATTAGGCTCAGTTACAAATTATTTAAATGATTTGAAAATAAAATTGGAAAAGGCAGCCGAACACGCCGGAATTTCCTGCACAGATAAACAGCGAGCTTACGCCTATTACCACAATAGACAAACTACACACAAAGAATTTAAGCCCAATGATCAAGTTGTTGATTTGATTCCTGACAGCAGTCATATAAAGTATATGCTAGGCGGACAGCACCCGCCACTATACTCGAAAAGAAATCTCCCTAAAGTTATTTGGTACAGTTACCGGGCAACAGTGTCAAACATTTGCCAAGATTCAAAAGGGTTAAGGGGAGTCTTCACTCACTTGAAAACACCCGCTCGCTAATGTTAAACCTATGGCCCAGTTGTTTTCGAATTTCTCGTTTAAATTTGAATATTTTTAAACAATTTTTTTTGCATAAGATAGCTGAGGTCAATCCCTAATATGGCTATTTTTTACTGTTTCGATTTCAGTTGCAAATATTTTTTAATAAAGGTACTTTCACTTTTGGAACCGGTTTTGAAAGTGAATGTACCTTTATTAAAAAAATCTGGAACTGAAATCGAAAAATTAAAAAATAGCCATATTAGAGATCGACTTCAGCTATCTTATGCAAAAAAATCGTTTAAAAATATTCAAATTCAAACGAGAAATTCGAAAAAAACCTGGCCATAGGTTTAACATTAGCGAGCGGGTGTTTTCAAGTGAGTGAAGACTCCCCTTAATGGAGATATTTTTTTTAACCCAACAATGCGTTTTGAAGAAAATGAACGCATCTATGATCTGGTGTCTTCTGTTTGTCCGTATTCGCATTTCCCGAGTCGATGCCGATTTTTAAACCTGGGCCGATAAACGAAAGTTGCGTGAGTGAGTTTTGGAAACAATTTTTTTTGGAGGGTTAAAATTCAATTTTTCGAAACAGATACCAGAATTTAAAAAGTAAAGGAACGTAGATTAAGCGCGGTAATTTTAGTTTTTCGTATCTTGCTTATAAACACAGATTCGAATTTTTAAAGATAGGAGAAATCGTTAAAAGTGCGAAATTGACTTACGGTAAAAAACGTTTTCGAAAGCGTTAACGCGCAAAAAAAGTTTCGAAAGAGTCCTGCGCGCAAATTTTTTTCACAGGGTTAATATTCGTATTTTTCGAAGACAATTGCAGATGTCAAAAAGGGAACGAATGTAGATTTGTCTGGTATTTTCAGTTTTTCGTAACTTGCTCGTAACCACCGATTCGAATTTTTAAACCTCGGCAAAATCGCGAAACGGCGTACGGAAAATATATTTTTTCGAAAGGTTAAACTGTCGTATTTTTTAAAACTGAAGGTAGCTTTTAAAAGGGCAAAGTCGGGTCTTTAATTTAGTGAACTCTGTTTTTCCGTATCTGTTGTAGTCCGGCGGATGTGAGGCTCGAAAAACGGGAGAAAATGAAAAACATGAATTTGACGCTTCTTGATTCTTTTTTTTAAAAGGGTTAAAAGTGAAAGTTTTTTAACCGACCAGATCGTTTGAGACGTAAAAGTACGTTCTTCGAGAATATGTAGACGGTTTTTCCGTTCTTCCGGCTGTTGCGAATTTTGAAAAACCTAAAAAGAAACGATCTGTCTGTCATTTTGTTTCTTCTCTTCACGGAAAATGCGGTAAAAGGACTTCTGAGCATGCGCGCGTATTTCGGAAGAGTGTTTTTTTCATTGTGATCTTTGATCAGGTTTTTAATTGATAACTATACTCTAATTTTCAAAATATTAAAATTCTGAGACTCAGGTGCACGAGGAGAGGCTTTGGACTATCTTCACCTGAATTTTCAGACTTCTAGGTGCGCCAGATTTTCCTCGCCATCGCCAAAAGATACACACACAGACACACAAAGCGAAACTTTCTTTTATTAGTATAGATAGTCATAGCAGATAGATAGAAGGGACTATTTCCAATCTTATCGACCTTTATAGTTCTTTAAAACTTTTAACTGGATGGTTTTGAGACATAATTATCACGAGACGGACATACTCTAAAATTCCAAATGGAGAAATTATTTGGTAACGGAAATTACGTTTTCTGAGTAAATTTGTAAATATTTATTGAAATTACATAAAGTTAATTTTTGTTTCTGCAAGCATAATTAGTGCACACTGAGAAATCAAAATAAACAGTTATAAACAACAATTAAAAATATACATAAGGATTTGGAAATTTTTAAAGGCTCGGTAATGGAATTATATTACATGAAAACCAATTTCTTGTAATTCCGTTATACCAAGCATTTAAAAATTTCTAAATAATATTTTTATATAAAAGCAAGCAAGTATTGTTAAGTGTTTATTTTTTTTTCAGTGTGTACCAATTGTATTTGTGTGCAAAACTGGTAAAAGAGTAATTAACTTTAGGGTGAAACCTCCAGTTATTGACACTTAACCAGTAACTGATACTTGAGCAAAAATTTAACTCAAATAAGCATTTTGTTGTAAAATTCTGCAAAGTAATGTCATCTAGTGGTAAATGAGACACTTATTTTTATTTTGGAGTCAATTTATTCACCACTAGAGGGCCAAAAACATATTAAATGAGGAAGAAACTTTTGAGAATACAAAAAGTGCCATTTTGAAGCAACCTTGTTATTTCTAAAATTAAGTTCTTGTTTTTCTAATCTTTTTGTAATGAACCATCCTAAACGTTTTTCTTAAAGTTATACTTGTAGAAATTAGTTTAAAGATGCATATGATATACTAGTGCCATCATTTAGGGTTTATTAGTTATTTAATTTAGCTTAGGTGGTGCCAGTTATTGGTTCCTAGAATTTTATTTCACTAGTCTCTGACAGAGGTGTTAGTTATTGATTATATTAAAGAAAGTTGAAATATATTATTTGAACTGTTTAAAAATGTATAATAATAAATTAAATTTATCTTGTAGTAAACTCCATTAAAATTCAAGTTGTTTTATCACTGTCTGACACCAGATGTCAGTTACTGGCTCATAAATGTCAGTTTTTGGATATCTGCATTATTAATATTGCAGTACTAAATATTACTGATAAATACTCTTACTATATACTGTACATTACTAATAATTTATTATAGCTTACTAAATCCCACTTTTTATAATAAATATTAATGTATTTTGTTTTTAATAAAGTTTTTTTTTTAAGATTTTAATCTTTTAAAATAAAGTGTCAGTCACTGGTTCACTTTGTGTCAGTTATTAGTGTTTCAAAATAGGGATGGTGTCAGTTACTGGAGTTTTTGACACTATTTATGAATAAAATTAATTTTTAATAGTAAAATGTATAATTTAAAAAAAAATTTCCAACAATAATTTTTTACTATATATCTCTACTATCCTTTCAAAAACAAAGGTAATTTTTGTAATAGTGATTTCAACAAGAAAGAATCCTTTCACTGGGGGTTTAACCTTATGTAATTCCAATAAAACTTTTACAAATTTACTCTGAACCGTTACAAAATAATTGCCCAAATAGCATTTGTTTCCACGGTAGGTTCCACTGACATTTGGGCAAAATTTTCGAGTGGGGGGGGGGGGGAAGTACGTAAAACGGAAAACTTGACAACCATTTTAATCCATTTTACGTGGAATTTTAACCGAAAAGCCGATAACTCTTAATGCTGTTTAAACGGATTACGGATATCGATTATACTCATTTGCTACAACTTTTCAGCTTACAGTAGTGTGAAATCGACTCAAAATATTGAAGTCAATACATTAGGTTCTTTATTAAAATCGAATGCATTTTGGTGTCCACAATTTTAATTGTTTTTATGTTCAAAACGATTACGGTTTTAAGAGCATCTCTTTTTATATTGCCCACCACCGAAATTTCCAGATGATTTTTCTAAATGTGTTCTTTTAGAATGTAAAGAGAAAGTAGTTTTCTAGAAAACATGCTTTTATTACACGGTAATAAAAGAAAAAAGGCTGTTCTCAAATCCTAAAGAGCTATACTTTCTGACATATTTCTGAATTCATTTTTGTTCAGAAACGCGTGAAATGATTGGCAGGTGTTGTTCTCATACAGAAACTATGCCATCAAAAGACGTTTTTTAATTTTTGGTAAAGGCAGATCTTTCAGAAAATACTGACAAAATCGGCGTTTTGAACCGAATTTCAGACTAGGAAGTCCGATAAAGGGGAAAACAGGTCTTTACGCGACACAAATAGCTTATAACTCGATAAGTAATTTATTGGTGAAAAAAAAAGGAAAACGCTATCCAATTCCAAATCGCTTCAAAAACCAGGTCTGCCCATTTTATGACTTTGCGTTTAAAAATGTGTCAAAAAGCTTCACGTTGTTGAGCAGGGAATTTGAGAATCACCTTAATCTAGAAAAACATAATATAACCACGAACGAAATTATACAGACTCCTCCTCCGAGTTACCCATGATACCGAAAAGCTTTCTTTATGTATAGAAACATCAAAAATCAATCTATTTTTAAGAGATTTAAAGAAGTATTTATAAAAGCAATGTTTATTGTGATAATACAACATATTTTTGGAAAAGTTTCCGATTAGTTTTTAAAGTATGATAATTAGTTTCTCCAGCCAGAACAATGCGTGTTTCGGATGCCACATCCATTGTCGTGTTCAACAAACCTGTTTCACAGACAAACATGGTAAATTAACAGCATTGACATTGAAATTAGTATTATTTTGTTACTCTTAAATGCATATAAATTCAGTTATGCAGCTGAAAGTGGTTTGCTTGAGAGTGGAAATAGCATACGAAAAAACAATATTCTGGGGCGAGAAAACTGATTAATACCCTCTTAAAACGACTCTGAAATGTTTCCGAACATCAGTGGCACCAAACCAAACTTTGTTTCTATATAAATGCTTCTTAACATCTCCAAAATATATTAGTTTCTTGCGTTTCTATAGACATAGAACGTTTTTCGTAAATCGTAACAGGTTACCGTATATTTTCATTCGTGGTTATATTACATTTCTTCAGATTAGGAAACATTTGTCATTTTTAATACAGTGTAATAGAGAATCAGTCAATGCCTGTTCTGAAATAGACCGCCGAATTCGCGGAGAATGCGGCACGTGACCGTCCCAACGTCCCCGTGTCCATTTCTCAACACGCTTGACTGGACTGTTTAAAAGCTGAATTCAACAGCGGAAAAATTAAAATGGTAAATTCTACATATTTAATTCACCGAAAAGGGGGACTCGTGTCTGAGATCTTCGGACGATTAGCTTGGGACGATCGGAACACGGCTTCGAGCTCTATGTTCGTCGAGCATAATTCGTTAAAGCATAATTGTATTAAATAGATCTATAAAATACCAATTTGTAGTACATATGAACATAGATTTAAATTAGAGTGAATTATAAAAATTTATTTTGAAAATTGCTATTGCACTTGAACTTTTGACTTACTACTTAAAAAGTAGAAATACGCCAAATTTAAAATTCATGCGTTATATACGAAAAATCAGATTCTTTATAGGGCGTCGCATTTCCAAAGAAAAAAAATGTAAAAATTATCTATTAATGAAATATATATAATTTTATATAATGAAATATCAAAGTTTTTGAATTCTCTTTATTATATAAAAAAAAGGTAACTAACACAGCTACCGTAACTGAATTTATTGTGACCTTTTGACTTTCTCGGATCATAATAAAACTAGTCGAATGTGCCAATCCCAAAACTTTATTCTATCTCATCCAGGTTTCACATATATCAAAACCGAATCAGCACCAACTTATATCAAGGTTTAGTTTAACTGATTCTGCAGTTTTATTAAATTCTGGGCATTGGTACTATTAGTGGCTCTTCGATTTTCCATTCTGTCTCTCAGTCAACTCATGCGGCACCCATTTTCCTTCCTTTTGAATTTTTAACATGGCATGTAAACGTTTGGAAATACCTTGGCGAGTCATGTTTAATGCCTCTGCAAGTTGTTCTTGTGTTTGCGTATCATCTTCATCCAATAACGCTTATAGATCGGCGTCATCAATTGTTTTTGGTCTTCCGGGGCGCTCCTTGTTTTCAGTGTCGAAATCGCCCTTTCTGAAGCATTTAAACCAATTTTCACAGGTAGTTTTCAACGGTGCATGTTCGCCGTAAGACTCCTCAAGCAAACTACGTGCTTCAGCTGTATTTTTCTTTCAAGTTAAAGCAGAAAAGCAAAGCTTCCCGCAAATGCTGTTTATTTGGCACAAAACTCGACATTTTCGTTGTTAGAAAAAATATTTTTGCGTTTCGATATGTGTTGTTATTACAACTGGTTATTGTTAATATATATCCAAGCAGGGCTACACTAGATACCGGGCTTGCTCATTCATTATCATGACGTCCCAAATGGTGGCTGGCCGCGACCAGCGATTGGTACAAAGCGAAACGATAAAATGAAAGACATACAGCGATTGGCACAAAACGACGGGCTCGTCGCTTTGCACCAATCGCTGGTCGCGGCCAGCCACCTTTTGTGACGTCATGATAATGAATGAGCCAGCCCGGTATCTAGCGAAGCCTTGATCCAAGCTATTAGAATAACACAACTATAGACATGTACGTCGACTAAATGGGCCATTAGTGTCATCTGTGTGAAACCACGAAACTTAGTTGCGCACCTAGTATATAAAAATGTAATGATAAACATGCTGAAGCAGCCTGTTTTAAAATCAAAGAATTATTTAAGCACTATTTAATGTTGAAATTGGTCAAAGGTGTTTGGTTAAAACAATTTTATAGGATCAAAAACCATGCATAGCAATTAACCATATTTTGCAAGCATACACGGGACTCTACGTTGTAGTGTGCAGTGTCCAATCATTTTTTAAATGAGTAATTTTTTTTCCAATTTTTCCATGTTCCAAGTGCAACCTCTCCACGTCCGATGAATTCAGTCCTTGTTCCACATGCTTGTCTTGTTTGGGCCGAGTGATTTTAGCGATAACTGGCTTCATATTGTTAGCCATTTTGACGGTATAGTGCGTCTCTATCTATCTCTGAACTCTTGTGGATCTTCCCTGCCTAGATGCGAGGTAACCTACGCCCCATGTAGGCAAGGCACTGTAGGAAATCATTGACTTTGAATAGATTCTATTCAAGTTCCGAAATAGATGCATGCCCAATCCATAGGGGACATTTCTAACACTTTTCCATCTAACTAATTCTTTACTTAAAGAGTCAAAAGATTTAAAATTGAATCTTTTTATACTAAACTAACATTTATGACTTATATTATTTCTGTTGTCAACATAACCTTTTTCTATGAATTTACAAAACGCACAACGAATGAGGCATGAATCAAAAGGTTTTTGAAGCGGCTTTTGACAAAGTACACTCAAATTTCGTTAAAACATGGTTTTTGATTAAAAATTAAATCAGAATGTTTTCATAAATGAAATGAAAGTTTTCATCAAAACAGTGTTGTCACAAAAATAAAATACTGCATTATAGGATGCTCAGCAATGATTATAAAAAAATAAATAGTACAAAAAAGATAAAGTGTGATTTCTCCACAAGGGTTTATTTTATATTTATGGTTAAAAAGCAAAATTTAAATGTTTAGAAGAAAAAGGCACCATCGATCGATTAAAGCAGTGGTATTTCACATGTAGAATAAAAGTATGTTTGTTATATTATTATGTTTGTTTATTTTATTTTAAATGCATTCAATTTATTTTTCTTCGTTTCAAGTCTTTCCTGAAGCGGATGACGTCATCTTCTAATGCAGTTAAAATAGGATTATTAATTTTTTTTTCATGCGTACGTCTTTTGCTATCTTCAATTAGTTTTACTGTTACTTTGATGGAATCAATGAGACGATATTCTGGCTATTGTTTGCAGATATTTTTATCCTGAAATTTTTTTTAGAAGTTTAAACCTGCATCTAAAAAAATATTATATATTGCTAAAATATTAGACTACAGTGCAAAATAGTTGCACTGGTCTATTATAATACAGTAGCATTGATTTTTTAGAACATCATTATCATACTTTAACACTAGAACTACCATGAGCCATCATTTTGACGGTTACCAAATGAATACATTCCGATTCGAATCAGAAATATTTAAAAAAAATAAATTAAATAGAAAACTCACAGAAATATGCTAAATGAATAAGTTAATTAGTTTTAAATAAAAATTGTGGTGCGAAATAATTTTATAAAACTTGAGTACAATTTCCTGTAGTTCTAGTGTTAAAAAAAGTAGTTTTTAGGCATTGTAGGTGTGTCATACCTAAAACAAAAACTTTTTTTTTTTTTAAATATGAAAATAATGTTTAATATTTAAAAACAGGACAATTGCACCATAATTTCTATAATTCAAATACATTTGCTAAATGGTACATACATTAAAATCGTGAATTTACAACACAATTAAACATCAACGTTTCATTTCGCTTCTGCGAACGTCATCAGGATGTTACAAAACAAGTCGAAAATGTCAAAATGAGCTTACACGTCAGAATTCTGGAGAAAACATGATCGGAGAGTGCGCAAACATCATCATCACAAATGTCATCAAGTTCCCATGGTAACCAAGTGGATCATACCACCGTAGTGAAAAGAGGGGTTGGAAAACAAAATGAGTAGATTGTATTAATGGAAATTAATTTAAAGATCAATTACAGAAGTATGCATTATGTTCCGGTAATATATGAAAAATTAAAACAAGTGCTTCAGATATTCAATATAAAATTAGTAGCTATCCCCCCTCCATATCTTATACAAATTATTAGTAGCAATATTGATAAAATCCAGAATCATCAAAAAGCCGGAGTTTATGAAATACCGATTACCCTCCCAAAAAATGAACGGTTAGTTTATATTGGTGAGACAAAACGAAAATTTTCAGAAAGATTAAAAGAGCACAAGAGAGATATTTCACAATCAAAACAGAGTACAGCTCTCGCAAGGTTTTATTTTTCGAATGAAGGTAGCAAAATTGACTTTGAAGAGGCTAGAATCATAATCCCATGCAAGAATTCTTATGTTAATAAAATTTTAGAGTCCCTTACGATTATTAAGCTTGGGCAGTATACATGTAACGATAATTTATCCTATAACATTCATAAAATCTGGCATAATATGTTATAATCCATTAATACAATCTTCTCATTTTGTTTTCCAACCCCTCTTTTCACTACGGTGGTATGATCCACTTGGTTACCATAGGAACTTGATGACGTTTGTGATGATGATGTTTGCACACTCTCCGATCATGTTTTCTCCAGAATTCTGACGTGTAAGCTCATTTTGACATTTTCGACTTGTTTTGTAACATCCTGATGACGTTCGCAGAAGCGAAATGAAACGTTGATGTTTAATTGTGTTGTAAATTCACGATTTTAATGTATGTACCATTTAGCAAATGTTGTATTTGAATTATGAAAATAATGATTTAGAAAATCATTCCTGGTTTATCAAGATAAATAAATATTTGAAAAATATATAAAAATTTAATACAAAAGTTTGTACTTTAAACTCTTTTAATTAAAACTATTTTTGGTGTAAAAGTGTTAGCCGTTTTGTGTTTGGTACAGTCGGTATGAAAAAGATACGCCCCATAGAATTTAATCATAAAATTTTCGTAAAAAACAAAACAAAAATAGAGTTGATTAATCAAATGGCTATCTATATTCAATTTATGTACTTTTAATAAAAATGTTTAGGGAGAGGCATTTTCTTTCTGAAATTGTACAAAAATCTGAAATTTTCAATACAGACAGGCAATTTTGTCAGCCTATTTAGATTTTTCGATACATTTTACCTTTAGATGCAAAACGGGAAGTTACTCGGTCAAATAGTTCATGAAGGTTTAAAGTTTCGAACTCACAATATTAAAATTCATTTTTATGATTGCAATGTAGGGTAGATTTTAAAGCATAACTCAAAAGCTAGTTATCAGAATCAGCTGTTAAGATGATTGAAAGCTTTTAGAAAATAATTTCTGTTAAAATATTCATAGGTTATTGTAATCTCTCTCTATATCTACATTATAAAGAACAAACGTGTCCGTGCGTAACGCTGACATCCTTTTGCAAATGGCAACAGTTGACAATGAAATTTCGGTTTTGCGATTTTTATTATTGCAATTTTTTTAATTTCTCAACATCTCATATTTTTAATATTTGCATCGTTATATAGGGGAAAAAAATCTGCTTCCAAGTGCAATTTGTTTGAAAACTGAATCTTAATTGAATTATATATTATGGCTTTAAAAAAAATGTATTTTTCACTTTCTTCGGGCTTAATGGTTGCCATTGGTAATTTTTTTCTCCTCTTGGTGACCACATATTATTGTTGATTAAAGAATTGAAGTGGTTATTATCAGTTAGAAACTAATACAGACACCTTGAAAAGTAAAATAAAAAAACTGTTACTGATTATAAAATACAAAATAATAATAATAATAATAATAATAAAGGTTTTGATGAGCGATAATTTTATAAATTGAAATTATTTAATTTAAAGGAATGTTTGTGATACATAAAAATATTTTTCAATGTAAAAATTGTGACTCAAACAATATTTGGCTATTTATCGTTTGCGCCAGGATTATCACGTTCAAAAATCAATTTATGATGAAGTTTCACTTGCTGTTTTAAATGAAAATTCTAAGGTATATTTTATTGACGTGCCAGGACTGGTAAAACATTTTTACTTAATGCAGTTTTTAAAATGGTGAGATCATATAATATGGTTGCATTAGCTATTGCATCTTCTGGGATTGCAGCTGTGTTATAAGATCAAGGCAGAATAGCACATTCAAAATGCAAAATACCGCTGAATTTGAACGAAACATCTACGTGTGCCATTAGTAATAGTAAGCATTCTGATCTTACTGAATTAATAAGAGAAATTAAGTTAATCGTTTGGGATGAAGGACCCTTGACGAGTAAATTAGTATTTGAATGTGTAGACCGTATGCTTAATGACATAAAAAAGAAAAACAACGATTCGTCATTTGGTGGAATAGTTGTTGTATTTTCTGGAGACTTTAGACAAATTTTGCCTTGAATCAAACATATGGAATAAAATTATTTTATTAAATTTTGATGCTAATCTTATGTAATCGGTTCCATGTCATGGGAGAATGTTACACATAAATCATGTTATCAAGAATAGGCTTCAATGTTAACAATAATCTATATTATAAACCAAAACATGTCTGATTATGGTCTGAAGTCACTTTGATGGTAAAAACAATCTGACTAATAAATTTCGCTTTCACTGCATCTTTTAAAATTATAAAAATAGCACAATTTCAATTTCTACACCGTCAAATAGGGAAATAATACAATTTCTTTGAAAACTGTATTTGAATTTACTGAATTTTTATGATTTTTAAATTAATTTTAAGCATGAATTATTTTTAAATCTATCTCTATCACGTGCAGTTTGATTACGAAAGATTAATCTGTTTGCATTTAAAACAATATAAATAGTTCCGCATTTACTCCCGGCAAATATTACAGAACGAAATGAAAACTTCATCAAAATATAAATAATAATATAATATAAATAAAATGCAAATTTAACAGATATGTTTTCGAACTATATGTTTAAACAGTTGAAATTTTCAGAATAAAAAACTTGCAGTAAGCAGCGAAATCTTCGACGATTCCTTTGACCGTTAACTCCTGGCATACGGCTAATACAAAAGTGTCGCTTTATTAAATTTGGAAATTTTATTTGAATATATTATAGATATTTTTCTTACAAAATTCTTTTTTACGTTGTTAATGAATTGGTTTAAAAAACATATATTAAATATGAAAAATTTATTAGAATTGGAAAAAAAATTGTTTTCGCCTATGTTCTGTAACCCAGGAAGCCCGAGTTCGATTCCCTAGTATTTTTTAAAAACAGAAATCATTATTATCATTATTTATAGAACTTCAAATATACAAATCCAAAATCATAGCTCATTCAAACAAGTAGTTTTAATTTTGATTAATGTGGCCCTTTAAATAAAAAGTTTGGAGTTTTGAATGATAGGTACTTTTTCACTATAAAGACCTTGGCATATTTTTTTTTTTTTTTTTTTTTTTTTTTTTAAAGCTTGGTGTAATTCAGTCTTCAAAAAGTGTGATTTGCTGCCAAATTATATAAAGAGCTGCGAAAGCAAACCTAATGAACTTTTATGCGTCTTTATATATATATATATATATATATATATATATGTATGTATAAATTATTAATGTTTTTTATATACACTGGCCTCCAAAAGTTAAGGTACACCATGTTTTTCGAAGCTCGCCAGACAAAAAATGGCAGTCAGATTAAACTTCATAGTTTATATGAATGACAATAATAAGCTTTAAAAAAACTTACGCAAAAATTACAGCTACCACTTTTATTTTGCAGAAAAGAATAGGTATTTGTAAATGGGAGAAAAATATACAATTACGAAGCTTTCGTAATTTCGCTTGTAAGTTTTGTTCACAACAGCCAGTAGAATCAAGAAATGTCTAGAAGAAATCGTTTGCCCGATTCATTAAGGTGGCGGGCGGTAGGATGGATGGAAATGGAGTTGTCACAGGCCGCTACTGCTAGACGGGTCAGTGTGTCTCGCAGTGTAGTCCAACGAATCTGGGATCAGTATGAAACCGAAGATTCTGTGTTCAAAAGACATGTTCCAGGCCGTCCACGTGTTACAGCACCTGCAGAAGACAGGTTTCTAGCTCTTTCGGCCCGATGGAGAAAACGCACTACTGTGCCGCAACTCATTGCAGACCACTTTGCAGCATCATGGAGAAGAATCTCCGCTACTACGTGCGAAGACGTCTTCACAATGCAGGTATCTATGCAAGGCGACCAGTTGTGTGTGTCCCCCTCAACAGATGACAGAGAAGGGCCCGCTTATGTTGGGCAAGAGAACATGTTTCCTGGACTAGTGGGCTTCTGTACTCTTTACAGACGAATCCACATTCACACTGGAGAGCGATTCAGGACGTTTTCTGATCTGGAGAGAACAATGCACTCGACACCATCAATCAAACACTGTCGAAACACACAGGTACAGAAACGGTGGAATCATGGTTTGGGCAGGGATCTCACTCGGAGGCCACACTGACCTACATGTGTTCCATGGAGGAACTGTGACTGGTGCGAGATATCAGGATGAGATCCTTGATTCATATGTGCACCCATATGCCGGTGCTATTGACAAGTTTTTCATTCTAATGGATGATAATGTGAGACCACACCGAGCTGTGGTTGTTCAGGATTACATTGAGGATCACGGTTTGGAGAGAATGGAATGGCCAGCTAACTCTCCAGACTTGAATCCGATAGAAAATCTTTGGGACTATCTTGGAAGACAGGTGTCGGCTTTAAGTCCTCATCCAAGGTCATTAAATGAGCTGGAACAAGGCTTACTCCAAGTCTGGTCAGCGTTACCAATTTCGATGTCCAACAATTTAATTGAGAGCATGGAAAGTCAATGCCGCCAATGCATTCAAATCCAGGGTGGACATATTCCGTATTAGAACCAGTTTTTTAATGTTTCTGTCACATTTTACTGCATAATACTGCGATGTACTGATTTCTCCAAGAATGGACTTTTCCACCATGAGTGTTTTTTTTTGTTGTAATTTCATTTATACGTTTCACTTAAGTAAATTTCTATGTCGCATTTAATAAATAACAGTTTAGCGCACATTTTCTCCCATTTGTTGTTTCTATATTCATTCATTTGCAAATTAGACGCAAAAAACCTCTTGTACCTTAACTTTTGGAGGCCAGTGTACAAATTACTTGTATTGGGTTGTCCGTAAAATTTATGCTGTTTGGGAAAATTAATTCGTACTGGAAAATTCTATCGTTTAATTATTAGATATCAATTCCGATAGTTGATGTCTAATAATTAACGGACAGAATTTCCTGGTATAAATTAATTTTCCCAAACAGTACAAACTTTCTGGACAACCCAATATTTGTTTATAAAAATAGACAAATGGCTTCTTAATATTAAATAAATTTTATAAATATTGAAAAAAATTCTTGTGTAATATGAATACTTTGCCAGAAAATAGGTTGTCAAATTTCCTTCTCTTGCCAAGCCCATTTTCTCCATCTCCCCAAGGCCCCTATAGTGCAAAAGTATTGAATGATGAGTCACATTTTGTATCTATCAAATAGAACAAATTACAAGAGCAACGACAATAAACAAAAGACAAGTGTTAAAATGCCAAGAAATGTTTATTTGATAATAATATAATACAGGGAATGACAGTCAATGCTATTTCCAAAATAACACAGTAAAAAATAACAATGTTGTTTTCCAGGCAGGCAAGAGGATAAAAGTAATTTTTCTCTTCCATTCTCTCAACACTAAATAACTACAGGTGACATTTTATGTACAAAAGATAGTAGAAAAAAAGCACAGAGATATTTACATCAAAATAACAAAGAACCCACTCAGCCATGCATTATTAAAAATTCAATTATTTTTTTTTTTTTTTTTTTTTTTTTTTTTTTTACCTAAAACAAATAATTTTCGCTAGATTCAATAGCAACAACAAATAGGGGAAAAAACTACATAAGTAAAAAAAATTATATATTTTAATTACATTTTATATCTTACCTATAAGAATGAAATATAGCTCCGAATCAAAGTTTTGTCACTTGTATCCCTTGGCTTCTGGAGGTACTCATTTATCATAGCTGAAAGATTTTCTAGCTATCTAACTATCAAACAAGTGATTTAATCAATTTCAAAATATTTTATCTCGCGTTCAAACAACTTACACTATTCATCCTTTCTCAAATCATGTGACTGAATTTTGGGAGAAAACAAAAACCCATATAACAACAGGATATTTCATATATATCCCATTAAATCTTTAGAATTTTGCAGAGAATTTTGAAATTGCAACTGATAGTGAAGAGTTTAAAAACTACAGGTTATATAATATAAAAGTGATAAATGTTACATTTAAGTTATATCTAAAACGATTCATCTCTTTACATAATTCATTCTTAATAATACAAAGTTCTTAGTTTATATAAAAGAAACAGATAAGGAAATCATTTTTCTTTATTTTCATTTTGTCTGTATTAAGCATTACACAACTTGACTTTCTCTTAATTTTTTAGCAACTTTTGATTTTAAATACTAAAGGAAAAAAAGAACTATAATTTGCTAACATAACATGTAAGAAATAGTTAAACGGTATTATGTTGCAATATTTTATTGTTTATTACAGGTATAATACTTTCTAAATAAGACTGCAAAAAATGAAATTTATACCTATATAAAAAAACATTTAATTGTGTTTATGAACACAATTTTTTTTCTTTTCTCATTTTTACTGTCACCACTGCAGATAAATTTCTTATACAGAATGCAAAAGCATTCAAAGTCAATTTTTTAATTAAAAAAAAACAGTGTTTGAATAACACAAATAAAGGTCAACTGATGTTGGATAATGATATACATATAATATATATCTATATATATGCACACTAACATTTTTTGAAGAATTGTTAATGAACACTAACAAATAATTAGTATAAACTAAGAAATGTAGCCAATTTTGAAATTCCACACCATAACCTCAAAATAATCATATAAAATAAGACATTGTTTTAAAAAATATTTCAATATTTAATGTTCTTTCCCAATAATATCTAAGAAAAATGAAATGGAAAAATATATTTTTTTATCATTTTGCTTTCGGAAAAAAAGAAATGATTTAAAAATAAGAATCAAAAGAAATATAAAAATGATATTCATTATATTAAAATATTTTAAAAACAAATAATTTTTTGAAACTAACATAGATAAAACCTAAAATTAACATGACAGAGTTACTTTTCACTCTTATTAACTCTAATCCATTAATAGAAATCCTTCAAAGTTACTTCTTAAACCCAAGCCTTCAATATACCTACTTTAAAAGTTATAATATTCAATGTAGTCATTGGAAGTTAAATTAAAAAATGTAAAATTTATGTAAAGAAAAAAAAATTTTCGAATATTTTTAGATGATTTGAGGGAAAAAAAAACTTTGAGCTATTGTATTGTTCTTATAAAATTTATAAAGATACAATGAAAACTTTAAAAGCAAGCCATGCAGTTATTGACAAATAAATTACTGTACACATACACACTGTACAATATACACATATATTGCTACTTTTCAAGGGTTGCAATGAACACAATTTAATAGCATATTTGAAGTTTGAACAGTTAACTTGTATTATATTCGCATCTAAAACCACTTTCACATTTAAATCCATCACTTAGCAGTGTGCAAGGGAAGGATTTCATTATATACTCAGCCCTTTTTAGGCCTTATTGCCTTAATCCAAAATAAAATAAAGTTTGAAAAATCTTGGAAGATATAAAAAAGTTGCTATTCATTTTGACTAAAATTGTTCCACTGCTTTTCCTGTTTTATTTCCCTTGAAGCTTTTCATAATTTAATAAAATATCCTACATCGATTGTTAGAAGCTCTGGGATGTAAAACCAGAAACATTATACAAAATGTGTCTACGGGTAAAGTTTTCTTAGACAGATTATTTTCCTGTTTCTGTTTTTGGTTCCTTCAAAATTTCTAGATTCAACTAGAAAAAAAAAAGGATAAATTCAGAGTTGGATTTTCTTTCACAAATATACTTGTTCCTACATATCCAAATGTACCTGGAATAAAAAGATAAAGATGGATGAAACAGAAACAAAAAAAAATATATAACTTAAAAAAATGAAGGAACATAATCTTAATCTAAAATTTAACAGGATTTCAAACAATAGAAGGATATTGCTTCTGAAAATACAGTCAACTCCCTCTAATCCACAGAGCTTGGGTTGGTTGGTTGGTTGATTTTATGACGGCCAATTATCAACACGAGGGATATAGGCCCTGGGGGGAGTGCCCTCCGTGGGGGTCTTTCTAAGGGATCCTAACCCGTATTTACGGCAAAGTTCGAAGAAAACCACGGAAAACTCCGAACGGTTAGGTCGACGAGCGGGACAGGGGTTTGAACCCAGCACCCCCCGTCTACCAGCTTTGAGAGCAGAACCTCTCAGCCACCCACAGAGCTTGCGACCAAAGGTTGTGCAGATTATAGAATTTTGCGGATTATAGGTCATTACTTTGTTTAAATTTTTTTCTCCTGTAATTTTACAGTAAATTAACTATTAATGCATAAATTAATTGGTAAAAAGGAAAGATACTGTAAAACATTGGATTATTTAAGTAAAAATAACATTATATTTAAGGACTATTTAAATTTTATTTTACAATTTATTTTGTTTGTTTTTACAACTTTCAAACATAGTATCAATTGTCATTTGTTTGTGAACTTTTGACTTTTACTCTAGTACCTACTTTTTCTTGGAGTCTATGTATAGTCATTATTTCTTGTTCTGAGACAAAACTCTGTTTTTGGTGTAAATCCAGATATTTATAACCCATATCCAAGCCCTGCTCAAGAGTTACTTCTTCACCTTCATCATCATACTCTGTGTCAGAATTATCCTATTTTCAGTAGAGTTCAACAGAGTAGTACTTATAATGTCAACATCTGTGAAGCTCTCTGTAATTTTAGCTTCATCTTGGGACATATCCATTCAATATTTCCTCTATTCAAGAAATCAGGCGCAACAGTTAACGATTTTTTTTTTGTTTTAGTTTTATGCTAATGGATTTTTCTGCAGATTTTTGTTTAGCACTATCCAAACTAAAACCACCAGAGTCAACATCATCACTGTTACTTTCTATAAATAAAGATGCTGGCCACAAATTATGCTTTGCACCTACTAAGTGTCTTTACATAAAGAGACCCATGCATCAACTAAGAGAAAAATATAGCCCTTAATTTTAAATTGCCTTTTATACTCCTCTATATTAGCAGATAAATCAGAGGTTATAATTCTGTGTGTAAAGTCCATTTTCTATTAGCATTTAATGCTACGAATAATTCCCACATCCATTGGTTGAATAAGAAAATTTGTTTTTGGAGGTAAAAGTAATGTAGAGGAGTTGTGTTTTTGTAATATTTTTGGATTTGCAACACAATTGTCTAAGAGCAATAATACTTTACAGTTTACAGATAAACCAACTTTTGTACTACAATGCATATAAGCTTCATTTACAAAATGGTTTTCAAACCATTTGGTGAAAATTTGCTGGGTGACATGTCATTATGATTTTTCATTGTTACAATATGTAACAGGCAGGAAGAAAGTCTCCTGAGTTTTTACCTTTAATTTTCAGCTGAAAAATAAAGTTTTACTTCATTAAAAGCAAAAATTTAGATAGGGGGACTGACTACCGATCATCGATCAAATTGTCGCCTTTTGAATTTCTCTCGCAAAGTTAATGGTAACCAAATTTTCACTGTTTCCTTCTGAAACAGTGTGCAGATTATAGGCATTTTCGGATTACAGAGTTGCGGATTAGAGGGAGTTGATTGTATTTGAATATTGCATTGTCATTGACAATGAGCCTGTGTAGAGACCTGCATGGGCTTCAGGCCTTTCCTGAAGCCCATATCCAGCCCAGCAAAATGAAGACAATCCTCCAATGGGTCGGCATAGTAAAGAAAATTAAACAGGTCGACTGGCTTGATAGTATAACAAATTCAAACTGTTTGAACTAAGTCAACAAAATAGGAACAATTTTCAATGGACCTGGCTGGGCTGAGAAAAAGTTTTAAATGTGTTGCACAAGCCGACCAATACAGAAGTTTAATATGTCCAGCTATATTGTGTCTCAACCTGGGCTTAATGTTTGCAGTAGACTCGGGCCAGGCTCAGGCTTACATTTTTTTTCTACTTACTCGGACCTGGACTTAATTGTTCCCAGAACATGTTAGACAGGCCTTTCTAAAAAAAATAATGGTGATAAGGAACTTTTGATAAAAAAATCTTTGGAAATATATTTTAATAGATTACAGATAATATTTTCAAAAATCTACTTTTATTATTATTACCGTAATTTTAGGTAGATACGCCTCAGGTTATACGTGTTTAAAAGTTAAATTTTATCTTTTGAGGCTTATCTACCAGTGCAGCGTATACGAAGCATTTGTGATTTTTCCAGAGAAAAGGAACTGATGTGTTACACTCACACACTGATGTTTGGCGATTTTTTGATTGGTGCGTTTTCCAAGCCATACCAAACCAATAACTTAATTACAAGCATAATTGCCAGGTTACCATTAAAGGAAAAACTCCCCAAAGTTTAGCGACTTTTTTCCTTTTTATAACAGATTAAAAAAAAATCTGCGTGAGTGAACGACACATAGCCAAAAAATTCAGATCACTTAATATTGTTGAGTGAACAACCGAAAACATATTAAAAATGCTTCATGGTTAGGAAATAATAATAACTCAAAATATGTTAGGGATTCGGTGACGGACAAGTTACCATTCCTGGAAAAAAAACCCGCATGTAAAGCATCAATGGTTCACAAGCGATGATTTCAATGAGCAACTGCTATGAACAGTGACTAAAAGGTGATTCGGCAATCGCAGTTCTAGAACTTTGCTGAATCACATATTTACCGAAAACTGGCATGAAGCAATAGCTTCTTGACATACTTTGCTGCAATATGGTGTAGCCATGTATAAAAAATTAATGTATCGGTTCTATGTAGTCTTGTAAGTGCTGTAGTACTTCTGTCATATTACAATTGGCATATCATATTGGCAAGACTACATAGAACTGAGACATTAAAAAATGATTTTAAAAATAGTAAAATAATTTATCCATCAAGACTATTTCCCATCTGTTATCTGTGAATCAATAGAAATCTACATGCATAACGTTAACATTTGCAATGAATCTGCCTCATTAAAATTACCTAAAATTTGGCACGAGAATATTTAAAATACCTGTTTTTTAATGCAGATTACATATGTTTCATTCACAACTATCGGTGACATCTTCAGATCTTAATGATAAATACAAAATTCTCGCATATTTGAAAATAGTAAAACATATAATATGTAATACATATATTGTATTACATATTATAATATATGTATTACATATTATATGTTTTACTATTTTTAAATATGCGAGAATTTTGTATTTATCATTAAGATCTGAAGATGTCACCGATAGTTGTGAATGAAACATCTGTAATCTACATTAAAAAACAGGTATTTTAAATATTCTGTGTTATGGTTTTTTTATCACTTTAAGCATTATGGGACATTAATTTAAAGTTAACAAGTGATTGTATTATATTATTTGGCACAAGGTTCTTTTCAGTTTAAAAAAAGTAATAACGAAATATTAATTTTCACGTTTACAAGTTGGCTACTTCAAGTACCTGCTTTTTTTTTTACATATATGATCTTGTGATTCATGTTTTCAAGTTTATTTTCAAAAATTTGCGAGAATATTTTTGTTTATCATTATATATCTTGAAAATGGCGCCGTATGAGCGTTGAAACGTATGTCGATCATTAAAAGGTTTTTATAAGCCTTTCGTTGTTTATATTTGTATCGCTTAAGCATTTTAACTATATTTTAATTATAATTAGTGATTTTATTCTGTGATTATGTTAAAAAATATATTTTTTTGTTTTTCTACATTTCAAACAGTTTGGTCGATGGAGGTTAAAACAAAACGCTAAAAAAATCTGGCATTTCATTCTTTCTTCCTTTCTGCTCAAAAATCAGGTTATGAGCATGCACAGGGGCACGCTTCGGCTGATTTCTGCAGTAAAAGATTGCTTTTTTGATGATTTTTTAAATTAATACCTCGACTAATTATCAAAATATTAAAAATCGGAGACTCAGGTGCATCAGGCCCTGCCTTGGACTATCCTCATCCAAGTTTTCAGTGCAGTAGATTTCGCTAACCATCACAGAGTGAAACTTTCTATTATTAGTATATATTATATATGCTAACTTCTACTTCAATAACATGTAAAAATTTTATTATGGATTCAGCATCTAAACATTTTAGGGGTGATGTTAAGAAAATAAGCATTGAGATAGACAGACAAATTGAAAAAATTAACTTTGCAAATAGGACATAACATTTCATCAAAAATTAACAAAATATGTCTAAAATAAACATAAAAAAATAAGCCTTATATGAAACTATTGTACATATTATATTATAGTTACTTTAAAAAAGAAAATAGGCCTTAGTCTGCTTTAATAACCTATTCAAACTTAATTGGTTGCAATCAGTATTATGAAAATTCTAAAGAGCACCACCTTTATTCCCATTTGAGAAACATGAAATTGATAGTTTTTTTTCTGTTTAAATGTTACATATATTCAGCACATAAGAGTTTAATGTACCCCAAATTAACATTAAATCGCTCTCCAAAGTTTTAAAGATTTAACCCCCTTCAGTAGTAACCCTCTAAAAAGCATTTGTCTTTCTTTATTCAGTTACATATCACCATCCTCCCTCCAAACCCCTCAAATGTCTAAGAGGTTTTGATTTTGAAAGTGGAACAAGTCCATTTTTGAAAAAAAAATGTCAAAGCTAAATCTTATTGCAAATGAACATAAAATTTATGTTTTTAATCTATTCACAATAATTATATTTTAATATCAGTATACAGTAGACTCCCTTAAATCTTCATAGATTGGGTACAAAGGTTGTGTTTGCAGATTTCTGGTAACTGTTTTGTTTACTTTTTCTCAAAACAATAATTTGAATTTAATAATGCAATTGAAATTATAATGAATGCTTACAATAAAGTAAAGTAATAAAGTAAAATAATAAAAATCAGAAAAAAACATTTAAAATATTAAAAGTAAAGGTCAAGTAAATAATTAACAATGCACAACTAAATAGGCATAATAATGATTTTTTCTTGAATTATACGCTGAAACTCACCTCATAAAGGTACACTCATAATTCACACCAAAATCTTAAAATAACAAAGTTTTATTTCAAGATTATCTATATTTCATAACTAAAAAATCTTGATTCATACATAAATGTATTTGGTAAAAATAACACAATCGCCATTGAGATCAGCGCTATTTTGAATTTTTTTAAAGAAATCAATTCATACTTCCTTCATGAGAAAACACGAGTTCAATCCTATTAACCAGAATTCCATATTAAAATGTGTACAGAATGATATAAACATTAACCCTCTAAGCGTTTTGCCCGTATTTTTCTGTTTCCCCAAAACAACTTAAATTGAGTTGTAATTTTCCAACTGGACGAAAAATGTCCGGGCCAGGATTTGAACCTCCCAGGTTCGAATCCTGGCCCAGACATTTTTCGTCCAGTTGGAAAATTACAACTCGTATGATTTCTTTACCAATTTGAATAATTGTGTTACAATTAATCTAACTTCAATTGACTCTAGACAAAAAATATTTCTAACAAAATTGTATTTTAAGATATAACACATGGGCTGATAAGTTCCCGGTCTAATAAAGAAAACACAACTTTTTAACAAAACTTTATAACTTTATGACTTTATAACTTTATAAAATAACATAACTTTAATAATAAATAATAATAATTTAATAATAATAATAATAATTTAATAATAATAATTTAATAATAATAATAATAATTTAATAATAATAATTTAATAATAATAATTTAATAAATGAATAATAATAATAATTTAATAATAATAATTTAATAATAATAATTTAATAAATGAATAATAATAATAATTTAATAAAAAATAACATAATTTTATAACGAAAAAGCTCCAAACAGTGCTCAGAATCATCGACTCGTTGTTGTTTTTGGTCAAAAGTCAACACACGCGGCAGCCACTTTGACAACAGCTTTTTCATAGACAAATGCTCATTCAAAATAAAACCTACACGTTCCTTGGATATCTTCAGAGTCTGAGCTATCTCCTGCAACTTCACTTTACGGTTCCCCAAAACGATTTTGTAGACTTTTTTTATGTTTTCCGGAGTAACCACATCTTTTGCGTGGTGCATCACTGGTGTCCGTACGACCACGTTTAAATTCAGCAAACCAGTCAATAATGGTTGATTTACCTGGTGTAGTGTCCGGATAATTCTTATCAAGCCATATTTTTGTTTGAACGGTGTTTTTTCCCATCAAATAACGATTATTGAAATTCTTACTTATCCATTTTTTTGTTTATCAACAAAGTCGTTCAACTGAAACCACTCTAACGTTTTATCCACACGGCGAATCGTCATGGCATTTTTTTTGCTACCTTTTAAAGGTTAGTATTTACTAAAAAAAACATCGGTTCGGCGATTTCAACGCCATCTGTGTGCCAGACCGGGAACTTATCAGCCGATGTGTTATGTAAAATAAAGAGATATAAAGTGTATTTTAGAAACAAACGGGGAAAGAAAATTTAAATTGTTTTAAGTTTTACAAATATTTTTATGAAAGTGCAAGAAAGCCTTCATACTCTCAGAGGATTTTTAAAAAAAACTTGAATTTTTCACCTATATCTTAACTGTAAGTTTCATTGTTTACATCTGAAACGATGTGCAGATTTTAGGGAGTCTACTGTATATTTGTTTAAAGTCATTTATTGGGTTAACACTAATGTGTTGATTTTCAAAGTGAGCATCTAGCAAAAACATAAAATGGACTTGCCGCCCCCCCCCCCCTCTAAAAATCAATGGATCAGGTAATATTTTTTTCTTAACACTTTAACAAATTTTTCAGTTTAACAAATATATAATTTTATTATTTGAAGGGGGGGGGGGGGGTGTTTTGCCATTATATTCACTTTTATGAATTTCAGATTAATGAAATTTTCAAATTAACAAATTTATAAAAGTCTTATAAAGAATACTCATTTCATTTTAACAAATGATGAGTTTGCAAGAAAAAAAAATCTTTAACAAAAAACTAGAATTCCAAAAAAAAAATTTCTTGTTATTTTCAATACCCCCACAACTTTGAATTTTCAGCATATCTCTACGCTTTTTTTCGAGAGAGATGGGGTAAAATTGCTCTCCTATATGCACATCTTTAAAATTAAGAAACTCTTCCTTTACATTTGTTTAAAAAAAGTAGGAAAGGAATTTACTATTGCAGTATTCTCATACTTTCGAAATTTAGCAATAAATATTTAATAAAAAAATTAGTTAATAAACAACTCCTGCTTTTATTTTGTAATTTTCCTAGTGGGTAAAAAAGTGATCAGGAATCAAACCAGCAACCTTTTGGCATAAGCTGCCAATGCTCTGCCAACTGAGCTATCCTGGACACCCCCCCCCCCTCAAGTTGCAAAATTACAAAAAAATTGTGTGATTTATTTAACAATTAGAATAATTATGTTAAAATTAATGCATAGTTATACCTTATTAGCGAATTTCTGATGAGCAATAATTTACATTTGGAGGTATTTTTTTTTAAATGATAGAGTACATGAAAAGAAAGGAATTTTCATTGAAAGAAAAATACATTATTATACAAGCAGTAAGAGCTGGAAGGTGGTGGGTAGATGTCACAAAAGAATTTATGTTGCTGCTCCTGCATTACGTACCACTTTAAAAGAAAAAGAACACAATTTCAGGGCTCACAACACATTTTAATCCTCCAAAAGGGGGAAAGGGGACCATTTTGTTTTTAAAAAGGGGACTTTGGAGTACAATTTATATTTCATTTTACATATTAGATTTAGTTAAATTCTATCCGAACATGCCAAGATCTAGCTATCATGGAAATCGTTAAAAATGCGACGCAGTAGCGCCTTATGTTGGGTGAAATACACCAAAATCTATCCAGGTTTTGATGAAGTTTCACCCCAGAGATGCTAAGATTGCCTTATTTCAATACCTATGTAAATTTTACGAAATGAAGTATAGCAGTGCCATCTGTTAGGCCATATATGCCAAAACATAATCAGCACCTGTGTGTTTTAAAGTCTAATTAAATTTGGCATTTGATGAAAAATTCAATGCTTCAGTTTTTGATATAGAATGGCTACAAAATTTGTATCAAATTCAGAGAGAGATTTTCAAAAAATTGTCAAATTGTATTCAGGTCAACCTAAAACATGTAAATCCATCAGAAAATGGAAATTATTTTCATGATTCCAATACTTTCTTCTGATAAATATATATTTAAAAAAAAGTACATAAATAAATAGAAAACGAAGAAGAATTTGTAATTAAGATTTCCTTTAACAGCTGAGATTTACTTCTCCATCAAAACCGAAAAAAAATAAAATTACATTTATAATAATATTTTGTCTGTGAGCTGAAGAGACTGTTGTACAGTCGTGGAAAAAAAAAACTGGACACCCCCCACTAACTCTGAAACAAATTATAGTAGAAGGAAGTGACTGGTACCAAACGATTGGAAATAAAGTCTACTTTTAAATGATGTATATAAAATTTGCTTAGGGGGGCCATATACATATAAAAACACACCCAAACTTTGTTTTTTTTCAATAGCAAGACCCAAATTTGACAACATATTTGAAATCTGCAGTTCAAACTATGCCTAGATACCAAATTTCATTAAATTCCTACGATTAGTTTCTGAAAAATTAATTACTTTATAATGAGCATATTTAAGGGGCTGTATCCAAATTGAAGTTCGGTACTCGATTGTTCAAATGCTGCAGAATGTCACTTCTTTTAATGTATTATGTTTTACCGATATGACCATTTTACTTACTTAATAAGTTTCGGTTATTGTTATATGCGGTAAAATAATGTTAACAAGTGTTGAATTATCCGATTTTAATCCCTTGGGGACGAGCGACACGTATACGTGACGCATAAGATGCTCAGAATCCTCGATTTTTCCCACCAGTTATTTTTTATTGTAAGCTTTGCCTTATTATATCTTAGCATTTCCACGATTCAATTAGACGAAAATTTCTGTTTTGAGAAACCGGTGGTAAATTATTAAAAATTCTGTAATAGACGCTCGTCACGAAGGGGTTAAAAAACCATAAGATTATTTGTAATTAAAATAATTTTAGAATATGTAAATATATAACGAAATCTATATAACGAAAACTTCTTCCAGCTTGCCACATGCCAATCATTTGGCCTTTCGTTGCTTCAGTTAATTGTGGGGCCATTTTGTTTCAGCAAATACTCTACGCATATGCATTTATAAGAAACTTCACTTCAAACATATATACTGCAGAAAAGCAGTATAGCCTTATTAGACTGGAAAAGAAGCTATAAATCAATTTAAAGGTAACAAAAATGATTAAGTTTTTTCTAAGGTAGAACTGATCATATTTTTCAAAAATGAGCTTTATTAATTTAAAAATAAAAGCGAAACTATTTTCCATAAATGACGTAGACATACATTTCATGCAAATACGTTTTACGTAATTTTAATGAAAAATTTTAAAGCAGACATTGAAAAAGTAAAAGAAATATATATATATATATATATATATATATATATAATATCTATGAATTTCAAAAAACATATCAAGTTCTTGTATCATTCTACTTAAATCTCCAAAGAGATAATTAATTATAATGTGTAGACAGAATACCACATAGCTAATAGATTAACAAGTGCAATCATAATATTACCATAGCTTGTGCTTCAATGGTAATTGGCCAAAAATACTGAAATCATGAAAAAAATTTTTAAAAAAAAGAGAGAGAGAGAGAGAGAAAAAATAATAATAATTTGGAATTGATATCAAGTGAATACAAATGGATTAAGAATTAAAATATGAACCATATACAATGGAAAATTGGACAACAAGAGAATTAAATCAGAATTGGATATGAAAAAACACATGTAGATATAATCATCAGCCTGGATGTACCCACATGTGTTTTAAAAAATAATTCAGTATTTCATAATTCTACTGGCAT
Organism: Maratus michaelseni; assembly: GCA_963931845.1. NCBI lineage: Eukaryota > Metazoa > Arthropoda > Arachnida > Araneae > Salticidae > Maratus > Maratus michaelseni. The sequence continues at coordinate 40,416,797 of OZ007599.1, read as the reverse complement.
ATATGCTAAGATCAGTAGAATCACCCAGGTATACTGAATTATTACCAGTAAACAATTGGAAATATTAAAATTGGAAATAATAAAATTGGAAATAAAAACCCGTAAATAGTAGATGAAATATTTTACTCACAATAATTATCCAGAATCCTTCTTCATGATACCACACGTCCACATGGCACACATATGAAACATCTCACACTTGCTGACATAGTCGAGTTGAGAGAAATTATTTGAAAGACAAGTTGAGAGCACATCTTTTGAAATATTACCCCAACTATGACACCCCAACACAAATTGATTCAAAAACACACAAATTTATTCCTGTGATAATACACTAATAACAAAATTATATCCATGAATATACTAATACTCCATCCAATTTTAATACCTAAAAGTAAAATTAATATACAAGCAATAGCGCCATCTATAGGTAAATTAAATATAATATTATCAATATTATCAACATATACATGACAAGTAATGTGCCTCCATCTATAGGTATTATAATTATTCAAAATTAAGATTGAGTTACATATCCACTATATTAGATTTAATTATATATATAAACAGTAAAAAACAATACTAACTTGTAGTTTTACATTAAAATCGTACAAAATCCCACTATATGAATAAATTTACCCAGAATTAATCCATCCTACAAGTCATTTCAAATATTCTTAACAAGAGTATATATTATGTAAAAGAGATATTGTTTTTAATGCAAAGTGCTGGTGCTGCCATCTGTGTTAATCCACTTATATATATTATAGAATTTATATAAAATAATTAATGTTTTATTTTATTTCTACTTAAATATAGTATAGAATTTAGAGATTGATTTAAATATCAAATTAAATATATCATAAGCAATTTAAAATATTTTAAAATATCTCAAAATTTATTTAAAAAAATTAAATTAAATAAAATTAAACTAATAATTAATAGTATTACTACTGTGTTTCAATCTTTATAATGCAATGCAGTAATTAAAAGACATATTAAAATTAAACTTAAAAAAAAAAACATATTTATATATATACTAGATGGAACCCGTCAAAATTTGACGGCAAACAACTTGATAATACCATAAAAGTAAAATTTATAGTTGCTTTAACTTGACAAATTTCATAGTGGGGAGCATAATATGATTAAGTGGTCACAGACTTTTCCATCGATAAATCACATGAGGGGTGTATGCAAAATTTAGAAAAGTACACCCTTGGGGGGTCAAAGTGGGGGGATGGACATGGGAGATGCATAATATGATTAAGTGGTGACAGACCTTTCCAATGATATATAACATGAGGTTGTGTGCAAAATTTAGAAAGTACCCCTTGGGGGGGGGGGGGGGGCAAAGTGAGGAGATGGACACCGGAGATGCATAATATGATTAAGTGGTCACAGACCTTTCCAATGATATATAACATGAGGGTTGTGTGCAAAATTTAGAAAGTACGGGGGGGGGCAAAGTGGGGAGATGGACATCGGAGATGCATAATATGATTAAGTGGTCAAAGACCTTTCTAATGATATATAACATGAGGGTAATGTGCAAAATTTAGAAAGTACCCTTTGGTGGGGGCAAAGTGGGGAGATGGACATCGGAGATGCATAATATGATAAAGCAGTTACAGACCTTTCCAATGATATATAACATGAGGGTAATGTGCAAAATTTAGAAAGTACCCTTTTGGGGGGGGCAAAGTGGGGAGATGTACATCGGAGATGCATAATATGATTAAGCAGTTACAGACCTTTCCAACAATATATGACATGAGGGGTGTCAACAAAATTTAGAAAAGTATCTCTTGGGGGGGGGGGGGCAAAGTGGGGAGATGGACATTGGAGATGCATAAAATGATTAAGTGGTCACAGACCTTTCCAATGATATATAACATGAGGGTAATGTGCAAAATTTAGAAAGTACCCCTTCGGGGGGGGGGGAGAAGTGGGGAGATGGGCATCGGAGATGCATAATATGATTAAGTGGTCACAGACCTTTCCAATGATATATGACATGAGGGGTGTCAACAAAATTTAGAAAAGTATCCCTTAGGGGGGTGGGGGGGCAAAGTGGGGAGATGGACATTGGAGATGCATAATATGATTAAGTGGTCACAGACCTTTCCAATGATATATAACATGAGGGTTGTGTGCAAAATTTAGAAGTACCCTTTGGGGGGGAAAGGGGGGCAAAGTGGGGAGATGGACATCGGAGATGCATAATATGATTAAGTGGTCACAGACCTTTCCAATGATATATAACATGAGGGTAATGTGCAAAATTTAGAAAGTACCCCTTCGGGGGGGGGGAAGTGGGGAGATGGGCATCGGAGATGCATAATATGATTAAGTGGTCACAGACCTTTCAATGATATATGACATGAGGGGTGTCAACAAAATTTAGAAAAGTATCCCTTAGGGGGGTGGGGGGGCAAAGTGGGGAGATGGACATTGGAGATGCATAATATGATTAAGTGGTCACAGACCTTTCCAATGATATATAACATGAGGGTTGTGTGCAAAATTTAGAAAGTACCCTTTGGGGGAGGGAGGGGGGCAAAGTGGGGAGATGGACATCGGAGATGCATAATATGATTAAGTGGTCACAGACCTTTCCAATGATATATAACATGAGGGTAATGGGCAAAATTTAGAAAGTACCCTTTGGGGGGGGGCAAAGTGGGGAGATGGACATCAGAGATGCATAATATGATTAAGCAGTTACAGACCTTTCCAACAATATATGACATGAGGGGTGTCAACAAAATTTAGAAAAGTATCCCTTGGGGGGGGGAAGTGGGGAGATGGGCATCGGAGATGCATAATATGATTAAGTGGTCACAGACCTTTCCAATGATATATGACATGAGGGGTGTCAACAAAATTTTGAAAAGTATCCCTTAGGGGGGTGGGGGGGGCAAAGTGGGGAGATGGACATTGGAGATGCATAATATGATTAAGTGGTCACAGACCTTTCCAATGATATATAACATGAGGGTTGTGTGCAAAATTTAGAAAGTACCCTTTGGGGGAGGGAGGGGGGCAAAGTGGGGAGGTGGACATCGGAGATGCATAATATGATTAAGTGGTCACAGACCTTTCCAATGATATATAACATGAGGGTTGTGTGCAAAATTTAGAAAGTACCCTTTGGGGGAGGGAGGGGGGCAAAGTGGGGAGATGGACATCGGAGATGCATAATATGATTAAGTGGTCACAGACCTTTCCAATGATATATAACATGAGGGTAATGGGCAAAATTTAGAAAGTACCCTTTGGGGGGGGGGGGCAAAGTGGGGAGATGGACATCAGAGATGCATAATATGATTAAGCAGTTACAGACCTTTCCAACAATATATGACATGAGGGGTGTCAACAAAATTTAGAAAAGTATCCCTTGGGGGGGGGGGGGGGAAGTGGGGAGATGGGCATCGGAGATGCATAATATGATTAAGTGGTCACAGACCTTTCCAATGATATATGACATGAGGGGTGTCAACAAAATTTAGAAAAGTATCCCTTAGGGGGGTGGGGGGGCAAAGTGGGGAGATGGACATTGGAGATGCATAAAATGATTAAGTGGTCACAGACCTTTCCAATGATATATAACATGAGGGTAATGTGCAAAATTTAGAAAGTACCCTTTGGGGGGGGGGGGCAAAGTGAGGAGATGGACACCGGAGATGCATAATATGATTAAGCAGTCACAGACCTTTCCAACAATGGGGCGGGATGGACCCCGGAGATGCATAACATGAATAAGTGGTCAAAGACTTTTCCACCGATATATCACATGAGGGGTATGTGCAAAATTTAGAAAAGTGTCCCACTTGGGGGGGGGGGGGATGGACACCGGAGATGCATAACATGAAAAAGAAGTCACAGCCGTTTCAACTTGCAACCTTTTTCTCGAAGGCATTTGACAATATTAAATTTTTTTTTACCCAAGACAATTTAATGATATTCTTATTTTTTTTTTGCGTAATTCGTCAAACGTTCATGGAAAAAATCAGGAAATTCGCTAATCAATAGTTGATAAATTATAAAATTCAACAATCGATAGCAGTAAAATTGGTCAATCGATAACGGAAAAATCACGAAATTCATCAAATGGTCTCCCGTAAAAAAAATTGTCCTGCACACTGATGTGATGATCAAAAGGGTTTTGAAGTATAGGACAAAATTAGCACTTGCCAAACAGCGAGTAATACTGAAAATTTGGCAATGGACTTTATTGCCACCACTGGTCAAACATAATAGTCACACTCACCAATTGCGATGATTGAATGGAAAAAGATTTTTTTTCTCTGCTGTCGCGCGACAAATTTTGAAACCATTTGGTAAATTTCATCCCCGAAATTGGCAGATTGTGAATTTTTTTCTCGAAGAAATTCGACGATATTCGAAAAATTTTTCTCCCGAAACCAGTTGATGAATTTTGCGATTTTTCCACTGTGTAGATTAATGAATTTTGCACTTCCGCTATCGATTGACGAATTTCGAATTTTATCGACTATCGGTTAACGAATTTCACGATTTTTTCCATGAACGAACAAATTGCGCACTTTCTGCTAATTGACACATTTCGCCCTTTACAATTCAGTCAATGAGTTGAACGTTGTTTCTTTCGAGAAATGTCAGGAATGAAACAATGATTCTTTAGGTTGAATTTACTTCGTTCGATGTCCCATGGAAGAATGTGTGCGATGCAGCAACGGGCGTCACAGACTTTTTAGGGCACCTGCAGACTAAAAACATCTAACCAATCTTCGCGGGGGGAAAATAACAGATTTTGTCAAATGATTGAGGAAAAAACACTACTTTATCAAAGGATAATGGGAAAACATGACTTTTGTTAAAAGACCACAGAAAAAACGTAATTATGCAAAAGGATCGCGAAAGATAAGCAAATTTTGTCAAAGAATCGCAAAAAAGGAAATTTCACCAAAAGATCACGCTTTTTTACTAAATTTCGTCTAAAAATTGCGGAATAAAATGTATTTTATCAAAAAATTGCTGGAAAATGCGAATTTCGTTAAGGATCGTGAGAAAATGCGAAATTCTTCAAAGGATCGCTGAAAAAACACTATTTTCGTCAAAGAATTGCTGAAAAAACATGAATCTCGCCCAATAACAGAAAAATCATGGTTCATAATCATTATATCTAGTAGTATATGTAAATACAGTTTGTGATATAAGACAAAATTAACATTCACCAATCGGCGAGTAATACTGGAAATTGGTGATTGATGTTATTGCCACCACTGGCTAAACTTAGTCACACTCGCCAATTGCGATGATTGAATGTAAAATGAAATTTTTTTTCCCGCTGTCACTCAAAGAATTTTGAAACCATTTGGTGAAGTTTTTTCCGAAACCATTTTGTGAATTTCCCGATTTTTTCTTCAAAATCATTTGACAAAGAGACTTTTTTCTCGATGGCATTTGACAATATTCAAAATTTTTTTACCCAAGACAATTTGACGATATTCTTAATTTTTTTTGTGCAATTCGACAAATGTTCATGGAAAAAATCATGAAATTCGTTAATCAATAGTCGATAAATTGTGAAATTCAGCAATCGTTAGCGGTAAAATCGTAAAATTTGTCAATCGATAACGGAAAAATAATGAAATTCATCAAACGGTTTCCGGTAAAAAAATTGTCTTGCACGCTGATGTGATGATCAAAAGGGTTTTGAAGGCATTTATTTTATTTGTTGTATTGTGTATAAATACCTAGGTGGAAACAGTTTGCTTATTTTGTCAAATGTTTCAACAATATTCGACCCAATACGCATGCATAAAAAAATCTTCCGGTAGGACCGGCCAATGAGGTGAAGGTCTATTACGGTCTCTAGAAACGTGTTTGGGATCATCTCCTGTTGTTTTTTTCTTGCACTTTGCGTTAAACCTAGGAAGGTATTTATATAGAACTCACTGTGGAGTGTTTAGAAGGTATTTATTTATTTCATTTATTATAATTTGTATGAATACTTAGGTGTCCATTTCGGATTTACTGTTTAAAAATGAATTTAGGCTCTTTTAACGTTCGCGAAATCAATCCCGATGGAAATTGTCTTTTTAGATCTCTATCATTTTGTTTATATAGTACAGAAAATGATTATTTAAATGTATGTAAAAATATCGTAGAACACGTAATACAAAATTGGACCACTTATAGTCCGTTTATTATCGGGGATGAATCTTATGGTGTTCCGATTGCTAATGAAGACAATTATGTAAATATATGGTTCTTCATAGAGGTATATGGTTCTTCACACTTCAATAGAAGCATTGTTTAAATTAATATAATTCTACAAATATGATTCAGTTTTAAAATATCGAGTAATGATTAATACTGTCAAAGAATATACTCATATACGTAATTAAGTTTTGGTACTTCTCTATTATCTCATCGACCACTTTTCATAAAAAAAAAACTATCGCCAAATAAATGGGAGAACGTTGTCATTGTAATATCAAAATAAATAAATAAAATATAAGAATTTAAGGATACAATTGTTATTTTAATTAATGAAATAACTAATACATCAAATAAACATAATGAAAAATACACGCAAATGTTGAATTAAAAACCACTTGATGACATAAAAAACACGTATAATGTTTTCGACATCAAGTAAATGGGACTGCAATTTTGGCATTTAATCATACAGTTTGGCGATAGTATTTTGTTATGAAAAGTGGTCGATGGGATAATAGAGAAGTACTCAAGTTTTTTATACCAAGTTTGAAAATTTATCTTTTTTTGACATTTAAAAAAAATAACATAAAAAAACATTACAAATTTGCCCATTTAAAACATTCAAGATTTGTATATATACAAACAATACAATGTAAATATTAATATTGTTACATGATACATTATATACATTGTTTGCATATATACTTCTTTGTATACATATATTGTTTGTATACATACAAACAAATATAATGTAAACATTATTCAAATATTAAGAGTTTGCAAATCAAAACATTCTAAAGATTTGTATACATACAAACAATATAATGCATACATACTCTTTACAAATAAAATAGCCCACTTATATAATAACAAAACTTTTAAATCGAATAGAGATAATATATTTCTGTTTTGTTATGAAAAGTGGTCAATGGGATAATAGAGAAAAGTACCTAAGTTATTTATACCAAGTTTGAAAATTTATCTTTATTTGACATTTAAAAAAAATAACAGAAAAAACATTACAAATTTGCCCATTTAAAACATTCAAGATTTGTATACATACAAACAATACAATGTAAATATTAATATTGTTACATGATACATTATACATTGTTTGTATATATACTTCTTTGTATACATATATTGTTTGTATACATACAAACAAATATAATGTAAACATTATTCAAATATTAAGAGTTTGCAAATCAAAACATTATAAAGATTTGTATACATACAAACAATATAATGCATACATACTCTTTACAAATAAAATAGCCCACTTATGTAATGACAAAACTTTTAAATCGAATAGAGATAATATATTTCTGTTTATTTTATAACTTATATTCAGATGCTCAGATTCTGCTTTTTTCGAACACATAATAATAAAAATATTACTACCGTGCGTACTGTCTTTTGACATTATATTTACATAATCGAATTCATTATCAATCGGAACACCATAAGATTCATTCCCGATAATAAACAGACCATAAGTGGTCCAATTTTGTATTACGTGTTCTACACGTTTGAATAATTATTTTCTGTACTATATAAACAAAATGATAGAGATCTAAAAAGAAAATTTCCATCGGGATTTCGCCAACTTATGAGCCTAAATTCATTTTTAAACAGTAAATCCGAAATGGACATCTAAGTATTCATACAAATTACAATAAATAAAATAAATAAATAAAATAAATACCTTCTAAACACTCCACAGTGAGTTCTAGATAAATATCTTCCTAGGTTTAACGCAACGCGACAACAGAAAAAAACAACAGATGATACGATCCCAAACACGTTTGTAGAGACAGTCATAGACCCTCACCTCATTGGCCGGTGATTTTTTGACGCATGCGTATTCGATCGAATTTCGATGGAATAGATTTGACAGAATTACCAAACAGCTTTAAATATATGGATATATTGCATATAGATATGTATGTGATTTATAATCATCAATGTTATCCATGTATAATTTTATGTGTGTGTGTGGTTTTTTCCCCTTTTTTTTTCCTTTTTGTATAAGTTAATTTATATATGTTTTAAAACTGAACATCAGTAACACTTAAAACAGAGGTGATCGGCTAAACGCACTATCACAGACTATATAAAGTGCACATAATGTACAATCAATTAATAAATATCCTTATATGTTTTAATTGTATTTATGTATGTTATAATTGTAATTTGCTATATCTTTTGTTATATGTTATCGCACAGTAAAACAATAATTTATTACGTACCATGTTTATATTTATATGATATAATAAATGTTATTTAAAAGAGTTGATGATTGAATTTATCATAAAAATTGGATAACCATATATTTTTGCTTGATCTCGAATAAATCTAATATTTTTGTTTTTATTTATATCTGAGCATAGGTATTTTATACGATGAAGATAATTGATAATTATATTTTCATAAACTGATTTATGTAAACATGAAGCAAAATTGGTAAAAATATTTACTTTAAATGGAAAATCAAATCTCTTATCATAAATATCAAAAATTAATTTATAATTATCCTTAATATTAATTTTTAAGTCAAGAAAATTTATATTATTATTAATTAAATCAGTTTCGCTTAATTTAAGCTGATTAGGATAAAAATTGAGTGGTGATGTGCAATTTTTATCATTGAAATAAAATATGATAATGTCATCAATATAGCGATAAAATACATAATCATTGTTCGGACTAATATTTCTTTCATAATAATATAAGTAAAGGTCAGAGAGAATACTAGAAGCGGTCCCGCCCTGCGGAATTCCCTGGCATTGTTTATAAATAATATTGTCATATATGATGTAATTATTATGCAATGTAAAATTTAGTAAAGTTTTAAAAAAATTTACGGAAATATGTTCTTTTAATTTTAATTGAGATTTAAATTCTTTAAATAATATACACATTGTTTTATGTAAGTCTTTTATATCAATGTTATTAAATAAATCATTAAAATCCAATGTTTTTATGAATTTTACCGGATTGATATTATGTATTTTATTAATAAGTTGAAAACTGTTTCTTAGGCAATGTTGGTTATTATGTTTTAACGTTATATCATATATCTGCTTTAAAATATTAAGTAGTAAATTGCTTGCATTATTATTATATGTGTTACACCCGATGGTAACTGTGCGAAATTTAATTGGATTTTTATGAAATTTTGGAATTATAACAAGATAAGGATAATTTAAATTATTACATTTGATTTTTAGTAATTTGTGATAATTTAATAATTTTCTATTATTAATTTCAATATTTAATTTAGTTTTATTAAAAATATTACTTGTGTTAATTGCATTGTGAATTAACACTTTATAGTACTCTTTACAAATGATAGCATAATTATTTGGAGATTTATCTACATAAGTAATTATAAATTTGTTTTGTAATTCTGATATATGTTTATTTATATTTTTAAAAGCTGCATGTGTAATATGTTGATAATTTTTTATAATTTCATTTTTTAACACTTTCCAACCTAGTTGAAAAGTGTTTATGACTTCGGTTTGTCTGGCCGTATGGCCGTCTGGCCGTCTGCCGTCTGCCGTCTGTCCGTCTGTCCGTGCTCTAACTCCCGCAAATATGCTCGGATTGCTCTGCAATTTTTATATGTTATAGTCGTTATCTATAGCATGTTCCCTATTTCAACGGAAGTGTGTAGCACTTATACTTTTTTTACAGGGACACTCAAAAGAATTCCATTACATTGCGGTCTATGGGGGAAAATCACTTGAGGTTTATTTAAATAATGTTTCACTATTTTAAACGCATTGAAATTTATATATATCACTAAGGTGCATTAGAAGAAGCTTAATATGGAATAGTGTGTGCATAGCACTTATAGTTACTTTACAGGGACAGTCAAAAGAATTCCGTTACATTACGTCTATGGAGAAAAATCGTCTGCGGTTTATTTAAATAATGTTTCCCTATTTTAAACGCATTGAAATTTATATAAGGTGCATTACAGGAGGCTTACTACAGAATATTGTGTGTATAGCAGTCATCGTTCATTTACAGGGACACACAAAAGAATTCTCTACTGTCTGTTAACAATAATTCCTGGAAGTGCGTTTTAAGTTACTGAATGCGATTTTAATTTTAACTCGCTTTTTGTCTATTACGTGGTGTATATAAATTCTGTAGATCCTATACAGGGAAGCACAAAAGTTCGCGAACACATTTCCGTATTATTTAACTCCAGACGGAGAATTTTAAACTGTGCTACGCGTTTCCTAACTGAACTAAAATTTAGCATCCTATGTAGTATATATACAAATCTATAGATCCTATACAGGGCTGATGAAAAGTATTCGGATTACTTAGATGTTATCTTTTAGCTTATTAAACGGTATGATTTGTAAAATTATTTTGGAAGCGTTGGAAAGTGTTACATAATCTATGCTTGACGCATGATTTTTCGTTCTTGTTAATTTATCTATTACAGAAAATCTCCATTCACTAAAATACTCGATTGGTTTATTGTAATCAATAGCAATTTTATATATAAATAAATCAATATCTTGAATAAACTGCAATATTATGGATTTGATATTACATCTATATGGAAGGCGAAATTTTGTTCCATTATGCATTAAGTTTTGTAAAATAGGTTGTTCTACAATATTAAGATCACCAGTAATGATATGACCATGTGTTGTATTTATGTACTTTTGAAATTTTGGGTCATTACAATAACAAGGGTAATTGTTTGAAGAGACCAATTGTTTTGCAAAAGAATTGTAATTAAAAATTTTACGTCCAAGTGTGCGATTATATTTATATGTCTTGTGAATGGTAAAATTTTTTATTGGAAAATTATTAGTAGTGTTTTTTATGATATTGTGTAAATTGATATTATTAAATACATGATTGGAAAAATTTATAATTAGTTGTGTATTATTAGTTTTATATTTAGGTTTATTAGAAAGACTTGTATTTAATAGGTTTGCTCTATAATGAAGAATATCATAAAAGATATCACAAAAATGTGGAGAATATTGATTCTTTTTAAATACCTTGAAATATTGGTTTAAATATTTCTTTTTAATACTAAAAACATGTTTTCTGATATCAAGCCAACAATAATCATTACAAAATTGTGCCTCAAGATCATCAAGCTCCTGTTGTATCACAATATCATCAGTGTATTTTTTTGTTATTATGTTTACCTCTACCAGATCTTGAAGTTATTTTTATGTTTGAAAAATTTAATCCTGAATAAAGATTTTTATAATTTTCATATTTAGTTAAATCTGAAAATACGGGATGTGATTTTTTGTATACTAATTGATTTAATCCATAAGGATAGGTAGTATTAAAATGTCTTATATATTTAGATTCTAGAAAAAGTCGTTCAGTAAAATTTTTTTGTATTTTAAGTATTTTAATAGTAATATTTTTAAAATCATGATTTTTGAAATGAGTATATTCAATATTATGAGTAGTCTGAAATTTAGATTTTTTAAATTTATCAATATGAGAACGATGTAAATTTAGCCGCTTATGTAATTTTTGACAAGACTGTCCAATATATTCCATATTACACGAATTGCATTTCAATGAATAGATTACATTGTATGCTTTGCAAAATTTTACCAAATTAAGATTGTGATTATTTGAAATCTGGGACTTATCAGCTAAAGGACATGTAAGGCAACGCTTAGATTCACACTCTCGAAAACATAGTACAGGCTTGGGACGATAGAATAGGTTATCTGATAAAGATCCAGGAAGATCCCTAATAATCTTCCTGTACGGAGCACACAAAAGATTAGAGTCCTGGATCCACCAAGGCCTAAATTGCCAGTATCTAACATTTTACTAATAACTGCCATATTGTTTGAAACCAATAAAAATTGCAAGAGATACATATAAAAAATATAATTATAACATATATTAATAAATTTTGTTTGAAACAACCTTATTTTTAAAGTACTTGAATAACCATAAAAGAAAAAAATAATAAGAAGAATAATGATTGTTTAATACTTGATTAAATATAATAAAACTATTTACATATATACATAAAGTCCCATTAAGCAAACTAACATCAAAAGACAACAATATAAAATCCCCTAGCAGTCATAAGCAATACAAAATTAACGTTGGCAAAAAAAAAAAAAAAAAAAAAAAAAAAAAAGAACCTGAATAAGATGTTATAAAGATGCATTTGAAAATTCAATAGATGAACAAATGATACCAAGAAATAATAGTAATATTATGTAATTATTATTATTAAATTATTATTAAATACACCATTAAAAGCGCAATGCAGCTATAATAACTATGTATACCAAACAGAAGTTAATCAAAGTGATTTATGAGCCAAATAGGCTAAATTATGGTATCATATGAAAATCATTAATTTCATCTAGATAATTATTGAAAAGAATATGTAAAAACCATTCCATACCAATTTGCGCAATGCAGCATAATTTTATAGAATGTTAAATAATTATAATATCTATGAATTTCAAAAAACATATCAAGTTCTTGTATCATTCTACTTAAATCTCCAAAGAGATAATTAATGATAATGTGTAGACAGAATACCACATAGCTAATAGATTAACAAGTGCAATCATAATATTACCATAGCTTGTGCTTCAATGGTAATTGGCCAAAAATACTGAAATCATGAAAAAATGTAAAAAAGAGAGAGAGAGAGAGAGAGAGAGAGAGAGAGAGAAAAAAAATAATAATTTGGAATTGCTATCAAGTGAATACAAATGGATTAAGAAATAAAATATGAACCATATACAATGGAAAATTGGACAACAAGAGAATTAAATCAGAATTGGATATGAAAAAACACATGTAGATATAATCATCAGCCTGGATGTACCCACATGTGTTTTAAAAAATAATTCAGTATTTCATAATTCTACTGGCATATATGCTAAGATCAGTAGAATCACCCAGGTATACTGAATTATTACCAGTAAACAATTGGAAATATTAAAATTGGAAATAATAAAATTGGAAATAAAAAACCCGTAAAGAATAGATAAAATATTTCACTCACATCAATTGTAATAAAATCTGTATACAACACCTCACTGAATTACCACCGGATATCAGTTTGAAATAATAAAATTGGAAATAAAAACCCGTAAATAGTAGATGAAATATTTTACTCACAATAATTATCCAGAATCCTTCTTCATGATACCACACGTCCACATGGCACACATATGAAACATCTCACACTTGCTGACATAGTCGAGTTGAGAGAAATTATTTGAAAGACACACAGACGAAATATTATTGTAAATGTAATTTTATTTTTTTCATTTTGATGGAGAAGTATATCTCAGCTGTTAAAGGAAATCTTAATTACAATTTATTCTTCGTTTTTTATTTATTTGTGTACTTTTGGATATTTGGATTTTTTCAATACGCCCTAATGTGTATGCATAAAGTTAGTTTTCGGATTTTGTGATTAGATTTTCTTAAATTTAATTTTTTATGTAAATTTTACCTGTTTTTTATTTTTATGTTTCATGGTGATTTTTTTACATTAATAAAAGGAATTCAGTTTAAATTTTTTAGCCCAATGTAGTAAATTGTTTCATTTAAGTTTATTCAGAATTTGTATAGTGATTTTAAAATTTTTCATGAATTTTTTATTTGAATTTCAGCCTTTTTTTTTTTTTTTTTTTTTTTTTTTTTTGCGACTTGCAGTAATTTCTTGACATTCGTAAAAAGAATTCAGTGTCAAACTTTTAGCCCTAATGTAATAAATGTTGTCCTTCTGTGATTATATTGTGTAATATTGAAGATTCTGTTTTGGAAATTTTGTCATCAATTTCAGAAAAGAAGAAATTTTCTTTCTTAAAAATAATAATAATAATAATAATAATAATAATGATAATAATAAATAAAAGTTACATTAAAATATATATATCAGTGTGGATTTTTCACTTGTCAAGTGTGTAAGATAACTTACAATTTTTTTTACTCTTATGACTAAAATCTAGAAATTTAATAATTATCTTTTCTGTCAAATAGGTTCACAATGTACTACATATTTATTCTTTATTGATGTGTTTGTAAAATTTAATAAAACTTTTAAAACATTAATTTTATTCAATGTGTATACAAATTTAATTTTTTTTAATCCCTCATATTAGAATTTCATATTAATGAATTTTTCAGAATAACGAACACAATTGGTGATACCTAGAAATTCATTGTAATGAGATTTTACTTAAGCAAATTATTTTTCATTATTTGTGAAATGTTATGAAATATAACATTCAACATATGTTTGAAAAACAGTGTCAGATCTTTACAGCTTTAAATACTTTATTTTAATGAAACTGGTATATGATGGGAAAAATAAATTCAATAACAATAATAAAGAAAAGGAACTAGAAAAAAAATATATATTAAATCAGCTATATAATAATAATAATAAAGAAGAGTATGCAGATTTTAATAAAAACGACAACGCTTTCTAAACAAAAAAAATCCCTGACGGCTCGTCCTACAGGCACAGGTAGATTTCGAAGACGCAGACCGTGGGGCGCCTGTTTGTTGGGAATTGCGGAAGAAATGACCTTTTTGCGATGATGCGGCAGTTGGAACCGCCTACTTCGAAACCTAACTTGTTTGCAGACGGAGCCAGCAGGGATTTTTTTTTTCTATAAGAGTTGGTCCTATAAAAAACTTGTCAGTATAAAAGTTTTAGATAATAATAAGAGGATTTATAATAAATTTAAGCGGATTTGAAATCTTGGGAATTGACGAAGTTATGATTTTTCTACTTCTAAAACCCCCTTCCCCCCCCCTTAAGGCAATTTTTAATTATATCAAAAATCTGTCATACATAAATTTTCGGCCCTTCTCCTAGAAGTAATAACAACTTCAAACGGATTCGATACGTATCATAACTAAGAAATTATGGGGGTTTTTTTGTTTTCACAAAAAGCCCCCATCCCCCCCCTTTGAGTTCGATTTTGCCCATTAACGAACTTGACCGTGATTTTATGCCCCTTGATTTTATGTATCAGTTTCGAAAAGATGCGGGAGTTGGAACCGCGTACTTCGAAAAATAACTTGTTTGCAGGCGGAGCCGGCAGGAAATTTTATTTTATTTTATTTATTTATTTATTTTTATTTTTTTTTTTGCTATAACGGTTGGTCCTATAAAAAACTTGTCAATATGAAAGTTTTAGATAATATTAACAGGATTTATAATAAATTTAAGCGGATTTGAAATCTTGGGAATTGACGAAGTTATGAATTTTTTTCTTCTAAAACTCCCCTTCCCCCCTCCCTTAAGGCAATTTTTAATTATATCAAAAATCTGTCATACATTAATTTTCGGCCCTTCTCCTAGAAGTAATAATAACTTCAAACGGATTCGATACGTATCATAACTAAGAAATTATGGAGTTTTTTCTGTTTTCACAAAAAGCCCCCCCCCCCCCCCTTGGTTCGATTTTGCCCATTAACGAACTTGACCGAGATTTTATGCCCCTTGATTTTATGTATCAGTTTCGAAAAGATGCGAAAGTTGGAACCGCCTACTTCGAAAAATAACTTGTTAGCAGGCGCAGCCGGCAGGGATTTTTTGTTTATTTATTTGTTTATTTTTGCTATAACGGTTGGTTCTATAAAAAACTTGTCAATATAAAAGTTTTAGATAATATTAAGAGAATTAATAATAAATTTACGTGGATTTGATATCTTGTGAATTGACGAAGCTATGATTTTTTCCTTCTAAAACCTCTCTTCCCCCCCCTTGGGGCCATTTTTAATTATATCAAAAATCTGTCATACATAAATTTTCGGCCCTTTTCCTAGAAGTAATAATAACTTTAAACGGATTCGATACGTATCTTAATTAAGAAATTATGGGGGGTTTTCTGTTTTCACAACCCCCCCCCCCCATTTCCCCCCCCCTTTGTTCGATTTTGCCCATTAATGAACTTGACCGAGATTTTATGCCCCTTGATTTTATGTATCAGTTTGGAAGAGATTTGTGCAGAATTTTTCCAGTTATTGTGTCCATAAAAAAGTGACATAGATAGATAGATAGATAGATAGATAAAGTTTTGAACTGGGGGTGTTTTTGGGTTCTGGGAGTCATGATCGGCGTAGATCTGCAAAAATTTTTCAAAATTTCAAACTTAGGTGAGAATGTAATAGGTAGTATTTCTTACAAAATCTACCTAAAAATGGTTCCAACTTACTTAGTTTTGAAGAAGTAGTAATAAAAGGAATACATATATACATTGCCGGCAGTTGAAGCCCCTGATAAGAAACTGGTCCACTGCCTGCAAACAGGAACAGAATACATTATTTTACATGGGTATTCACTGGCTAATGTTTCAGAAATCATATACACAATGATTACATTACAACACTTTATACTCAAACGACTGTTTACATTATATTACATTAGGGCATCTAGTCCAGATCAGTTACAAATTTCCCTGAATTTTCACATAGAAAAATTAAATTAATAAATATAAATAAATAAAAAAAAATCCCCATGTATTGAGATTTTCTGAAAAAAATTTGAGAGTGGAATTTTCAGAACTGATTCTGAAGCACAAGAACTTCTGAAGAACTACTAATTTTATTAAACAAATTTTGCAAAATTTACAAATGGTTGAACACCACAGATATTTATTTCATGTTTAATTGCTAAATGCCCCTATAAGAATGATTTTTTTACATGCTAAACATTTTACAAATTCACACTTTTAGCACCAGGTTACATCCATTTTGTCCCATCAGGATGACATTCTTTATCATATCAGTCGCAGAATGCTTTGACATATTTTAATGCAACAAAAACAATTTTCTTTATAAGTAATATAGCTGCTCTATATAACTAATCAAATTGAGGGAATATTAACAAAGATAAATAAAGCAGACTGAATCACCTAAGCAATTTTATAAAACTATGCAAAGATTTAGTGAAGCTGGTTATTGAAAATTTCTCACAAGGTAGGTCTCCTTAAAGTGCATACTCAGAATATTTTGAAAAAAAAGCTAATGAAACTGTTGTGTCGTACCTAGAACTTCCCGAGACAGACACAAACACGTGGTAAAAAAAAAAAAAAAAAAACAATCTACCAAACTATTAAATTTCCTTCATACTTGAAATTAATGGTGAATACCAAAAGTATTGACCGTATAGAATTTAGATAAATATATTCACTCAAAAGTCTAAATAAAAGAGAGTGAAACATTATTTGCTGCTATAGGAAAAATAGTTAAATGAAGATAGATATTTTCTTTGTTACTTAAAAAGCTTAGTTTATTAAAAAGTTAGTAAAAAATTGATTTAAATTACATGCATAACATTTCATAGATGATTATTATAACAGATTATTTTAAGCATGTTTAGTTTAATTAATGAATCGTTTCATTAGAAAATTTAACACTCCGGAGTAAGAAAAATTAAAGAAATACCTTTCATATTAGATTTACAAAAATATATCATAGTTCAACAATATTAACTTCGTTGAAGCACTTCTCATATCTTCCAAGACATTCTCTTACAACAGATCCACTTCTCTCTCCAAACATCGTTGCTAAATCTCAGAATCCATCGCCGTCGGAATCCTTCTTCTCTCGTTCTCTTCAACCTTTCATCCTAGCTCCAGTAGTCAAACACCTCTCTTCAATGGAACAATGTAAATAGCTTTTTGGAATACCTAGTTGTATTCAACTGAACTTCCAGGATAGAGGTGGATTGACTTGCGAGGCAAAAATGAGCCGTGAGAAGTTTAAGGGTTAAGAGTTAAATAATTAAATATTTAAAAGTATAAAGAAATTAATATAGTATAACATATATAATTTAAAAAAGAAAAAAGAAAGAAAGAAAGAATTCCATTAGTTCCAATAAATGACAGACGAAACCTACCGAGGATCGAACCCATCTCATATAAAAAAAAAAGACTCTTTTCAGAGACCATACATTAAGTTTAGTTTTAAGTTATAAGAAGTATAAATAATAAAAATAGAGGTTAAAAGATTTTTTTTTAATTAAAAAAAAGACAAGAGACAAGAAAAATTAAGAATAATAGGAGAAAGAGGAAAACTCAATCTTCATTACCTAGCAAAGTAACATATTTAGGGCGCTTACGGTTTAGGGGGTCAAGACCTTATAGTCTGGTAATTCGGCAACAATTTCATTGGGTAAGCTATAGATACTTTTATAGATTTTTTTAGAGAGTTGACAGATGCGCTGTTTTAAGGATGTAGTACAAAGATCTCTGCGGATAGTAGTATTTCTCAAATAGCGGTGGCCATTCCTGATGATATGAAGATTTCTGTTGTGTGATTTATAAAGATATTTCATGTTGGTATTACTAGCGAAGCCCCATATTGGACAAGCATAAGTTAGGATAGAGCGAATGCATGCATTGTATAGAATAACTTTATTTTTAATAGAGAGGGTGTTACTTTTAAGAAGAGGAGAAAGTGAGACAGCTATACGAGCAACTTTGGCTCTAATATTCCTAAAGTGTTTGTTCCATGTGAGTCTACTATCAAGGGTAACCCCCAGATATTTAGTGTCATTAGTCCAAGGAATAGTAACATTATTGATGGTAATACGGTTAGGATAAGTAAGTTTTTTAGAAAAATAAACAGCAGCAGTTTTTTGTTCATTAAGCTTAATACGCCATTGGATACACCAGCTTGTGAATTCGTCGATGTGTTTTTGTAGAATTTTATAAAGAGTGTATGGGTGATGTGCAGCAGCTCTGAATGGCCGGCCTTATATTCTCCTGCCTTCGCAAACATTCGTTTCACGCCTCGGCAAATAGTCCGATGGCGCGCCAAAAACGACGATGTTCCAACTTGTTGTTCATTTCTAAAACATTTTAAAAATTGATTACCGATGCACAGTTTATATTTTGTATACTTTCTTTTTCAGTAATTTCTGATTTAAAAATGGAGTAAAAACGCATATAAAACGTGGTCTGATTGCCGCGGAAGTATACAAAAACATCGTTGCATTGGAACCACATGCTTAGTAAAATATAAAATGAAAAATTAGACTTACATATTTTTTAGCCGAACATCTCTAAAAACTTTTTAAATAATAATATTTTTAAATTTAAATACGTATTTTCAAAGTTAAGTTACGAACCAATAATAACTTTAGTTATTTTTTTTATACATTTTGAAATATTATTAACTTGAATTTTCCATACATAATATTCATAAATATCCGAGGAAAAAGTTTTTACATCGGCTGGCACCAAGCCAGTACAAAAAAATGTCCTCCAAATGTTATTGAACACTACAAAATATAATATAATACTCGTATAATATGGAGCAATTTGCAATTATTGCCTGACAGAAATTAGAGATATCCTAAAGTTAGAAAAAGTAACTATGTAAATAAAACAGCCTAACGATACCATAACCCCTTTTATTTACTAATTTAATTAATCATTTTTATATTTATTTATTTAATTTCTTATTTAGAAAAACCCAAATTATCATTTTTTTAACTTATTTAATTACTTATTTAGCAAAATCCAAATTATCAACGTAACACATTCACTCATGACACACAGGATCAGTCAAATTTAGCTGCAGAATCACAGTAAAAAATCGGTAAAATAAATAAATAAAAATACTTTCGAGTATTTGGTGCGAAAAGATGTGATTTGGGTGGCAACAATTTTTGCTCACCCAATGCAAGCAATTTTAATGCATTTGAAAATTCCTGGTTAAATGCTCAGTACTTAATGAATTTAAAATTAAACGATGGAACAGTTTATTATTATCTACAAGTTCTGTGTTGCTGAAGATGTTTAATTTTACTAGCTGGATAAGTTTTAAGAGTATTTTAACAGTGACTGCTCGATAAAGAACGCTCGTTATACATTTCAATATTGAGTAAGTAGTTGTTTCCTCTTCTCTGACACAAGCAATATCAAAGGCAAATTCATGGTGCTTAGAAACGTTCATTAAATTTTAGTTTGAAACATTTTTAATCAATCTAAACTTTGTTCTAAAATGTAGAATACAATCGTTCTTTATATATCACTGTTAAAAATTTGCAGCAAACTGTCCAGTCATTTGACCGTTTTTATAGAACACGGTTACTTAACAGTAATTTAACTCAATTCTGACGATATTATTGCCCATATTATGATCAGAATAGAGTTAAATTACTGTTATCTGGCTGTGTTTTATAAAAACGGTCGAATGACTGGACAGTTTGCTGCAAATTTTTAACAGTGATGCATATAAATGTATATGTCAAAACTGTAGTTATAAAAATGTATTTATTTAAGTTAAATTTACTTAAACTAGTTCAGTATGAAGAGTAGAAAACGTTTTTCCGTAAATAGTATTTATCATAAAAGCATGTTTCTTCTTCTTTTTTCATTGTTTTGCCAGTCAGTGATAAATCTACAAAAAACACAGAATTTTCACACTTTTTCCTATGAACATGATATCGATGTACCACAGCAATTTTTCTTTATCAACATATATATCCTCATGAGAAGACTATTCTGTCAAATTTTTCTGAACATGCACTTATGGAGGCCTTCCTTGTCAGTTACAAGGACGAAGTGAAAGGGGGTAGACACAATGAGAAGTTGAAATACTCTTTATTTAGAGTACTTACGAAGAGCAAAGTTAGATTTTTCTGCCACTGCAATTTCAATTTTAGAATCAGAAAAATTTTCCCCGATTTTTATCGCAAGTTTCAAATTTCCCTGACTTTTCCCGAGGAAAAGTAAATTGCCCGACTTTTCAATGTTATCTAGGTGGCTAGACACCCTCATTATATCCTATGGCATTTGGCCATTAAGGTTTATTTGTAGTTCAGAGCTAGGCAGGATTAAAATATCACCGATATTTTCAAAAAATTAAATATCCAATATTTTGATACCGAGTGCACCAAAAGTTCGTTAAAACTTTAAAAATTCATTAAAAAGAAACAAACAGGGCCGATGAGAGGGGGGGACAGGGGGCAACTGCTCAGGGGTCCGGGAGCAAAGAAGGCCCGGAACAAATAAAGAAATTATATAATGTTCCAAATCTGAACTTGCACACGCATTTTCTTTCTTAAGCTAACTGGAAAAAAAAACTAGAAGTTTTTTTACAATGTCATTGAAAACTCCCGTCTTATCTCTTGTCCTATACTGAGGGAACAGATTGTCACGTCCTTGATCACTCTTTTTACAAATAACCAGGAACGCGGGAACATTCTGTTTTCCTAGAAAGATCCAACCTCAGCCTATATCTTGAGGCAAATAAGTCTCTGGTCTAGAACTCCATGTCTCATTAAGCATTGTCGTTTTATCAGGGATTAGCTTTCAGTAATCCGCGGAGGGCGATAAGAGCTGAAAAGGGTTCCGTAAAGACAGATTTTGTATATTATATGCAGGAGAATGGGTGGGGGCCTCTCATACATCTATACTGGAGATCTCCACGGACCGAAATTTCCAAGCCCGGACCCGACCCTAACCGTACTGGGCTTGGCAAAATCAGGGATCCAGTAGTCAGCTATTACAGACCTTTAGCAGAATAACGAAGTTTGTTAACTTTTAAAATTATTTTTAAAAGAAATATTTTTAAATAAAATTTTAGTTTATGTTTTATTCAAATTCATTTTTTCATTAAAGATCTTGGTCGAATTTAGAAAAAGTAGGTATTGGTAATTATAATTTTTCTTCCTGGAATTGCGATACTTTCTATTACTTCTTTCAACCAAAGCAGGTGGTCGGTTTCTTTCTATAGCCACAATTCTTTATAAAAGTCCCCAGATGGAACAAAAAATTGGAGGCTCTAAATTCTATAAAAAAAGTAAAATAGCATTTTAGTGGGTTTTTTTTTTTTTGGGGGGGGGGGGGCTATACGCGTGAGAATAATATTAGACCCCAAGGTTCAAAACTTTAACACTACAATATTTTTATTCATAGCTTTAAAAAAATTCTTTTTAATTTCGTTTTTGGGGTCCTAATAAGTGGAGGGCCGTGTGATTACACTACAGCCTCTCCCTTTATGTTCAACTTGTTACTTTTTTTTTAATCGGTTTCTCTTATCTCTATAAATTACAAATCTAATTATATAAATTATATTTTGTGATTATTTAATCTACTAGAGGAGCTTCGCTGGCCAGTTTTTCCCAAACAAACCTGGGTTTGGGGGCCCCATTTCCTTCGACAGCGTGGACTTGTGGCGGCTATCCTCGCTCCGATCGCGAATGTAATGAACCTGGATTATTGTGATTTATCTTTTGAAACGGATTAAAATAAAAATAAAAACTCCAGCATCGTCGTTCACGTTAGCATAGGAATCAATTTCTTTCTATGATAGTATCAAGTTGTTATTCTTCCCACTTCAGTTTAATCATGGAAT
Source organism: Maratus michaelseni (assembly GCA_963931845.1). Classification (NCBI taxonomy): domain Eukaryota; kingdom Metazoa; phylum Arthropoda; class Arachnida; order Araneae; family Salticidae; genus Maratus; species Maratus michaelseni. The sequence continues at coordinate 40,394,213 of OZ007599.1, read as the reverse complement.
TAGCTATATCCGCCGAAAAGTTCTTCAGTTTCAGAAAAAAATGTGAAAAAAGAACCGCAAAATGCGAAAAAAGTAAAAATTACACAAACACTTCAAAAATCGTAGAGAGCAATATTTACTGTATTGGATAAAAAAATTAAACTGGATTCTTTTTTCGAATATCAAAAGCCACAAAACGCTAAAAATCGCATAAAAAATTTGCAAAATATTAAATCAAAAAGGATTTTTTTTTAATATTGAGCTAAACATTTGAAACCAGATTCCTTCGACAGATGCCAAAAAATCCCCGCAAAACGTGAAAAAAAGCTACAAAAATCAGAGAAAAATTACGAAAAATTCAAACATCGTAGAGGACAAAATTTATTATATTCGAATAAAAGAATGTTCCTTTTACGAATGTGGAAAAATCAGCACAGAATGCAAAAAATCGCATAGTAAATTTGTAAAAAATTAAAAATCGTAGTTAACAAAATTTACTGTATTGGGATAAAAGATTGAAACTTCATAGCATTTATGAATATCAGAAAATCACTGCGAAACGCGTAAAAAATCTAAAAATAGCATAACAAATTCGTAAAAAATCAAAAATTGCAGAGGACAAAATCTATTATACTAGGCAAAAAGATTAAAACCGGATTCCTTTTTACGAATGTAGAAAAAATCGCGACAGATTTATTGCGATAAACAGCTAAAATCACAAAAAATTCCCGATAAATTCAAAATTAGCCGAGGACAAAATTCAGTAAATTGGGCTAAAAGACTGATGGTGTAGTTTATTACGGCCGATTATCGACTCGGGGGTCGAGGGATATACGCCGAGTGGATGTGAGCAGCATGGGGAGGTTTTTATAAGGGAAACTAACACATTTACATAAGGTTACCCAGTCCGAAAAAAACTACGGAAAACTCCGAACGATGCGGCCGACGGGCGTGATGGGGTTCGAACCCAGCACCTCCACTTCTACCACCTTTGAGAGCAGAACCTCTCAAGTGCTGGTGGGGCGGCTAAAAGATTGAAACCTCTGTATCTGTAGTTATGTCCCTTAAAGTTCGATTTTGGATTTTTTGATAAGATATTTTTATTTTACTTTTTATGCGATTTTTAGCGTTTTTTCGCATTTTGCTGCGATTTTTTGACATTGATAAAGGGAATTTGATTTCAAATTTTTAGAATATAGCAAATTTTGTCCACCGTGATAGGTGAATTTTTAGCAATTTTTAATTCGATTTTTAGCGGTTTTTCGTGTTTTGTGGCGATGTTTGACATTCGTAAAAGGAATTCTATTTCAAACTTTTAGCCTAATATAGTAACATTTGTCCTTCGTGATTTTTGTACCTTTGACAATTTTTAATATGATTTTCAACGCTATTTTTAGCGTTTTTTCGCGTTCCGATGTGATTTTTTTTACATTCATGAAAGATTCCCGGATACAATGTTTTAGCCCTAAATTATACCTTCTACGATTTTTGAATTTTTAGCGATTTTTTATGCGATTTTAAAGGGATTTTTTTCCGTTTTGAGGCGATTTTTCCACATTATTAAAAATAAATCCGGTTTTAATCTTTTAGTCCAATCTAGTAAATTTGTCTTCTATTCAATAAAGTTTATTCGGAATTCGTACAGCGATTTTTGAATTTTTTGTGAAATTTTTTATGGGATTTTTAGATATTTTTCGCGTTTTGCGGTGAATTTTCGTCATTCATAAAAGGAATCCTATTTTAAATCTTATAGCTCATTATAGCGAATTTTGTCCTCTTCTGTTTATTATTATTATTATTTTTTTGATTTTCAGAATTTTTTCGTGACGATTTTCCACATCTGTAAAAGTTTATTTCTATTAGCCGAATATAGTAAAATATGTTCCCTTTTTAATAAAGTTTAGTCGGAACTCGTGAAACCGTTTTTAAAATTTTCGTGAATTTTAGAGTTTTTTCGCTTTTTGTACGATTTTTTGACGGACTTGGGCAACGCCGGGCATCTCAGCGAGTATAGATGATAAAGACAGATGTTTGTGTGTCTGTCTGTCCATTCAGAGTTTTGCCATTTTTAGCGTTTTTGGGAGGTTTTGCGGCGATTTTTTAATTTTTAAAAAAAATTCCGTTTTAATCTTTTTGCTTAGTATGATAAATTTTGTTCTCTCTGATTTTTGAATTTTTTGGCGACATTTTTATGTAATTTTTACTTTTTTCTTTTTATGGCGACTTCTTGACATTCGCAAAAAAATTTCCTTTTCTATCTTTTAGCTCAATCTGGTATATTCTGTTCTCAATGATTTTTTATGTGATTTTTAGCGTATCACGGCGATTTTTTGACAATTTTTTCGGAAAGTGCAAAATCTAAATTTTTTAGTGTCACAAGTTAGAAGAATACGTATACGTAAGTACGTTGTTCCTATAGCGATCTGAAGAAGATGTTGAAAATTTGAATTTAATCTGGGTCGAAATTAAAAAAAAAAACACAATAACTCAATTTCCGTTTGATTGGAGACCAAAGCGAGTGTAGCTCGCACTGGTATACGTTGCCGAAGGTATTGCCAGGTTCTTCTAGGAAAAACTGACGTGTAACATAATGTTATGCAAAGAAGATTTTGTAATGTCTAATTAAGCTAATTATCAAAAAATGAAATATATGTGCCTCAGGTGCATTCGCATCTATCTTTGTCTATCTTTATCCAAATTTGCAAACGTTTACGTGCGATAGATTTAGCCTAGCCTCGTCAAATAACAAAGAAACAAACAGACAGACTAACAGACAAAAATCTTTTTTTATTAATACAGATTTTCTTTTCAAAATACTTTTACTCTATGTAAATTTATTATATTTTATAAATAATCACTACATAGTATAAAACAAAGTCGCTTTTTCTGTCCCTATATCCCTATGTACGCTTAAATCTTTAAAACTACGCAACGGATTTTGATGCGGTTTTTTTTAATAGATAGAGTGATTCAAGAGGAAGGTTTATATGTATAATAACCATATGTTTTGCTTTGTAATTTCAGATAAATCACTACATAGTATAAAACAAAGTCGCTTTTTCTGTCCCTATATCCCTATGTACGCTTAAATCTTTAAAACTGCGCAACGGATTTTGATGCGGTTTTTTTTAATAGATAGAGTGATTCAAGAGGAAGGTTTATATGTATATCCATTAAATAGTGGAGAAATACTGTTATTTTTGAGGTTTTTAATGTGATGTCGTAAATAATTCCATTTTTTCCGCTTATACATTGCAAACGCAGGCTGAACCCTACAAGATTTATCAAAATAATGTACTAATTATTGTACACATTAAAAAGGTCTACAGAAAACACAAAGAGATGAAGGTTTTCAAGGTTAACCCGAAGCAAAGCGAGGGAGGGCCGCTAGTTTATATAGTATTTATCATTAGTATGAACATAATAGACATTATATACTATTAACCCCTTTCGATTAAAGTCACTTAAAGAAATTTTAAACTTTTATCACCGATTGTTCAGAAAACAATTTTTTATCCAATTTAATTGCATAAATTTTTCGATTGAGTAAGACAAAATTTTCTATTCAAATTTACTGGTATCAATAATCAAGGATTTTGATAACCTTATACGTCACCTATACGTGACGCTCTTGGCGAAGTCATTCATGGAACCCTAATATAAGGTTGTATTGATTTTTATATGTCAATTATGAGTTTTGATATTAATATTCGAATATATATATATATGTATACTACGAATACAAATACAGTCAAACTCGTGTTTCAAAGCAATGTTTGAGATATGAAAATTATGAAAAATTGTTCATGAGGTAGCAATTGATTATAATCAAAGATGTATCACATTTATAGGGGGAGGGACACATTTCTTAATTCTTTAACATCTGATAGAAATTATCTGAAATTTCCATTTTTGTTTGCAAACGTGTCATAGACATTGGGTTTGTCAAGCGGGTAAAATGTGAAATTTCAGATTACCTTTGTCTTTGAATAAATTATATTATGACAAGATTCGATCAAAATTTGATAACTACCTTTTAAATTAATCAGGTTTGTAAAGCGAAGTCTGATTCAATTAAAGGGGGTGGTGCGGATTTAAATTAGAGAAAATTGATGTTCTGTTTTTAATTCTAAAAAAAGAAGCCTGATTTGATTATACATTGATTCGTATAAGCAGCGGATTTTCATACCTTTTCTTGTAGGGGGCCGGTACTTTTGGTCTGTCCAGGGGCCCGGTGAAACCTGTCACCGGCCCTGAGTGTACACATCTAAAAGCCTTAAAAAATTGAAGACAGAATGAAAAAACACAGAAGAGATATAAACTTAAATAAATCAACCACTGCAATTGCCAGATTAAACAACAAATCTCCAATTGCAATAGACTTCAATAATGTTGAAAAATTAGCCAATTATAATAATTTAAACTACGCATTATAGAGGGAAGCAATATAAATATTTACATCAAACTCAGAAAGAAGCAATGATATGATCCACGCAAAAATAGATAACAGATGGCGCCATATCGTCGGTACCATGTCAAACTATCGAATTTGAAAATAGCTACTTTTCAGGAAGGTAAAAAAACTGTTTAATTATGGATTTAAAATCAGCGCTTGGCGGAGCTAACTAATTGTTATATATTTCTTGTGCTGTTTAATATCCTATTTAAGCTTGCTATCGAGATAAATCATTTGGCTAATTTTATTCGCCAAAAAATCACATTCGATAGTTTGAAATGGTATGTTTATTTGTACTTTTCTCAGTTTTTTGCAAAATTTTACAAGTCAAACCAGCGAATTTGCCGTATTCGATAGTTTGACTTGTAAAATTTTGTACTTTTCTCAGTTTTTGCAAAATGTTACAACTCAAAGTAGCGAATATGCCGTATTCGATAGTTTGATTTGTAAAATTTTGTACTTTTCTCAGTTTTTTGCAAAATTTTATAAGTCAAAGTAGCGAATATACCATATTTGTATCAATATGGTTGTCAACCTAGATAGTCACTTATCAACCTAGTTGAAAAGTGTTTATCACTTATGTTTGTCCGTCTGCCGTCTGTCACTCTGTCCGTGCTCTATCTCTCGTAAGTGTACTTGGATTGCCCTGAAATTTTTGTACGTTATTGTCACTTACTATAGCATGATCTCTATTGAAAATTAAATATGTAAAATAGTTTCTTACAGTGACAGTCAAAATTATTCCATTACATCACAGTCAATGGGAAAAAAATCGTTTCAAGTGCATTTTGATGATGCTACGTCATTTAAAACGTGATGAAATTGATATACAATTGTGAAGTGCAGTAAAACATGCTTTTTCTAGAATATGGGGTGCAAAGCATTTATTATAGTTGATTTACAGGGTCAAACAAAGGAATTCTGTTACACATCGTTCTAAGGGGAAAAATCTTTTGCAGTGTAATTTAGTGATATTTCACTATTTCAGACATAATGAAAATTATATGCATTACTGAGGTGCACTACAAATAACTCTCTTGCGTGCATTGCGTTTATTTACAGGGACACACAAAATATATTACTTACAGTACATGTGCGATATTTACATGTGTGATTCCGGGTGGGACGCTAAAGGTCTACGGTCTGGATACTCAGACCGATCTGTCCCACTCAGGCATTAAGTCTATGTGTGATAAGTGCGTTTTCAACTTTGGTTTGCGTTTTTAAGTTTAACTATTTTTTTTCATAGTACGTGTGTGTTTATAAACTGAGTTGTTCATATACAGGGCTACACAAGGGAATCCGTAATCATTACAGACTGTGGGAGTGAAGTGCTTAAGGGTAGTTTTTAATTGTGTTACGCACTTTTCTGCTGAACTATATTTAGTAGACTAATAGAAATTTGTGGAATATAAATAAATTCACATACAGGGCTACGCAAAGGAAAATATACATTGCCATTTACGGTTGGTAAATGCTGCGAGTGAGTTTTAAGTTGCATTTTAGCTTAATGTGTGGTGTGTACAAAAGACTTCAGATAATATACATGGCTGCACAAAATATTTCGAGTGATTTCAATCGATTCGCGAAAATTGTTAAATGTGAATTTTCTAACTGAACTATATTTCATCCTCCATGTATTAAATATCCACATCTACAAATCATATACAGGGCTGCACAAAAAAATTCGATTACCTTTTTGACAATGGAAGGTATTTTTGAACACTGGATATTTCAATGTGTTATATGTGTTCTAAACTGTTCAATTACGTATCTTCTTTCACCTTATTTAACGGCGAAGTTTCGTTAACGTTTTCTGGTAAAACGTTTCATAATCTATGCTTGACGAATTATTGTTTGTTCTTGTTAGTTGATTTACAGGGGAACTGAAAGGAATTCTATTACATTACTCTCAATGGGGGAAAAAGAAGTTTGCGGTGTATTCGAATGATGTTACACTATTTCAACTATAATGAAATTGATATGCATTTATGAAGTGCATTAAAATATTTTTTATGTAGAATATGGTGTGCAAATCATTTATCATTTATTTACAGAATCACTCAAAAAAATCAGTTTACATAATAATATACGGTGCAAAATTGTTTGAAGCGTATATTTATAACTATACACTATTTTAAACATTATGAAATTATGCGCATTATTGAAGTTCACTACAAAATGTTAGCTGTGCAATATGACAAGGCATGACAGTTATCGTTTATTTACTGGTATACACGAAAGATATAGATTATAGTGCTCTATATTAGCGTAATTGCTGGAAGTGCGTTTTAAGTTATGGTATGCGTTTTTAAGTTGACCTATTTGCATACTATGTGGCTTATAGCAATTCTGTGGATCATATACAGGGCTACACAAAAGAATTTGTAAGCATTACTCTGTATGGGCGGGTATGCTTTAAAAGTATTTTTTATTTAAGTTATGCAATTGCGGGCCAAATTATATTTAGTAATTCGTAGTATATACATAAATTCATAATATACAGCGCTACGTAAAGAACTGAATATATTGTCGGTTATAAATGGTAATTTCTGGAAGTGTGTTTTTAATAGTGTTAAGCGTCTTTCACCTGAATTAAATATTGCCATAGTACAGTACAGTAAGCTACATGATGTGTACTGTACATGTACATAAAGCTGTAGATAATAAACAAGTCTCTACAAAATAATTCGAGTACACTTCCGTTTAATTATAGAAATTAGTGAAGGTAAATTTTTGACTGTGCTATGCATTTTGTAACTAAGCTACATATCTATAGATCGCGTGTAAGGATAATCAAAAGATTTCGGATACTTTTCCGGATATGGACAGTAATTTCCGAAATCGCGGTTTCACTTTGATATCTTCTTTCGCCTTTTTTAAACAGTATTCTTTACAGTGTTCTGGATGCGTAAGAAAGCGTTTCATAGTCTGTGGTTAACGTATTTTTTTCTTTCTTTTTTGACAGAGCAGCATTTTAAAACTGAATTCACTGTACACAAAGTTGTACATTTGCACCAATTTCCGATCAATCAGTTTGATGTATTTTTGAAAATTAATCGTCAATAATTATATCAATTAACATGACTAATTGTATAATCAATTAATATAACAATATAATATATATAAGATATATAACAATTTAAATTTTATAGTGAAATGCGACACTACTATGTCAAACTATCGAATAAGAATATTAAAACTTTTGTGTGGAGAGCGAGAAAATGTTTTTATTGTGGATTCAACATCAGTGGAAGGCTGAAGTTGTTGATTGTTATAGTTTTCCTAATCTGTACCATTTAATATTGAGACCGAAATTTACAATTTCATTGTTTTAATCGACAAAGAATACATTCGTTAGTTGAATCACTAAGCTGTTATGTACTTTTTCAAGGTTCCCTGCATCAAAGTAGCGATTGTGCCATATACGATAGTTTGAATTGTTTTTTAGTATTTTATTTATATTTACATATTCACTATCAAACGCATAACAGTTTTCCTTAGTGAATTATTTGTAAGTAAATACTAATTTAATAGAAAAAATTAATTTATTTTCAAACGTTACATAAGTTTTATAAAATGTAGCAAAAATTAATATTAACTTGAATTGTGAGAATCAATTCTATCTTCAGTTCTATCAACTAAATTATCCTTAATCAATTTCTTCTTCAATGTCACTCCAATCAGGTTCTGCTAAACTATCGCGTGCAGTGGAAGAAGTTGGTAGTAAATTGTAGAAATCGTGATAGGATCTTGGTATAAAATTGTGGGTGCATACAAAAGATCTTTTTTCTTTTCGTTTGAAAGTGGTAGACGCTGCTGGTAAGGTTTGACAGGTTTGCTATTTAGTTTTCCTTTTCGTTTTTTAATGTATAATGTAATGAAATTTTCATCTTGTATGCGTGTTTTCATAAATATTTTGTTTTCGTTGCTTTTTCGGTACTGAAATCAAACAGCGTCTCTAAATTTATATGTCTGAACATTTTCTCTGTGATTGTTTATTTATTTTTCCTCATTACTGTCTCTATTTTTTTGGACTTTTTTTATGTTGCTTTTCTATTTCAAATTTTGCCTCATGTGGATTAAAATTGAGAAAGTCATCATGAAGTAATCTAATAACATTATAAGGACTAGGTTTCGTGCGAGCCATTCTCACAAGCTGTGCCCATTCTTTAAGTGTATATATAGGAGTATTTTTTGCTTTTTTCTCTATTTTTGAGTGAATGGAATCGCATTCCATGTACGAGTGCCCGGGCTCAAAATAAACGTGGTCTATGGTGGATAACGTTGGGTGTACTTTGACAGCATGAAGACACATAGCAGAAAAATGAAAACTTTTTTGCTGACCACCACAGCTGTCCGACATCATTTTTACGTGTTCTACTTCTGGATGGGCCATAATGTAATTGAATATGCAAGATGAAATTTCAATGCTGCCTCTTCTTCCTTCGGTTTCATCCCACATATAGCATTGAACACTCGAATCTCCCAAATTATAAATAGTTAAATTACAGATGGCCAATTTTCGAACATAGAAAAAAGGTCCTGCAGCTCCTTTTGGAGTTGATAAAACTGAGTGCAGATCAAAATTGAAAGCCAGTACTTTTTCACTTCCTAAAACGGATAGTTTGTCTTCGTTCCTTTTCATTCTTGCGGCTTCTTTTCTCTCTTGATGTCGATCAAATTCTTCTCTGTTTGTATTTTTCTCCGCCTCTGAGCTCGCCTCAAAAATAGCGCGTACTTTACATAAATCTTTTTTGGGCTGGTGGAATTTTAATTTGAAGGACTTAAATGTTTTCCTATATGTTTCATAACATCGTTCTTTTCTGCCTTCTGCTTTACATTTTACCTTATACAGTCGATACATGATATTTATATTTAAATTTGCGTCAAAAAATCTAAAATCAGTTGATTTGTGGCAATAATGTGACTCCACAGCAGGAAATGAAAGGATGTGCTGTTTCACATAATCTTCACCATCATTCAAGTTGAACCGCGGGATACTTCCTGGATTTTTTCTTCTTCTGCACCCCCCTCTATTATCAAACTCTATGATACCAGTCTTGTTAATTTTTTTAAATGCTCCCTTAATTAGTCCCTCACTAATACCAAGAGTATCTAGAAAAAAGGCTCTACAAACAATGTGTTTCTCATTGCCATAAGTAAATGTGTATGTTTTTGTGAATTCTTTTCTAGATATTTCACTACTATGTCTTTTCGGTTTTTTCCGAGTGATGTGCCTAACAAAGAATTCTCTCTGCTTGTGTAATGAGTCAAGGGAATGAAAATTATCAAATATAATCTTTCTTTTCTCTTCTGTAAATTTAGCACAACATTGATGTTTTCTATTATTTATGCAAGTAGGTCGTTTCATTGGTTTGGCAAGAATTATTTTATGATTTTCAGTTTCATATGCTGCACCTTTTAATCTGTTGGCTTTATTTATAATTTTTCTCCATTTATTGGGATTGGACTTGTAGCGTTTCACAGGCTCGATAATTTCATCTAACGTAGAATCATGTGAACTACAGCTATTTGCAGCAGGACAACATTCCTTGTTATTTTTGTTGGCAGAAGAGCTAAAAGTATGTTCTAAACCAACGTTTTTCACACATTTTGCAGCCTGGGAATGGTCTAGTTCTGAACGGAAATGAACTTTTTTTTTACTTATAACCTTCGTGGGTTTCTTTTTCTTATGAATTGTGATTTTAGATTTTCCAGCTCCTAAAAAAGCATAAAAATTAATAATTATAATAATGAAAACAACAATCATTTACAGGGTGTTTCAAAAGTCTCTTGGCATTTTCCTTAAAAGTGCTTTTAATAAAGAACTTGTTAGTACAAATAAGAAGTACAAGGTATAATTAATGAATTCCAATGTGGTTGCCCTGTAAGTCTAAGCCTAGGCTCCATCTTTCATGGGTGGTTCGAAAGGCACTTGCTAGCATATGTGGTGTTATTTGTGCTGCTGTATCAGTTATTCGTTAATTTATTTTTTCAATTGTGTGGATCTTCACTGCGTACACTTCGACTGTATGAACTCCCACACAAAAAAGTCTAGGGCTGTTAAGTCAGGAGAGCGCGGCGCCCACAACCACGACCTATCCACCTATCGGGGAATTGTTCATCCAGGTTGTCTTGAACAATTCATGCGAAATGGGATGGTGCAGTGTCTTGCCAGAAAACAATTACTCTTTTTATACCATCACGTTCTAATTGCGGTTGAAAAAAAAAATTGCAGTATATCAAGGTCGATGTTTCCTGTAACTATTGGCTCCGAGAAAATAAAAGGTCCATAGATCTTTGTTTTAGTTATTCCCATCCACACATTCAACTTAGGAATGTACCTTTATACATTTCTTAAATAACCTGGGAAACAAAGGAATCATTATAAAACGTTTTTACAAGAAAATGTCAAGACACATTTGAAACACACTGTAGAGTATTTAATAATATACATAAGGAAAACGAGAAAAGAGATTAAGCCGAACTCGAATTTCCGTTTGAACATTAAGAAAATTTTATATTATAGAGCAAAAATATATCCGTGAGTAACACTGGCGTCATATTGACAGTGGCAACAACGGATCAATAAATGCTGATTTTACTACTTTTTTTTTAACTTCTAGACACAGAACAATTTCAATTTTTATAACGTCGAAGAGGGAAAAAAATATTCTTTTAACTACAATTTATTTGAAAATTATATCTAAAACTGTGTCTGAAAACTCTCTCCATTTTTTATGGCTTTAAAAATAATGTCTAATGTAAGTAGTCCAAGTAAGTAAGTCTAAGTAGTCTAAGTAATGTCTAATGTAAGTAATTAAGTAATTAAATAAGTCTAAGTAGTCTAAGTAATGTCTAATGTAACATTTGGGGATTTATTTGACTATTAAATTCGGGCATGCGGCTAATACAAAAGTATCAGTTTTAATAAATTACAAATTTTTTTTTAATACATAATTAATATTCTTTATATGAAAATGTATTTTCGTATTGTATATATATATGTATGTAATATATATATATGTAAAATATATATATTAAATATAAAAAAGCTACTAGAGTTTTCAATAAAAAATGATTTTCACCTATATTTTGGTAAAGCCAGGAGAGATGGCGCGGACGGAGAGATTGCGCACATAGAGGTTCGGGGGGAAAGGAGTAGAATGAGAGCGCAGCGACTTCAGGTATTTGTACAACAACAGTAGTGGAGTGTCTACTTGAAAGTGCACGTTGATTGCTTTGAGTGTCTAAGATAAAGTATTGCTATTTTGTTTTGTTTTCCCAAAGTAAGTGCTTGAATTTTCATAGCTGTTCATCAGAATTTCTATACAATGTCAATAGTAGAAAATATTTTAAACTTAGACGATTTTTCATAAGCTACTAATCTAGACTAACAATGTGAACATCAACGGTTCGTTTTAGTAGCGGCCATGTTTAAATAAAAGGCCGCGCAATCTCTCCTACCAAAATTGGAGAGTTTGCGCATCTGCTACTTAGGAGAGATGGCTCATTGTTCCCAATAGTTTAAATGTTAGGAGAGATTACGCAGCTTATTGGTAAATTTGCATAAAAAATTGAAAAATAAAATTGGACTAATTTTAAGTTAAACGTGTTATTAAGTTACATAATTTTATTTTGTAATCTTATCTGGACTTGCTTTTTCAGATTCTTTATTTTTTCCCTTTAATTAAAATTTTTTAATCATTTTTAAAATTATTTCTTTTTTCTGATTCTTTAAGCATTAGGTTGAAATATTTACTCCAAATACAATAAAAAAATTTCACAAAAACCTTACAGCAATGTCATTTAAGTGTAATTATTATTCTTAACAATTTAATTGTAGTTATTATTAGTAACAATCTCTCGTACCCATGTGCGCAATCACACCAACCCTGTAAGGACAAATTGCGCAAAATAACTTTCTTGGTTTTATTACAACTGTTCTATTAAATTGCAACATAACAACAAAATAGCAATGGAAATGCATAAAAAACAAATAAAGTAAAAATTATTCATGGATAGTTTTGCAAAAAATTAATATTTAGATTTTTTATTGATATTCTTTTGAATTGTGCGCAGACTCTCCTAGCTTTACCTTATGTAATGCGGGAAGCCCGGAATGCATCCCCTATTTAATATACTGTAACGAAGGTATAAACGGACGGGATATTTTTGTCCTGTGAGCATTGTGACAAAATTACAAGTCAAAATAGAAGCGTATTAATCAAGCAGGACGGTCGTTCTGTCAAGCCAAGCTAACAAAAAATAGTAAGCCAACCATACAAATAAACGCCAAGAACAGGACAACAGACCGGTTCTGTTTTCTTACAGGAAACAACTTTTGAATGTTAAATCGACCAAACATGCCAGATTAAAATATCATATATATATATATATATATAAAACCCCGAAAATTAGAAGAATTTGATGAAATCTGATGAAGAAATTCTTAAATTTAAGATCGAACTCATCATCATGAGTGATATATAAACAGATATATATATATATTTAAATAATGTCGAGTTACTTATAATGGTCACTTTTTTCTTCGTCAATTTTTTTTTCAAACAACCTACAGCTGAACTAATGCACAGAAAAAAAGTAAAGATTGCCTTTTTGGGCAGGTAATTGCTTAATCTACGTGCTTTTATGAAATTCAGTGTCAAAAAAATAAAATGTCTATCATTAATTATTTTTATTTCCCAAAAACCATGGTAAAGGACAGGCATTTCGTTTGCAGGCAGAGAATCAAATCAGAAAATACCTTTGACGTCATTTTAATATAAATTAATGAAATTCTGTTGTTAAATTGTTTTTGTTTTAGAAGTCAAGTTTTCATTTAAATGTATTGTAAGAGTGTGTTTAATTAAGCGTTTAATTAAGCCAAGAAATAGTAGAAAAATTCTAATTTAACAATTTACAACGACTATTGGGAAAATACAGAGGGATAGCGGGGCAGTGTTCAGTCTCTACCCCAACCGTTACCTCGTACTATAAGACATTTAAAAATTTTATTAATTTAGCCCTCCTAAAATACCCCCCCTTCCCGTCTTATAGCAGACCTACTCGCCCCACCCTACTATAACATAGCTTCCCCACGCCAGCTATTCTAACGACCTACTATAGTATGATCTCAGCAGAAGGTGGTATTACCGCCACCATCGCCTGCTGCTGACGCAGAAATCCCATTCCCTATCTACTGACTTCCCGCTTGGTATCCGAAGGTCGAATAAACCGAAATATTGAAATAGGATGCCAATTTTAGGTGTTAGCATTGACAATTTTAAAGTTTTGTACAATTTCTATTTGTAGACCATCCCCTAAGCAAAATTTAAGTATTGCTTTAACTGTTGTTTAGAATGATATCTGAGCTAAAAATATTTTGAGGAAATTAAAGTTGAAGACCACATTTTTTGCTTCATAAGACGATTTCTCATCCGATGTCAATTTTTGAATTCGGCTTTTTTTTCATATCTGATAATTTGCATCTATCCTTTTTGTAACTTTAAAATTTTTGTAATGATTTTATGCATTTCTATTGACTATTCAAAGAAAAATTGATCTAAAGTTACAGAATTTTGTTAAAAACGCTTAAAAATTCTTCTAAAGTTACAGAATTTCATTAAAAACGGTTAAAAGAGTAAAGTGCGTACATCATTTGGCCCATTCTCGACCGAAAGTATCAACCCTTTTCCCAATGGTTAATAAAACCGAGCAATAATAAAAAGATTACTGTCTAAACCATAAAAAACAATATACAATTAAAATTAATTAAATAATACCTTCGTCGATATAGCTGCCATCTGATTCAGTGGTGTGACTTGGAGAAAATGTTGGGTCTAAATCAGTGTTATCAGAAGAGCTTGGATATAAATCCAACAGAAAAAAATGATAAAATCAAGAAAAACGCGTTAAATTTATAAATAAACGTTATCTGGCTTAATGAGCTACTTACCATTATGCAAAGGAAAGTTTGAAGCCTGTTGATCTGTATAATTCTGTTCAGCTGCTTTAAAAGTAACATCAAAACTATTAATATTTCTGTACTTTTCTCCAACATTAGATAATTTGCAGTTTTCAACACCCAAAATAAACGTAAAATATTATTAGTATTCGAAGAATACAAAACATAGCAAGATAAATAAATAAAGGAATTGTTTACCTTTTTCATTCTCCGCATTGGATATCGGTGTTGAAGGGGATGGTCTAATCAAATTTAAATCATGTACAGGGTGAATATTCCAATCTAAATAAAGAAGACACAATATACAAAATTAAAACAACATTCGAATTCAAATTAATTACGCAGAATAGCGGAATATTAAAAATAGAATAAATACCTGTGTTAAAGAGGATATCGTTTTTATCTCTGAGTCGAGAGGACGACGGCGAACTCGATGTACAGACTTCTTTAATTCCAATGTTTCTTTCTTCTTGATATTTTTTTAATAAAATCCGTTTTGCCATTTTCGTTACATCACAGAGGATAGAAATGATTGGAATAAAATTTAACAAACTCAACCAGATTTAAGAAATAAGTTACTAACTACCGCAGACGATTTTAAATTTGATGAAATACAAGTGTATTCTAGAATTAAAGTTTCTTAAAACAAAATCCAGCAGAAAAAAAAATTAAATTGCCGAGTTGTCACGATTAAAGAAATCGTACTAAAAATTTAAATAAGAAAAAAAAACATCATGCGTCAATCATAGATTATGAACCATTTTCCAACGCTTCCAGATTACTCTAACGAAACTTCAACATTTAATATGGTGAGAGAAGATATTTAAATAAATAATTTAGCAAAAGGCATTATTATAAAATGATTACCGTATAGCAATTACCGTCTATAGACGGAAAAATAATTGAATTCGTTTGCGAAGCCCTGTATATGACCTGTAGATTTGTATATCTTCTAGATAGTGTTTGAAAATTTAGTTTAATTTTAAAACGCATAACACAGTTCAGAAATTTCCGTCAATAGACGAAAGTTTACTCTAATTCTTTTGTACAGTCTTGTATATTATCTGCAGATTTTTATACGCGTCACATAATATGATAAAATTTAATTCAGGCGAAAATCACATAACACTATTTAAAACACACATTCTGAAATTATCATGCATAGCCCGCAATGCATCCAGTACTTTGTGTAGCCCTGTATATTATGAATTTATTTATATTTTACAAACATCTCTTAGAAAATAAAATTCCGCTCAAAATTCCGAAAAAGAATTAAAAACCTCGTTTATGTAATTTACCACGCATACGAATTAATGCTTACAAATTCTTTTGAGTAGCCCTGTATAGTACGATCTGTGGAATTTTTACACACCACGTTGTATGCGAAGAGTTAAAGTTAAGGAAGCATACCATAATTAAAAACGGTTTCCAGCAATTATCGCTAATACAAAACATTGTAACCGAGTTACTTTGTGTGCCCCTGTAAATTAACGACGAGAAGCATGCACGTCATATTCTACAGTAAGCATCTTGTAGTGCACCTCAATTACGTATATCAATTTCATTTTATTTGAAATAGTGTTGTAACATTATAAAATTACGCTTCAAACATTTTCCCGTACGCCATTACGTAACAGAATTCTTTTGAGTGGCCCTGTAAATAAATGATAAATGATTTACATACTATCTTCTAAATGAAAAATGTTTTAATGCACTTTAGATATGCATGTCAATTTCTATATTGTTGAAATAGATTAACATCATTAAAATACACCGCGAACGTTTTTTCCCCAATTCAGGGTAATGTAAAAGTATTATTTTGAGTGCCCCTGTAGATGAACTATTAATGCTACACCTTCCATTTTCAGTAGAAAACATTCTATACTAAAATAAAAAACATGCTTCAATTTTGTTAATTTTGAATCCATAATTAAAAGTTTTAGTTCTTTGCCTTCCTACAAAGTGACTATTTTCAAATTCGATAGTTTGACATGGTACAAATGGTTAAAAAAGTAAAAAAACATACAAAAATTTACGGCAAACTATCGAATTTGCCGTATTCGACACTTTGACATGGTAATTTTTGGAAAAAATGTGCAAATTCGATAGTTTGAAATTTGCATTTTCTAAGTTTCAAGTAAGTTCTAAGTAAGCTAGAAACGTGACGATTTTGCAACGTACGTGTCATACACAATATAAGAGATTGGCACAGAATATGAAAAATGCATTTTTTCACATTCGATAGTTTGACATGGTACCGACGATATGTTACTAGAAAAAAAGCAAAATGGGGGTTTTCAACGGATTGACTGACGAAGCAGAAAACATAATATCTATAACTAAGGATGCTTGAGAACGACAGGTAAAAATATTTTTACTGTTTTACAATTTTTAACAGATTGACTAGTTTTGTGTAGTTTTAAAGGTGTTTTTTTAAGGCTTTTAGATGTGTACACTGCTTGTTTATGTGCTTGAAAATAAAATAATGTCTGTGAAAAAGGGTAGTGCAAAGAATTATAATATGAGAAAAACATTCTCTTATTTAGGTATGAGCAAACAAGCAATATATGCTTCAAACTTTTTGTCAATTTCTTTTATGAAAAAATTACAATAAAAATATAATTGAGAGTTTTATTGAAAATAATAAGGAGGCATCAATTTATCTCACCCCCCTAAAAAAAAGTCTAGCCCCTACCTTCAAGACATATCATGACTGCACCGATTTATGTATCATCCATCTTAGCAGCGTCACTGGCGCCGAAGGCAAAACTTAGTGTCATCGTTTCCTTTCCTTTTCACTACACCACTGTTATAATACGATATATTTCACAATATTATTTAATTGCTATTGCTGGATAGTAAAGGATACTAAAATTTATCTCTAACCACATGCATTTTCTTTCGTTCTTTTTTTTTTTTTTTTTTTTTTTTTGTAAAACTTACATAAATCTTTTGTAGAAAATTAATTTATTATAATTATCTTGAATTTCTTAGTTGATTTGACGGTAATAGGATTAATCTGTCTTGTAAATCGGCGGCTGAAATAATGCAGCCGAAATATATTAAATGAAATAAAATAACATGGTCGAACGAACGTGTGGAGCAATCTTCTAATTTTACCACGCATACTCTACTTTGCCATACCTAAGAATTTATAAAATCATGGTGCCCAACCCCAAAGCCATACACTTGTATATCCATCTTTGCCTAACCCCTAAAAACTAAATTCTTGTTCCCACGGCGGAACCTTAAAACAGCAATAACAAGTCATTTCACAATTTGTTAGCTTACCAAACAGGTAAAAGTTTGCCATAAATATGTTTTAACACTATAAATGACACTAAGTCATACCTGTTCGGATTTAAATCTAGAAGAGTTTTGTTGTTCTTTGCCAATTTACCTCAGTTCAAAACAAAAACGTTACTATACGATCGCCATTTTTATGTCCACAAAATTTCTCGAAGAAACTCTCACATTAGATAGTAAATTTGAGAGCATAGGTACATTTTACAATTGACTTTTGAATTTCATTAAGAGCAGGTGGCAAATTTTCGGACACTAAAATCTCACTATAAATAAAATACTGCAATCCGCGAGAAGCATTTCTGGATTACTATCTTTATCAATTGTAAGTGGTCACATTCCTGCTGAATTTAAACTGATATTGAATAATGTACATTTATATGAAGCATGCACCAGAGCCATAAGAAATTTAATATTCACCCACTTCCTTTTGTGAAACCTTTTTGGGAATTTATAAAATTTTTAAGGTTGGTAATACCTCGTTTATATATTTCATATACTACGTTTTAGGTTAAATGTGTCAATAGGCAAACCCTTAACCCTTTCCGGCACAGACAAAGTCTGTTCGTAAAATGAGAAATTGCTGACTGACACCAGAATTTACAAACGACTTTTTTAGAAAATACTAACTCCTTATTTTGAGCTTTCATTATAGAAACAAAATGTTATTAAAATATTCTTGGTGCCGAATGCAAGTTTCGAATTAAAATTAGGTGTGCCCGGAGTGGAACCACTGTGCCGGAAAGGGGTAAGTAGTTTTGTGCGTAAAATTTACTTCATCCTCTGACATTTTGCAGAGCGAATAGAAATGCAGATTTCATTCAATAAATAACAGTGAAAATAACCATATACAAATTCTAAAATACAGTTATAATAATAAAAAAAATATCTATAAAATCTTTTAAATGTTAGAAAAGATGTATAATAATGCTTTTAAAATTAATATAGACAGACAAAATTGGTTATATGTTGATAACATTGCATAGTATCACAGACAAAGAAAAATTTCCAAATTGTTAATTCAGGCAAAACTAATTATTGCAATATCAGTAATTGTCTGTAAGTCTTAAATAAAATTTAATTTATTATAACAAGAAAATTCTGCTTCCCCCCCCCCCCCCCAGCACACAAACCTTAAAATCTTTAAAATTATAAAAAAAACCTATTATAAAAAAATGATTTAAAATGATGTGTATGTAAAAACGAAAGTTATCATAGTCACGACGAGAACATTTGCGCCATCTATCCGCGTCCTCTATTTCTGAAGTATAATTTTGACGCCGATAACAACACTATCTACTTCTAGGCACTGTACCTGTACTGCGGAATTCCTATACTATATAAAGTATACAGTATAGAAAGAACTCTGTGACAATCAGCTATTTCAATATCACGGACAAGGAGGAAAAATAATAAGTATTTGTCTGCGATTCCAAAGAGGTTAAAAAAAGGAAGGCCTGAATGATAAATTATAATCGCAGTCGCAGTGACATTTGTTAGATGGAATTCGAACTGAAGATGGAAATGGAAGTTTTTTATGCATTATTATGCTTTTATATGAAGATATTCTTGAGATATGTCAATTAAGAATATCTAAAAATTTTATACAAGTAGGAATAAATATGATTTCTCCATTTTTTTTCTCCATAATTCCGCAGTTCAAATTTTTGACACGATTGCAATTTCTTCCTTTGTATGTGGATAACTTTTTCAAGTATGGGTGTGACTAAAAAAAAGAAGAAGAAGAAGAAATTTTCATATAAAATGTGACAGCGCTTTTTCATGAGCACCATTCAAGATCATTCAACAGTGCAAACTTTTGACAAAATCGTTCTAAAAAGTGATTTTTTTTTAATCTTCTAAAGACGCGCCTTTAATTATAATCAAATGCTACCCAGTATCTATTTTTTCCTGTCTGAAAAATAATTTTAAATCACAAACTGTGATTTTTAAACCAATCCGATAAAGTCAAACCGAGTCCCAGGGACAGGTGTTCACAGGACTGTAGCTAGGAGTAAACAATAGGGGGTGCTCAAGAAAATGCAGGGGGGGGGCTCATACTATTTCTCTCTCTCGCACGCACAAACACAGATATATATGATCAAAGTATTATATAGAAAGGTAAATTAGTGCATATTCATATTGTAGGCATTCATATTGTAGGTTTCTTATTAAACTGTGTATAGTAACTTTATTTGATGTTAAGAAAAGTAAAGGCTGCAGACAGGGATGTAATGGACAGGATATACGGTGGATATGTCTTATACCTTCTGAATTATTTATACCCTCTGCCTACAGCGTATGCCCTCTGGTATTTTTACGACTACATCACTAGCTGCAGAATGAAAATTTTCAGTGTATAATTATACTAGTGAAATAATAAATGATGATGTCAATAAGTAAGTAAAAAGTTGACAGTTCACCTGTTTCAAAAGAGTTGCAACCTTTCATTTTTTTCGGAATATTCCCTTCCCTTAAGGACTCTAGTTTTTGTATGATAAAAAAACATTAGAAAAATCAAGGATGTATGTTGCATTTTAAAATTATTTTTGTGTCTAGTCAAATGCTAAAACCACTTGTATTTAAATTTGCTATTAGCTTTTTTCATTAGTATCATTTATAAATAAAGGATCTTATATATTTAAACTAGGATGACTCAAATACAAAAATATAATGTTTATCATAAGCATCCATTTACTATCAAACTCATTAGAACAACTTTGTTTTATTATAATAATGGAAAACGCTGCAAAATGAAAAAAATTCAGTATATAACTAATACAAAGGTCAAAGTTTGCATCAGCAAAAGGTTGCAAATTCTGAGTATGTGCAGATAGGATGCACGCATGTTGAATCACATATTTACAGTTTTTAGACAAATATTACAATTTAGTATTTATGCACAACTGTTAAAAGCCCCCCAAAAAGAAAATTTTGGAAGTTCTTCCAATCTGAAATTAGTGGTGTTGAAACTAATTGTTCCGATGTATGGTACAATTGAGGTGCCTCTTGTATGAGTTACCCAACATTAATATTTAAAAAATTAGTGATACTTGACAATATCAATATTCGAAAAGAAAAAGGTATTATAAGCTGCACATGCGTATAAGTTCCATTAATTTATAACCTTTCGTATATAGTAGAGAACACTGTAATAAAATTGTTATTTTAACTGTGACGGATAAAAATTACTTTAAAAGTTATGCATAAAAACAATCGACCGTGGATGGAATAGATCTCTATAGTATGTTTCTGTGTTTGTGAAAATAAATCATTTATAGTAAAAATTTCGTTAAACGAATGAAATGAAGCAGCTCTCGTATGTTACTGCTTTAACTGCTCTTGTGCAATCTAGAGAGTGAACTTTAAAATTTTATTCGACTCATACCAGTAACAGTATCCAGTGATATACTACTCTTTTTAAATGCCCTTCACTAAGTTTATTGTGATTTTCTCCTCGCCATAATTTCACTTGAATACTGGACTTATGATGGAGGGTCTAGAGCTCACACTTTTTCGATTTATCCCTGATACTTTGATCCTGTAAGATCAGCGCTCTGCGCATACCCTTCCGCACATGACGTACTTACGTTCTTTACATTTAGATTTTGTTGAATTTTCCGCATGGCCACTAATTTGAATCAAAATTTTGAAAAACAAAGGCCCTTTTCAGGGCTAACATCTGTTCAGAATGAACAGTCTGTGCCCTCAGAAATTTTCCAGTGTTGTGAATGTCAAAAATCATTCTCTAATAAGAGTAATTTAAAGAAGCATGCAAAAAAATTTCACCCTGAAGAAGTGTCTGAAGTCACGCCGGAAAATAATTTCGAATTTCAGTGCACTGATTGTAAAAAACATTTCACTAACGAGAAAAATCTCAAATACCACTGCTGTGAATGTCAAAAATCATTTACAAATAAGAGTAATTTAAGGAAACATGTAAAAAATATCCACCTGAAAAATTCTCTGAAATCACGCCGGCAAAAAATTGTGAATTTCAGTGAACTAACTGTAACAAACATTTCAGTACTGAGAATAATCTAAAATACCACTGCTGTGAATGTGAAAAATCATTTACAAATAAGAGTAATTTAAGGAAACATGTAAAAAATATCCACCCTGAAAAATATTTTTGAATATTTTCAGCCCCTTAGTTTTTTAAAGTCAGGGCTGCCGCCTACTCTTGCTTGCTTCTAAAGCCGGCTTTAAAAGCAACTGTAAATTAAAAAATAAACTTGAGAAAAGAAAAAATACATATTAAAAGGCAAAAATGTATTTTGTGGATTTTGTTGTTGATTGCAAAATATGATCTTTCTTTTCCAGGATTTCCTCGAAGAAGAAAAGGTATTCTTTGCAACAACCTTGATAACATTTCTGGATTGTAATCCTGCATGATATGGAGTTCTGTGGCCAGTGTTTTTTCATTAAAATACATACAGAAATTTCTGAATGCTAATCTTAACTTTATTTAATGACAGATTTTCCGTAATTAAATAAAGCAAAGTTTACTATTCAGAAATCCATGTATATTATTTTGAATAAACAGCTGATTTATTTAATCACGGAAAGTCTCTTATTAAAAAAAAGCGAAGATTTTCGTTATTGGAAATTATAGTACGTTGTTTGAAAAAAAAAGGCTGCCTACCGGATTGCAATCCCTACACCTTTTTTTAATTATGAAAACATTCTACATTAATAAATAACATTTACTGTTAGATTAGAACACAAATAGAAATAGCCTCTACCATGTTTATAACTGACTTGATGAATTCATATTAATGTAATGATATATATATTATATTTAAGGAGTTGGGACTCTTAGCAGTGATATTTTTGCATCTTAATACACTGATATTCTCGCATCTTAATATAAAGTCATAAAAATAAAATTTGTTTCCATAAGAATTTTAATGATATTTGTTAAAATACAAACAATAAATGAAGAAACATTATTTAAACAAAAGAAACCGAATTATAAGCAATTTTAATCAATAATTCTAGAATCATCATTAATTCTAAAAAATTTCCTAGAAAGTTAACAAATCTGTTGAAGTGTCTAATTAAAATAGGATCAATTATTAGTATATTTTAATGTTATTAATAACTGCAGTTTGCCAGTTAATCCAACTACCGGTTAATTAGCAAGTCAGATCTTTTAGTCTTTGGCTCAGACACAATTACCTGTTGGTAATAAATAATAAAATTCAGTCATGTAATAAAATTCAAATGTATTTCTACACAATTAAAATGTCTGAGTATGAATAAGAGAAATTCTGTGATTGCGCCAATGCCTGTCCCCAACCTGAGGAATAAGTTTTCTTTTCTTTTCTTTTTTTTTTTTTTTTTTTACTTTACTTTTTTTTTTTTACTATTGTTAAGAGGTTAGGAACATTTTTTTTGGTACCATCAAGTCATTTTCCATTAAGTTTTGATAGGTTCCACTAGTTAGTTTTTAGCATTTTAATTTTTAGTCAAATTTATTAATTATTAAAATTTAAAATTAATTTAAAAGAATGAAAAAATTAAAATTATTATTGGAATTAACATTATAAAAACAAATTATTATTAAATTTAAAATTATGAAAAAAATTAATTAATAAATTATGAAAATTAATTAATTTTAAATTATGAAAAAAAAAATTATGAAAAGTAATAAATTTAAATTTATGAAAAAGAATTATTTATTTAATAATATTAAAATTATGAAAAAAAAATAAAAATTATGAAAAAAATGCACTAATAATTCGTCTAGGCTCTAAAAATAGGAAATATTAAATAAGTTTTTAATATTGGTACGAATTATTTTTATAGCTTGAAAAATAAAATTTCCAGTAATCAACCCATTCTATTTCCCAGATAACAATTTTTGATTTTTAAAACATTTTTCTAACCTCTACATGTAAATGACTAGATGCTTTTTAAAGGCTTTGTCTGAAAGGTTTGCAAACATTGTAAAAAGGATTATAAAAGGTTGCTAGTTGACACAATCTGAGGTACTTTGTAAGTGTTTTAGGACAAGCATACCAAAATGTAGAAATGTAAGGCTAGTTACAGGATTTCATATTGACCATTGTAACAGGAATTACAATCAAATGTAGATAATAATGCTTTTATTATAAGCATTTATAAAGGAAATGAAAAAGGTTTTAATTAATCTGTTAGTTTTAAATCTTAATTGACAGAGGTATGAGATTTTCATCAAAATAACTTGACTTAGAATTTTTCTTTTGTTTCTGTAGGAAACTAAATTTTAGCATAATATTTATATATTGAAAGAAAAAAATGGAAAAAAATGATTTTTATTTGCACACATTATATTTAAGAAGTCATATTACATTTAGCAAGTTACATATTTTAATTAATATATTGCTTTTTTCCCTTTAAAGTAATTGCTAAAATTTGAATATATTTATTTTTTATATTTTAATTAATATATTGCATTTTATCCTTTAAAGTATGCTACAAATATTAATTGTTGATAACATTAAAAAAAAAAAAATCTAATATACATTTTGTTAGAATGAACGGTAAGAATTATTTTACAGAAGTTTCTTAACTTTTGTTTGAATTTGACAAAACTAATTAAAATAGATAACTTTTATCTTTGTATTTTTTACGATTAATCAGTTTTAAAATAAAGTCTAAAATAAAGCGGGGATATTTTCCTTTTACAGTGAATTCAGGCAACAAGAAAATTTGTATACTATATTTTTTTCACAATATTTTAAATTTCTGAGTTGGGAATTGCTTATTTCTTGGTTTTTATGTTGTCTTTACCTTTGTGTTTTCATATTTGAAAACTGATAATGGTCAACCCAGTATCAATTATTCTTATTTATTAGTTGATTGACAAACTGAAGAAAGTTAAACATAACTGCATAATTTAATTTGATAAAGATTTATCTCCATTTAAGAACTATATAAAACCAAATTTTGGTATTTATATAATTACTGAGAAAAATAACATGCAATTTCCATTTATAATATTTTTATATCATATGCATATTACCTATTTGTTTATTTTTAATCTTTACTTTAAGCATGTTTTCATTCTACTTAACACAGAAGGACAATAATTTTTCAGAATGATTTATCTCTGAATTAAATCTATTGATGCTCCGTAATTAAAAATAAATAATAATAATCAGTTAACATTATTTAGACCTTTTTTCCTTTAAAATGTAAATCTTCATTTTAAAAATCGCTCACAATTATTAGCATGTATATTGAAACGTCAAAAATTTAAATAGTTTGACTTCATCAAAATTCATATTTTAAAATTCATGAAAATAAAATGTATTAAAGAAAGTAATAAAAATAACAATAATTTAAAATATTCTAGCAACGCATGCAATAAAAATTTTATATCTTAAACGTACGGAATTGAAAGATATAATTTTATGCAATATAAATGACTAAATTATAAGAAAATAAAACATATGCCTAAAAATAATTAACTTTGACTAAATTGCAGTTTAAATACAAGTACACAATCTATTATTATTATTACGCAATATTTCAAACTTTTGAAGGTAATTTTTAATCACATGAACTATAAGATGGATATTTTAAAATTGGGGAACATCAATAGATAATGACATAAACGATAATAATATAATTTAAAATATAAACATAAACAAATGCCACTCTGTATCTATTGTATTTTGCAATGAAAGTATGGTTAAAGAACTCGCACTAATTCGTTAAGAATAAAAAACATATTATAAATGGAAATTTCAAGAACTATAACAGAAATATGCGTATGTATGTAGTTCTTGCAATAAGATAAATCTATATCAAATTAAATCAATACAAAATAGTTTAACATACTTCGGATTGACTATGATTTTGATTGCACATGTAAATGAAAAGCCAGCCCAGCACAGGCAAAGCGATGCTACGTGACCTACTCGCACGCCAATATCACCTTCAATGGGTGAATGAATAAGCACAATTTGCAGTTGCAGCTAACAAAGTGATAAAATAAGTTGCGCATGCGCGAAAAATGAAAGTGTAAAGGATGATTTTAGAAGGTAGGTTTCCTGACGGTTATTCCAAAAGCCTAATATTCAAAACATTACTGTGACCGTGATATACGCTAAAGATAATATACCTTCGCAGAAAAGTCGAAAGAAAATGAAAAGAGACCGTTTTCGGAACCTTGCTTGCTATCTGGGTTAGTTTCAAACTTTCCCCTGCTGTGAATCGAACTGTGGTTGTCAGATTTGGAAGCGAGCGTCATGCCGCTAAGCCATCGCGCACGTCGTTAAAAATATCATAGAAGTATTATAAGCTCACTACATCCCAGATAACAATTTTTGATTTTTAAAACATTTTTCTAACCTCTACATGTAAATGACTAGATGCTTTTTAAAGGCTTTGTCTGAAAGGTTTGCAAACATTGTAAAAAGGATTATAAAAGGTTGCTAGTTGACACAATCTGAGGTACTTTGTAAGTGTTTTAGGACAAGCATACCAAAATGTAGAAATGTAAGGCTAGTTACAGGATTTCATATTGACCATTGTAACAGGAATTACAATCAAATGTAGATAATAATGCTTTTATTATAAGCATTTATAAAGGAAATGAAAAAGGTTTCGATTAATCTGTTAGTTTTAAATCTTAATTGACAGAGGTATGAGATTTTCATCAAAATAACTTGACTTAGAATTTTTCTTTTGTTTCTGTAGGAAACTAAATTTTAGCATAATATTTATATATTGAAAGAAAAAAAAATGGAAAATATTGATTTTTATTTGCACACATTATATTTAAGAAGTCATATTACATTTAGCAAGTTACATATTTTAATTAATATATTGCTTTTTTCCCTTTAAAGTAATTGCTAAAATTTGAATATATTTATTTTTTATATTTTAATTAATATATTGCATTTTATCCTTTAAAGTATGCTACAAATATTAATTGTTGATAACATTAAAAAAAAAAATTAAATCTAATATACATTTTGTTAGAATGAACGGTAAGAATTATTTTACAGAAGTTTCCTAACTTTTGTTTGAATTTGACAAAACTAATTAAAATAGATAACTTTTATCTTTGTATTTTTTACAATTAATCAGTTTTAAAATAAAGTCTAAAATAAAGCGGGGATATTTTCCTTTTACAGTGAATTCAGGCAACAAGAAAATTTGTATACTATATTTTTGCTTAAGCCCTACTATCTTGAAAGTTTCACAATATTTTAAATTTCTGAGTTGGGAATTGCTTATGTCTTGGTTTTTATGTTGTCTTTACCTTTGTGTTTTCATATTTGAAAACTGATAATGGTCAACCCAGTATCAATTATTCTTATTTATTAGTTGATTGACAAACTGAAGAAAGTTAAACATAACTGCATAATTTAGTTTGATAAAGATTTATCTCCATTTAAGAACTATATAAAACCAAATTTTGGTATTTATATAATTACTGAGAAAAATAACATGCAATTTCCATTTATAATATTTTTATATCATATGCATATTACCTATTTGTTTATTTTTAATCTTTACTTTAAGCATGTTTTCATTCTACTTAACACAGAAGGACAATAATTTTTCAGAATGATTTATCTCTGAATTAAATCTATTGATGCTCCGTAATTAAAAATAAATAATAATAATCAGTTAACATTATTTAGACCTTTTTTCCTTTAAAATGTAAATCTACATTTTAAAAATCGCTCATAATTATTAGCATGTATATTGAAACGTCAAAAATTTAAATAGTTTGACTTCATCAAAATTCATATTTTAAAATTCATGAAAATAAAATGTATTAAAGAAAGTAATAAAAATAACAATAAAAATTTTATATCTTAAACGTACGTAATTGAATGATATAATTTTATGCAATATAAATGACTAAATTATAAGAAAATAAAACATATGCCTAAAAATAATTAACTTTGACTAAATTGCAGTTTAAATACAAGTACACAATCTATTTATTATTATTATTACGCAATATTTCAAACTTTTGAAGGTAATTTTTAATCACATGAACTATAAGATGGATATTTTAAAATTGGGGAACATCAATAGATAATGACATAAACGATAATAATATAATTTAAAATATAAACATAAACAAATGCCACTCTGTATCTATTGTATTTTGCAATGAAAGTATGGTTAAAGAACTCGCACTAATTCGTTAAGAATAAAAAACATATTATAAATGGAAATTTCAAGAACTATAACAGAAATATGCGTATGTATGTAGTTCTTGCAATAAGATAAATCTATATCAAATTAAATCAATACAAAATAGTTTAACATACTTCGGATTGACTATGATTTTGATTGCACATATAAATGAAAAGCCAGTCCAGCACAGGCAAAGCGATGCTACGTGACCTACTCGCACGCCAATATCACCTTCAATGGGTGAATGAATAAGCACAATTTGCAGTTGCAGCTAACAAAGTGATAAAATAAGTTGCGCATGCGCGGAAAATGAAAGTGTAAAGGATGATTTTAGAAGGTAGGTTTCCTGACGGTTATTCCAAAAGCCTAATATTCAAAACATTACTGTGACCGTGATATACGCTAAAGATAATATACCTTTGCAGAAAAGTCGAAAGAAAATGAAAAGAGACCGTTTTCGGAACCTTGCTTGCTATCTGGGATCATGCGCAGAGCGCTGATCCCACAGGATCAAAGTATCAGGGATAAATCGAAAAAGTGTGAGCGCTAGACACTAGTTTTTGACGTTTGTTTCAATGCTGGATTGGATATATGCTAAAGCGAAGACTCTCGAGCGCAAAGAATTTAGCTTTGCTCAAGCGTAAGAAGATGCCGCTCTAAAAATCTTCCCTATCCAATAACCACTACTGCAATTAATGACAAGTTCTGATCATCTTTTTGTTTCTTTCAAAATAGACCTAATTAATCCCATCTCTCCTCCCACCTTCCGTGGCCATTGACTGGACAAAGTTCACCAATTATCTCAATAATCTTGGCACCAATTTTCCTGTTGTTAATAATAATAATGATATTGATGCTGCTGTTGATCTACTTAATTCTTATATTACTGAAGCTAAAAACCTCTCTACTTTCCACTACTTTAAAAATAATAATTCCTTCATCCTGCTTCCTGCCACGTTATATCTATGATCTTTCCAAGCAACGCAATCATCTTCGGCGTCTTTTTCAAAGTTCTAGAGATCCCACCTTTAAACCCCTTATCAATAGACTTAATAATAGAATTAGAAATTGCTTATATAAAGAAAAACAAAAAAGTTGGAACAACTTCCTCAAAAATATTGCTAGCGAGGATAATTCTCTCTGGCTTCTTAAACGTAAAATTAATAATAGCTATACCTCCATCCCCCCCTTTCGGCAAACAATATTACTGCTTATACTGACGAGGATAAATTTGAAATCCTCGCCAGTTCCTACTCTAATCAATTTTCTCCTAATCCCACCCTCGCTAGCCAGGACCATTTAACCCATGTCAGTGAATCTGTACGCAGATTCCTGGCAATCCCCCCCCCCCCCTGCAACCCAGTCAATTGTTATTCATAATATCATTAAAAAACTTAAAAAACGCAAGGCCCCTGGGTACGATAAAATCTCAAATACTGCTCTTACAAATCTTCTTCCCAACTGTATTATGTATATTACCAACCTTACGAACTCTATATTTAAATTGAATTACTTTCCCAAACCCTGGAAAACTTCCATTATCTCTCCAACCCCAAACTCTGCACTAACCTCTCTGATCCTACTAATTATAGACCCATTTCACTTCTACCTTCACTTAGCAAAGCCATCGAACGTGCCATCATGTCACAGTTTCAGGACCACATACAACACTCTTATGCCCGAACAATTTGGCTTTCGCCCTAAACATTGAACACAACACCAGTTACTTCGAGTTGTAGAATTTCTCAGTGAGAAAGTCAACTCGAAGATTCCAACTGCAGCCATTTTTCTTGACATCGCAAAAGCATTCAACAAAGTCTGGCATGAGGGCCTCATATACAAACTAATTAGGCTCAAGTTTCCTGCCAGACTTATACACTTAATATACTCTACTCATGCCTTTGCGACCGCACTTTTCATGTCCGCATAAACAACATTCTCTCTAACACCATTCCAATTTTGGAAGGTATCCTTCAAGGCAGCGTCCTGGGCCCATTGTTGTTCAACCTGTACTTTAACGATATTCCACCCTCACTTTACACTTATCTTGCACTTTATGCGGACGACACTGCCATCTATGCTTTTGCTCACCATCCATATACACTATACAGGTACTTACAGACACGTATCTACGCCTTCCTGGACTGTGTGACCAGTGGCGCGTCAAAATCAACGAAAATAAAACCTGCGCTGTATACTTCTCTAGAAAAATAACCTATTCCAATAGAATTACTGTCAATAACACCAATATTCCTTGGTCTAAAGAAGCTACGTACCTTAGGGGTCATCCTCGACCCTAGATTAACATGGAACAAACATACTCTCTCCATCAGGATCAGGAGGAAAGTCGCCGGAGCTTCAATTGCACTCAAACCTCTTCTCAATAGTAAAACTCTTGACATCTATAATAAGCTTCTTCTTTACAACTCCTGCATCTTTCCTATCATTACCTATGCCTGTCCGGTCTGGAGCTTTACCTGTAAAACTTCTATGGACAATCTTACTAGACTGCACAACAAAAATCTCAGAATCGTGCGCAATGCTTCCCGATACCTGCGCACAACAAAATCGTTAAAATTAATTTTTCCCCAAGAAAAAAATTCCATTTTTCAGCTAATACTAACTGGTCTTATCCTACCAATTTCTAAAGAAACTACTAAGATTTAATCATGTTTTGCATATTTTCCTTCATTATTTTTCTTTTTCTTTTCTTCGTTTGTGTGTGTATGTGTGAATGTATTTCTTCCTACTATGCTAGGCCATGAAATGCCAGAGAAATATTTTTTGAGTCTCAGAACCTTCCAAAAGATCAGTTGATATGAAAAAAGAAAATAAACTAAGGACGTTTCTGGATAAATTATGCAAGTTTTTAGCATGAATTTGCCCGTTATTTAATGTAGGTTTTTATTTTAAATATTTTAATTTTAAAACATAAACAATTATTTATAGGTTTTTTTTAATAAAAGAAATAAACATTTAATTAAAATTGATTACTTTGTATTGATAAAAGGTCACCCATTAATTACGTCACAATCAGGGAGATATAAATAGATTAGGAGAATTTTCCCCTATGGCATCTTCCTTGCAAACTTGAGCCTAACGCCGAAGTGGCCGCATGTGGCGCTGCGATCTTTAGCTGAGTCAAAATAACATTGTTTGCTATAGGAGTGCGTTATTATTTCTTTAATAAAATATTAATTTTACATTATATTTTAATATGGCTCGGAACTGTTTTGTATATGGATGTGACACAGGTTATAAGAAAGTCGAAAGACAGAATAAAGAACTGGGTATAAGAAATCCATCGTTGTTTCCGGGAGCATAGCTCATCTAGCACAGTAAAAAATGCCAAAAATTTAGTTCAGATAGGAAACACAGTTAAAAATTATCTTTTCACCAATTCAAAAAATGAATCCACCCCTTCCAGGAAAAAAGAAAAAGGGAGGGGGGGGGGGGTGCAACAGATAAATTAACTGAATAAAATGGATGGCCTTTGTGCTTCTTTTTGAAATTATATATATATATAGTTTTTTTTTTTTTTTTTTTAATCTAAAGTAAATGCTGTGATTTTTAAATGTTTGTAGCCGAGTAATTCTTAAAATTATATTTTTTGTATTTTTCTTTGTTAAATAAATGTTTGTTAATTATTTCTGTTAAATAATGTTTGTTCCTTAAATAATGATATGTAATTTTTCTTGTGTAATCTTTATTTAAATATACACACATAGGCACAAAAGTTTTTTAATTTATCAAAATATCTTGATCATATGCAATAAATACATAGACATCAAATTATTTTTTGATTTGAAAAAAAAAAAAAAAAAAAAAAAAAAAAAAAAAAAAAGTATTTCAAATAGGAAGTTATTGACAGCAAGTCTTGAATGTAGAAAATGATTCATATTATACATGTGTATTAATTTACCGAAAAAGCTAGTTGTATTTGAATTTATATTACATCAAATATAAGAATAAAATTACAATAATCCAGCAGTATAGGAAACACTATTTTTCTTTTCTAGGGTCCCCTTTCCTGTATTGTCACAAAAATTTGAGCATTTCTGATGCCTCAAAGTATAGATGGGAGTATGTAAATAAATATTTAGATAAATATATTTATTATTATCCTACTCTAATAGTATAAAATATCATCTCTAATGAAAATTACATGCTAAATTTGGGGGCCTAGGGCCCAATTGCTACAAATTTCAAATTTACTTTACATTTGTAGTAGGCATAAATATTTTTTAAATCTAGAGTTTGAGTACAATAAAATTAATCCTATCAAAATTTACCTTATTCCAATACTTGTTTTGAATAGGAATTGATATTTTTTACTCATTTTAAATAATACAGCTGGGAAGAAAATATATATAATTTTTAGTTATTTGCAGTTTGTAGAATTTAGTATGAATATTTAACAAATTCTTAAACTAAATAGTCCTGGTTTTCATATTTTATTTATTTTAAAAAATAAATAAAAGCATATAAAAACATCATCATTTGTTTTAATTAGAAAAAAAAAAGTTATTCTATAAAATATTTACGAGAATTACGTGATAAATCCCGGATATCTAAGTACAATAAAATTTAAAAGAAAAAAAGATATATTTGAGTTCCAGGCTTGTTTTGAATAAGAATGAATATTTTTTGTTCCTTTTTAATATTACAGTGAAAATACATATTATTTGCAGTTTGTAAAATTTAATATAAATATTTTACAAACTCTTAAAATAGTTCGTTTTCTGTTTTATTAATTAAAAAACATCACAGAATTTCTTTTTAAATGCAGCTTGAGGAAAAAAAAAAAAAAAGTTTTCGATTTGCTGAACTTCGATTGCTGACACAGATGGCGCTCCGGCCATTACACGAGATTTCGCGCATTACCAAACTTCATTTCGGAGTCAAAAACCTAACACAGCGTTCCCCTACCTGAGGTATTCTATTACCATGGTCACAATTCAAGAGGGCATGAGGGGAGTAAACAATTTTCATAGCTTCTCATGACTCTAGTGAAATCCAGCTTTAAAAGAGAATTATCCATGATTTAGATGATGAAGATGATACAACACACTTACAAAATACAGTGTACCAGCTATAATGAAAACCTGTATAAACAAACAGTTTTTCCAATCCCTTGATATTCTGCCCATAGACTTGAGATAAGATAGACTGCCCATCTCCGTTGAACGCAGCGTCGAGAAGCGAGTCAGACATGTGTCACGTGTGTTAGGGATGAAAGTTTCCCCAAACTGGCGATTTTGCTCTCTTGGCGTTGGAGAATTAATTCATAGTAAAAGTAATTCGCGGCATGGGCTTTCCTTCTCAGTTTAATCGAGAGCTGTTTTTAAATATAAATTAGTATATTAGGATATATTGGTATTTTTATCGAATACCGGTTTACTGTGTGGCAAACATATGTTTTGTTATGTTCAAACTGAGAAGGAAATTTCTACTAATGACAAAAATCGAACTTAGAGAGAACATTAAAAATGAATAAAATTGAATGTTTTTATGGATGCTTAAAATCGTAAATGCAAAAATATCATAATTTTTTCACACTTTTTGACCCCATAAGTAAACATACTTCATGATATTGTTCATTTAATATCAAATAAAATAGTTTAGTGATCCCCATCCCCCACCCCTCCTCTCCTTCATTCAATACAGGATAATCGATTAAAACCACACATGCACAAAAGAAAAAAAAACATAATTAATAACACAGAAAATACAGAAAAAAATCCTTTATTGAATTTTTAATACGCACGCACCCACATAAAAACACATTATAAACATATTATATCATGAGCATAACTTGTGTTACAAAATAGTTAACTTTAAATAATATAAATAACTATAATAGTGACAGTCTGCTCAATTGTATAGAATGATAAAATGAAAAGATTGCAACCGGTATGTTACAAATGTATCATTATTATTAGCATTTTTTTTTAAATATCAGTAAAACTTATTGTTACATAATTTATTTTAATATTGATAGTTTAGAAAATAGTTGTTTCGTATTTATTGTGAGCTGAATTTTTATTTATAAAATTTTGCTTTGAATATTTTATAATCTGGAAATAAATCAAACCAATCATGAAAAAGAGAATGCTATTAAAAAAAAAAGGCCCAAGAGCATATTTAAAAAAGGGACTCATAGGGCTCAAATCCTTCTGCTCTTTCATATAAATACATATATTCAAGTCACAATGGTTTTAAAAATCTATTAATTTCTGTCTTGAATGTTTGATTATTCATCACTGACAAAACAACTCTGTACATAAAAAATACTATAAATAATAGTTACATTTATAGTAGTAATGAAACTAATAAATCTGCATATCAGGGACCTGAAATGTCAATGATGCAGTTTTATTTTGAAATAATTTTACTTGGTATTTAAAACATGGAACTCACAGCTTAATTTCTTTCATATTTGCATTATACTAGTTACCACAAGTAATATATCAAGTCGTTTCAGACTCTTAAGAATTGTAACGAAAAATAAGATTCCAAACACTGATACTCGACGATATTTTTTTCTGAATTTTTTAATTAGCCCTCCCTAACCCATCCCTTCGTTGTATCAATAATTTGATAATTGTGATTCTCTAAAATTCAGTATTTTAAATCTTCTAAAATAATTAAAACATTGATTTTGTGATAATGACAATACTTAATTTGAATAATTAATTATTCTCATAAATGTTTTATTAATTTTTGCTATCCTAATTGTTAAATTTATTTGAAAATGATTATTTTGTTTTATTAGCATGCTTTCACTAACTTGAACCTAAAGTATTATCTATTATTTCTTTATGTA
The DNA here is from genome assembly GCA_963931845.1 of Maratus michaelseni. Taxonomy (NCBI): domain Eukaryota; kingdom Metazoa; phylum Arthropoda; class Arachnida; order Araneae; family Salticidae; genus Maratus; species Maratus michaelseni. The sequence continues at coordinate 40,359,527 of OZ007599.1, read as the reverse complement.
GGATCCATTACTGGAATACCATTATTAACCTAAGCATTAATTCTCATGATATATTTTGTGTATGACTTTTTTTCCTTTTTGAAATAATGAAAACAAATGTCGTTTTGTGCTAAAAATTGCGCTGTGTATAACATTGATGATACATTGAAATTGTTTCTCAGTTTTCTCCAATTCTTCAAAATATTTCTTATTTATAACGATAATTTCATGAGACACTTTAATCAGAAAAATAAAAAGTTTTAAAATAATAATTTTTTTAAAATAAATACTTATTTAAAAATTACTTATATCTGAACATAACGAATAATTTAAGAAAGTTTTACAGTAGTACATTACTTGAGAGAGGAATGTTACAAATTGGCGCAAAAAAATGTCGCCAAGATAGAAAACGAAAACTTCTTATTTATTTAAATAAATAATAATATAATCATCATTTAAAACTTACATAATTTACAACCAATAAAAGTACATATGTCATTCTAAAATATTTTCTTCAAAAAACTGATATGCTTTATTTACGGGGCAAAATATCAATCATTATCAAACAATGACACTGCTTCAAGTACCAATTATCATTATTATTTTAAAGAAAATAAGTTTAAAAAATAAATTTTAGACACACCTATGAAAGGTTATGCCTCCTCCTTTGACAATCTTGAGTTACATCCGTGTGCGCCGCAATACATCACCATTATTACATACAAAATAAAAAACAAAACTGTCTTTGTGTTTGATTCGGAGACGACCCCATGTAAATCCAATGGGCGGAAGGAGCGGTCAGAAATTCGCGGGAGAAAGGGGTCCATATGTCACATGACTTAATGACTGCTTCAGAAAAAGGTTGTCATTGCTTTCTCCATGGATTGAAATATCCATAGAGAAAGCAATGGCAACCTTTTTGATTCCTTGTTTTGATTTTGGCAACCTCTCGATGATTCTGCCCTCGTCTTCGAAAAGATCAATTGATACGAATGAAAAAAAAAAAAAACTGTGGAAGTTTCTGGCATCAATTATGCTAGATCAATTATTTATATTTTCTCTTTCATTTAAAAAATATAAGACTTTTAGAATCTGATACTTTGTTTTACTTAAACGGAAAACCATCATGGTTTCAATGAAAAATAAAAAAAACACAACACAATTACTATTATGAGGTTGTCAGCAGCAATTTTAGTTTTCTCACTAGACTATCAAAGTAAAATTCTCTATATTATTAAATCACGTGACTTGAAGAAAAATACGGTGTTTTGATTGACTGGCAATAAACATGTAAAAAGAAATAGCAGATGGCAGCAACATAAGTGATTTTGTCCACATAAATATTTCCAAATTTATTGGTAAAAATACATAAACAGAAAAAAGGCAAGGCTTATTGGGAGAAAATCGAAATAATGTGTAGCTTCACCCTAAATCCAATCCCGTTTTCCTTTTTACAGTAATTTTTATATATATTTGTAAATATTTACGTATGATACTCACCGTACAACTTGTAGCTAAATAAATATATATGACATGATCAACCATAAGGAATATTTAACACACACAAATATGTGTAAACAATTTTTTTTAATTAAAAAAAAAAAAAAAAAACATTACTTTCACAGAATGAGGTATGGGTATGATTTAACTTTTTTAGTATATATACTATCGTTTTTAACACAATTTTTCACTGAAATAAATTGTAAAAACACTAACAAATTATAATTCTATAGTTTCCTTAAAACATATTTTAAATTCATGAAATACGGTGCGATGATTTTTAAGAAAAGAGGCTTTTTGCAATATTCAAAAATTATATATGATAAATAATATTAATAAATAATATTATAAAAATAATATTAATACAATTTGCATCTGTATTCAAATCGTTCCGCGAAGACGATGCTTCGCCTTCTTTATATAGCTAGATTTTCTCCACTGTGCTTTTATTCTGAATGAATACATATCATAATGACGATGGGCGGAGCTTAAATATAAAAAGCAGCGAGGGCGGAGTACAGATGTAAAAACATATTAATAGGTTTCTGGCGTATAATCCATAAATTAATACTGATAGCTTGATACTATGGGAAATTTATTGTTCACTACAGTGAAATTTCTGTTAAAACAAAATCTGCAAATTATATTAAAAGGCATGAATATGCTAGGAACTAGGGACTCTCCCCTAGATCTGAGAACGCTGCAATCAACATTTCTTTCAATTCAACGAGGATAACTTACTGCCTTTGACCCTAGAGCAAAGTGTGCATATAATATTCAGCTACCTGCCATTTTCAGATTTTATTTTATAATATTTTGTTTTATGCATATTTGTCGTTTACTGCTTTACAAAATAATAAAACAGAAGATTTATTATACTTGTTCTTGTATTTTATGCCTTAGTCTATATTCAAACTGTTATTCAAAATGCTTTACTACAGTGCCTAGAAGTACTGTAGTCTTGTCATGGTTAAAATTAACTTTTATTTGTTTCACTAAAATATAACTTTTACACCACAAAAAGTATAATACTTTTTACTAATAATATTTTGACTAGTTCACGTTAGTTTGTCGAAGCCAATTATATGTCCTTCTCTAGAAAAGGCTATCTAATGATAGCTTTTGGTAAACAGTACATAGTTACAGACACTTCCTGTTAGCGCTTGAACTTGAACTTGTGATAGGTTCAATGGGCCAAAGAATATTTACTCCGTAAAGAAGATTCACTCCCATAGGCGTAATGTAAAACGCATCGAGTCAAGTCGGCAGAATGAACAGTAATGCGCGATAGGCAACTTTACAGGGGAGTAAGCGCAAACCAACCGGTGGTTTTAACTTTTTTTTTTTTTCGGTCATTTTGCTTTTCGTCATTTTTTATTCTGTTATTCTAAATTACGGAGATAATTACTTCATTTAAGTAGAAACTCCTTTCAAAACATCAGATAATATTTATAATTTAAATTTGAATGCTTAAATCGCTAAAATATTTCTAAAAAAACAGGTTTTTTTTTTTAAATCAGCCAATATATATCACAAAACAATAATGTGTGAAAGCTTATTGTTTCTTCGAAATGAGGGAAATGATATATATATTTTTAAAACAAGGCTTTTGTAAATCTATATTTGATTATTAGTGGACAGGGTTGAGAAAAATAAAAAAAATCTGATTTATTTGATTTAAATCGGATTTTTTTTTATTTAAATCAGATTTTTTTTATTAAAATTATTTGTGTACTGTGCATGTATTTATTTTATTTTCTCTGCATAGATATACACATTTCTATTAATTTTACTACAGTTCCTAGATTAAATTTCAAAATAATTTAAATAAAAATAAATTGTTGCAAACAAATTCAGATTTACTTAAAACTTCAAATATTATTCTATTATTAAATTGTTATAGATAAGATTATACCTATGTGTGTTGTGTCTATAAATTTGCAGTTAATTTAAGTTATTAAATTTTTCATTAAGGTATTACTCCAATAATACACTAGACTGCCTTAAATCTGCATAGCTTAAAACCGGAGGTTATGCAGATTTTAGAATTTTGCGGATTTCTGGTCACTGTTTACATTTTTTAAACAATAATTTGAATTTATCAATGTACTCAAAATTATAATGAATGCTTACAATAAAGTAAAATAGTTAAATAAAATAAAAAAATTAAAAATAAAGGTCAAGTAAATAATTAAAATAATTAATAATGCATAACTAAATACAAATATGCATAATGATGAGATAATTTTTTCTTGAATTATTCAGTGAAAACTCGCCTTATAAATGTACACTAATAATTCCCATCAAAATCTTAAAATAACAAAGTTTTCTTTCATGTTTAGCCATACTTAATAACCATGAATTGAATTCTAACATTATTAAAACCTTTCTCAGAATTTTTAAAAAGATATATTTGTTAAATTCCACTATTGTTAAAATTTTAGTCTTTTGTGTCAATTGGAATAATATTTTGCATTCCCCCCCCCCCCCCATTCTTAAGTTGTATTAAAGTAAATGATTATTTACAACTTAATTGAAAAAATAATTACACCACAGCGATTTCTTTCTTTCTTTTTTATTGCAAGTGGAATTATAATCGTTAACAAAGTTTGTATTTTTAGAAGATCCATTTCATATATTTTAACAATACTTTTTCCTGTATGTATAAGAATGATTTATGAAAAGTAAGGCATATTTCACTTTTGTATTTCTGAAACGAATAACTTCACCTTTGTAATTAACTCCATCATTCCATTTTTGAACCATATCCTTTAAATTTGTTTTTCTAATTTTAATTAAATGACAAAGACAGGTATTTTTTTTTTTTTAATCAGTCAATAATATGTATCACAAAACAATATTAATTTGTGAAAGCTTATTGTTTTTTCGAAATGAGGGAAATTATATTTTGTTTTTTAAAACAAAGCTTTTGTAAATCTATATTTGATTATTAGTAGATATTGTGAATATACTAATTTCACACATATTTAAAAGGAAATACAACAAAAAAATAATTTGTATAAGTGATGTTTTGAAATGAATTCTAACATTATTAAAACCTTTCTCAGACTTTTTAAAAAAGATATATTTGTAAAATTCCACTATTATTAAACTTTTAGTTATTTGTGTCAATTGGAATAATATTTTACATTTTTCCCCCCATTAATAAATAGCCAAATAAATAGCTATGAAGCGATGGAAATTCTGCAAAATATACGATCTCTTAAAAAAAAAAAAAGAGCGGGAACAGTGGAATGTTGTTTGGTTGGAACCATAGAAGATATTCTATGGGTTGGAACGAAGGGTGAGAAGTATGTGACAGATTGGTGCATGCGCGTTATTGGCGGCGCACTCTGTAAAGTTTGTTTTTCCGTCCTGAAAATGTTCTACCGACTTTACCCAAAGGTCGAAGTAAGACTTCTTATCTATTCTATATTCTTTGAATGGGCTTCCAAGTTGCGAAGCAACTGCACACCCTGGCTTTGAGTAGGTGTATATCAAATCCTGAGAGAGCCATAAGAAATGTTTAGCCGTAGTCTAATTGACTACATAAAAATAGGATAATGTTAAGTATATCAATAAAATAATGAAAATTTACTAGTTAAAGTATAAAAGTAAAAATAGTTCATAGTTCAAAAAAACAAAAATAATGCCAGACGAGGTAAAGTAAAGATGTTAGGAGAGGTTTAAGAGAAAAGTCAATTTTATTTTATTTAATAAAATAAACATATAATAATTTGTTTTTTTGTTTAATTAAAGAGAAAATAGGAATTATAGCTCGGAAGGACTATTCATCAAGAATAGTGGAGCACCTTGGTTTTTTCCGGTTGGATGGACTGCAAGCATCGTAGTCAGGTAGCTCATAGATGAGTTCATTTGGGATGTGATTAATGTCATTGTAGAATTTTTTCGCAAGGTGTTTAATGCGATGTTTGAGTGAAGTCGTTTTCAGATCCTTGAGGATTGTGGAGTTTTTGAGGTATCTAGACCCGTTCCTGATGTAACGGAGCTGTTTGTAATGGGTACTAGAGAGGCTGTTCATACTGGTTTTGCAAGTGAAGCCCCAGATTGGACATGCATATGTGATAACAGAGAGAATGCAAGCATTATAAATTAAGAGTTTGTTGTGTATGGAGAGTGAGTGGTTGCGAAGAAGGGGGATCCAAATATACTAGCTTGTGAAAGTTGACATAATAAGAATGAAGTGTCTCTCATTCTATATTTGATACAACCCCTCATCTTTTTGCTTCCTTTTGGGAACAGCGAAATTCAAGCTTATTCTATCGACGATTACTATCAGAATTTTCAAGCTATGTTTTTGAGACTTTCATAAAGTTGGTCTATACATTTAGCTAATATATTATGTACAGTATATTATGATTGAATTCGCGCATGTGCAGTGAAACAATATTTGGTAAACCTGCTCATTTTTCATACAATTTTTATTATTTTTTAATTCTGATTGCAGGGTATTGTGTATAATTATGTTTGTCATATTTTCTGAAAATAACTTGTTTTTATATTAAAAACTTTGCAAATTATAAACAAAAAACTTGGTAAAATTTGGGACTATTTTTATAAAAACGTGAATTTCTCTTCGAGTATACATGCTATCTTCATAAAAATGAACCCAAATTATTACAATATGCCACTTAATCATAATCTACAGTTTGAATGCTTTTTGCAATATTAGTTTTTACAGGGTTATCCAAAAGATATTCGTTTTTCTTCAATTTGTTGACGGCCCCTTATGGGGTTTCGGGAAAAAATCTTCGCGGAAATATATGACGTTTATCATGTTGTTTACACTCCTGAAGTTTCAGGATAATTCCTCATGTATCTTTCCAGATATTTAATAAATTATAATAAAAAAAACTGCGTCTAATAATTTGGCCAGGGACTGTATGAATGAATATATGTACGATATATATATATGCATATAAATATGTATATTTATATACATATCAATATTTATATGTATATTTATATGTATATTTACACATATTTATATATATATATATGTATATAAATATAGGTAATGTATATGTATAATTACATGTATATATGAATACATACATGCATACATGTCTGCATAATTTTTATGTATGTATGTCTGTGTTTCTAACATAGTTGAAGATTGTATATGATTTAGATATTATTTGCTACTCCAGTTTTCAAAAATTTCTTGAGATCACAATGATATTCTAATATATTATTGACGTACACGACATACACAATAAATGGGAAAAAAAGAAAAGAAAAACCCAAAACTTCTAGATTCTAATAAGAACCAAAAAGCATATGTTTCTATTATGCATTTTTAATAACAGATAATATTTATAAAAAAAGGGGGCTTCTATAAAGTGTATAATTCAAAACAAAAAATCATTGTTTGAGCTATATTTGAAAAACCCAATTTTTTCTTTAACATATATTGGTTTATTTTCTTAAATAATTTATATCTTACTAATTATTTACTGAAAATGGAAAAGAATGTACTACAAACCACTAAGCGAAAATATTAATTACATTCATTTAAATAATAATATTTATTATTATTAATTATATATGTACACACACACATATATTTAAACAAAATATTAACTATTATTAATTATATATAAATAATATTTTATAATATTCATTATATACTTATATTTAAATATAATATTAATTAACATTAATTATATACTTAACTAATATTTTTTTAAAAATTACACTGATCTTTATGTCAAGTAAATAATCTTTATTAATTAATTCCGTAAAGATCAAAACAAAACTCTAAAAAAGATTTTAAAAAACATCAGAGAGGGGAAAACTTAAAACCTTCAGATCACAAGTCCTGTGCTCTAACCACTGAACAAAATAGTTCACAGACAGTTTTTGCATTAAGCAAAGTTGTAGGAAAATGTAAACAAAACTCCTAAAATAGCAGTAATGCACGAGAAAGTGCGCAGATCGATTTTGGAAGGATCGGGCAGTTATAAAGCAATAGATGCTAGTATAGAACGCTAAAACAAGACTGTAGTCAGAATTCTTTTTCGGAGGTGGATTTAAGAGCCTACAGTAGTCCTGCGAAGAAAAGAGCAAGCTAATGTTAAGTCTATGGGAAGGTTCTTTACAGATTTCATGCTTGTATTTTAATATTTTTAAATGATTTTTTTTTTTGCATAGGATAGCTGACGTCAATGGCTAATTTGTCGATGTGTTTTTTGATTTTGGTTCCAGTTTTTTTTTTAATATAAGGGAACTTTCTCTTTCAGAACTGGTCCCAAAATTGAAAATATCCACATATAGAAAAACTTGAACCAAAATCGAAAAAGTACAAACGCAGAACATTAGAGATCGACCTCAGCTATCCTATGCAAAAAAAATCATTTAAAAATATTAAAATGCAAGCGAGAAATTTGAAAATAACCTTCCCATAGACTTAACATTAGCTTGTGCATTTTTTCACATGACTAGTGTAGGCTAAGATTCCTGTAAGGGGAGCTGACGCCTATCCATCTTGTTGCCCAAAATAACCGCCATATTGTAACCCAGCTCAGCATTAGGAAACCACCCGAGCAGGTGTTTGCTGTCCACAACGACAAGTTAACCAGTTTTATTCTTGTCTTATTTTAGATTTTTTTAAAACTAATTGAATAGAGTCAAGTGTAAAAGTCTTTATTAAGCTCTATTGTGAATTAAACTTTTGTTTGGATAAATTTAAATAAAATTTAAGCCTTTTTCATTGCAAATAAAATTATAGCATCATTCAAATGCTTCTACGGTGATGTATTGATGTTAGTGTCAGCACAAATGTTTGAAATTTTGTACATATGTTTTCAAATGTTTTATTGCCAAAAATATTTTCCCAGTAGCACATGTCGAAACAACTAAGTTTGTGGCTATTTTAAATTACTTTAAATTGCCTGATGATTTGTATCAAGCTGTTGTAGATGTTTTAGTTTGACATTCTGAGTCCCATAGCAAAATAAAAAGAAAAGTGCCCAGTTAAACTGATGACATTCAGCTCACAGGCTATTCACACTAATAATTAGTCTTCTTTCAAAGAGTTATGCTCCTTGACAAATAAAGAAATCGACAATAATTTAAGAATGGATTAGACTCCCGTTCCCCCCCTTTATGCTTAACCAATGAACCCCCCGAAAACTAATCAAGGAAGCGCCTTATCAAGATGAACCTATATACAAAATTTAAAGCAAATCTAATAATTCTGCATGAAAAACCCATTTATCTAAATTAAGGGAGAGATTAGACTCCCGTTCCCTCCTTTATACTTAACCAATGAACCCACAAAACTAATCAGGGAAGCACCTTATCACAATGAACCTATACACAAAATTTGAAGCACATCAGATAATTCTGCATGAAAAACCCATATATCTAAATTGAGGGGTTAGGGGGAGTGGATTAGCCCCCCTGTTCCCTCCCTTTATACTTAACTAATGAACACCCAAAACTAATCAGTGAAGGGCCTTATCAGAATGAACCTATAAACAGAATTTGAAGCAAATTGGATATTTCTATCAGGAGTTATCGCGTTACGTACTTACAGAACCTGCGGGCACATTAGCTCTCAGACTTTGATAGACCGTGAGCTAAAAACTCGAATTGAATTAATTTCAAAGATTAATTAGAAAATGCATTTATTTTTTCAAAATACTTGCCGAATCAAACAACAAAACGATTCCAACGTAGAATTTTGATTTTTAAATCTTGACCATCTTGCTTAATAGTTAATGACATATTTATAGAAATTTCAAAGGGGGATCAAACCGGGGCATCCGAGATGACACTGTTTACTTTTTTTTTACCAGGTCTGCCACAATAAACAAATTCACTTGCGTGACGTCACAGTCGAGATCCATACTACTTAAAATTTTCCACGTACTTTGTTTGGTCGTATGGATTGTTTACAATGGTATTTTCATATTATTTATAGTTTTATTTTGTAATTAATAATATTTTTCAGTGTATTTAGATTACAATGCTATAAATAACTACAGATTATAACTGTTAAGAAAAGTGTATAGATTATATCTATAAAATAGTAGGGATGAAATTTTGTGCTTCTGTTTTCAAATTTAGTTATGATACTAAAAAGCAATATGCTATAATCTTCACTTCATATTCCCAGCTGATAGTGAAAAGAAGAAATTATAGCTAAGAAAATTACATCATGATTATTTAGCAGCATTGATCTGCATTAAGCATTTTGATTAACGTTTTATAATCCGTGAAGATAGAATTAAATGAGATGATGGTACATACTGAACTTGTTAACTCTAACGACAATGAAAATATCTGACATATATGAACAAATGTTTGTCTTCAAAACGAAAAGAGCCAAATGATCGATGGAAAAAAAATAATAAAAGAAGCAAACGATAAACAATTTAAGAAACTAGGGGGCTCAGCCCCCTACTCGCTAATGCTCGTCAGCCCCCCATGAATTGCAAAGCAATTCACATTGAGACCGCTACGCGATCCCAGGTCGCTTCGCTCGCTCGTCCCTTTTTATTTTTCTAGTAATTCTAGCCGGAATAAGTACTACAATAAATCATTTGAAAATATGAAATTGACAATTTTTTTAATGTAAAAAAGTAATTGAAAACACAACTAAAAATGCATTTAGTTGATGGTACTAAAGGACATATAAATGATATAAATACTATGAAAAAAAGATCTTGGAAACATAATTAGTTTAAAACTTATTGCACCTATAATATTGTACAGCATAGCTTAAATTCATTTAAAAAAAAAAAAAAAAAAACACTACGTGGTAGGAAGATAATTTATCATCAATGATTGTTTAAATTTCGTTCGACATTTTATTATTCTAATTGATTATAGATTTCGAAAAAAAAAATTATTTTTACTTCAATAAAACAGCAGCAGATGGCAGCAGGGGCATTCTAGAAAGTTTATATTTTATTATCTCCAATTTTTTGTGCGAGTGAAATTCGTAAATAAATTCTAAATAAGAGTTGAGAATTAATTTGAAATTAACAGTATTACTTATAATTAAAATGAGGAATCATCTCAGACGCTTTGGATTACGTTATTCATATATTTCATTATTATTTTATTTTTATTAATTTATTATATTATTATATTTTTATTTATTATATTATTTTATTTTTAATAATTGCTATCTTGAGTTTCACTGCTCTAACACTAACCACCATATTGGAGGCAGAGCTAACATAATCTTGTCTGTTCATTGGTCTGAACTCTGGAAACTACGGTTGTTGCCAATGATAAGGTAGAAATTCAGCCATATTTCTGCGCCACGTAAGACAAATATATATATAGATGGTGCATTGATGACATAACATCTAAAATATTGTAAAAAAGTTATCAAAACAGAAAAACATTGGAAGCAAGAATACTATGCACCATTGAAAGTGTCAGAAAATGTCTTAATGATATTGACTATAATGATGATAAATATTTAAAATTAAAGTTTATTGATCATCAACTTTTACTTTTGTCCATGAAACGACTAAGGTATTCATTCATGTAAATTTATTCTGTGGTGTTAAAAAAATTATTTTACCGGTATTTCATGCTGCAAATATTTTAATTCGTAACGATAAAGTTTTGATATTACATTCTCCATCTTTTTTCAGAAATTAACTAAGTTACATAATAGTGCAATAAGCTCTTGTGAAAGTTTGGAATCCCACCTATCAAAGTTTTAAGTTTGAATGATTACGACAGAAGATATAGAAAATAGCCTTGGCGAGAAAAAAAAAAAATCAACATATTTTATGACAACCTATTAACTATTTCATATGTACAAGCAATTTTTTCAATATTTATACAATTTGTTTAAGATAAAGAAGACATTTATCTATTTTTATATACAAACAGAAGTAAATTGCCTATAAAAACAATAATATATATATATATATATATAATGTTTATATATACAAATTCATGTATAAACAAACATAAAAGTTCGTTAGGTTTGTTTTCATAGCTGTTTGTATCATTTGGCAACAAATCTCATTTTCTGAAGCCTGAATTGTGCCAAGCTTTAAAAAAATGTTACAGTTGAAAAATATTGATTTCCCTATTTAAATTGATATTTATTGTATTTTGGTTAAATTATGGTATGTAGTGGTTAAAAAAAAGGGAGTGGGTGTGATTAATTTTGTAAATATTTTGTAAGATTTATTATATTTATGGTACCTATATTTATTGTAAAATAATGTTTTTAGTAAAAGATAAGTCAATGTGTTCAATCAGATCTATTAATCTTTTCATTTTTTTAATTTAAATCTTTTAATTTTATAAAATAAGTTTATTAATTCCCTTTTATTTACAATTGTGAAATTTACTACCAATATTTATGTAATCGTAAATTATAAAAGCTGAAATGCTCTCTTTAGTACATCTTTCTGCTGGGATACATTGACTGGACTGGATCTCGTTTGTGACGTCACTAATACTTGTGGCAGGCCCGGTAGAAAGAGCACACCGTGCCATCTAGGAGATCAAACTCTGGTGGTTCCGATATTGGCTATGGCCTTGAAATAAAATGACAATTTTCCTAGATCGAACTAAGAATATTCCTAAATATTTTTTTAGAAAAAATACATTGCTCATTATCCAATCAATTTTTCAAAATTCTAATGAATGATTATTAACACTGAACTCATGCATGTACTGTACATTATCGTGTATTAATGACAATAATGCTCTAATATGTTATTTTTAATGTATGACTTATACTCTTTGTTTTTAACTGGTTTTCAACAAATAATTTTATGCAATTTCTTTGTATGTTTCTTTTTTTAATGCATGTCAATGCTAAAAAAAAAGAAACAGAAAATAAAATGTTACATAAATGCTGTAATTTACCATAGCTTTGGAAAAAAATTTTAGATTTCAATAAGCTTTTTTTTTTTTTTACTGGAAGCGCTTGTTTCTGTGGTGGACATCCAAAAACAGTATGTGTAGTCTCTTATAAAATTAACCAATCACCATAAAATTTGAATATGTTCTTATGGTGCACAATATTACCTTGACATTTTAAAAATACAGCAGAGTCCTGACTATCTGGGCTAATGTGGCAGAAGGTCAGGCCAGAGTTTTTATAAATACTACCTGTATCCTGCCACCCCATTTACCATTAAAAACACACTTTTTACATCCAAACCCACTCTTATTCTTATTTTCTGACTTTTTAGTATAGACTGGTATTTTATAAATATTTCTTATGTACAGTATTGTACACTTAAGTTTGTCACAGAAAAAGAAAGCCTAAGAACAAAAATATTGTAGGTATTTTAAGATAAATTATATAATATCGAATTTAATGGCAGGAAACATAAAATCATATACTCTGTACAGTATCAATACAGTTTTAAAATTAACAAAACTCTTTTGGCATATGACCAATTCTCTCTTGATACATCGGCTATGCTGCCGCTGCTGTTATTTTTTTGCTTTTGATAAAAGGGAAATAAATCAGTTGGATTTTTGTCTTGATAGGTATCTTATATAATAATTCTTAATCATGATAAAAATAGAAACTTTTGTTTTCTCATGGCTCTTATTGAGAACTTATTTATTGTTTTTAATGTCATATATAATGTTTTAAGATGTGTGGCATTGTAATTAACATTAATTATTATTTTTTTAAGATTCATGACGCGTTTTTAAATTCTTGGCTCCTGAAACATATTTAATTAGACTTGTTACGATGATGAACTATGATACATGCGACTGTGCTGTAAATAAACTATTTAACCGTAATTGCTCTCCCACCATGTTCATTGATTCTTGAAGCGAACTTATTTAGTTGAATTCATAAAGTTATCTGATTATTCAAAAACCTTAGTGTAAAACATAAGCTTAATTTATATAAAAAATGGTTAAAAACTATTTTACTGTTCATTGATATTGGATGATGAAAATGTGAAAAGTTAAACCTGAGATAAAAGAGTCAAAACTAACATTTTTGAAAAAGTTTTTGATGGAGGATTGCCTCTCACTTTTAGTCCTCTTTTGCGATGGCATATGGCATATAGGAGGATTACAGACACCTGCACCCAAAGAATTTATTATTTTTTTACGAAGACTTTTTGTAAAACTAGGCTAGATAGTTAAAAGTCTACTGTAGTTATCCTATACCTATTTATATCTTTTTCTTAAAAAAAAAACAGAAATACATCAGAAATTTCATCTACTCTACATCCAACATGAACAATACTAAAAACAATGTGGTTTACAATGAATACAGAAAACAACGAGTTGCTACAAAAATCTGTTGTGCCAAACCACTCTTGCTAAAATAACAATAACTGTTGTATTTGGAGTGAGTTTTACTTTAAAATTATTTGCTGGAACAATCATTCTCTTTGGATTGAGATGATATACGAGCAGCTGAAATTCAGACACTTGAGCCTGAACTAAAATTCATATATAAACAATTACACATTCATCACAATGTGATGGGTAGCGAGTGACATGCAATTGTTTTCACTTAAGATTAAGAAAGGTACTTTATTAAGAATAAAGTAATTCTTGATCAAATAAATGAAAATATAACAAAAAAAGATAATAGTGAGTTCATAGACTATTATTGAAGGTTCACTAAGGAAACACAAAGCTTGTTAGATGCAGGACCCAGTCTTTAGGCTTTATCACAATATTCTCCAGTAATGAGAAAATGTTCGAATAAAAACTAGCTGACACAGATGTAGACAGGTTTTCTGACATTCACTAAAGTTCAGCACAGATTTCCACTGAGTTCAGATAAAGTTAATATCCTGCTGCTTTTTTTTTTCCTAAACTCACATATCTGGTGAGTTAATTGAGTGAGAGTAATTGAGAGAGCCCTTCTCAAACATGCAAGGTTTAAATATACCTCCAAGAGTTCACAGTCCAGAACCATTCCTTAGCTCTATACTGAGCTAATGCATTATTCCAGAATTTCTCTAGAAAATAAACCTGCTCCTCAGTGAGCTGTTACCTTTTCAGGTTTCTCTCTGTCTCCAAACTTTTTGATCTTTAAATCATTTTCTCAGGATTAAATATAGGAGGTACTAAACCCGTCCTATCTGAAGGTGAGAAATTCACAAACTCTATTATCACTGGTTGTAGAGGGGGGAGGGGGAATTAAACGCTGTCATTTGAGAGAGTTCCACCTTCTCGAACACCCAAAACCGGTCTTCTAGCACCAACGATCTCACACATAGATATCGGCGACTTTAAGCTGTCAGAAACCTTTTAAATGGGAGATAGGTTATGATCGATTATGATCATAAAAGGTTCCTCTCCATGGGAACACATCACTTGGACCACCTACACAGAAATATTTTCCATGCTATCTCATGGTCAGGTGTATTGTCTGCATCTTTAAAGATAGTTTATTTGTACATACATTCGTTAATGATGGAATTTCCCTGACTTCAACAATCTTATGCTTTTCAGATGCAAACAAATTAAAAACCTGTTTTGATATTATTTTAATATATACAAGATTTATATTAGTCATAGAAGTTTTTTCTCCAGATTATGAAGTTTCTTTTTTTGATAGCAGATTGGGGCAAAATTCACAATTTTGCTATTTTTGTTGTAAAATGTTGCAAGAAATTAAAATTGCAAAAATCTGTAACAATTCAAGCAGATTTTCCACCTCTGCAGTATGTTGGAATATAACTAAAATACTGACAATATCACTATGATAGAAGGATTATAGTATTAAATGCTATGCAAATTATACAATCACTCATAAAAATGTTTAAATTTTTAATATTTGTTTACTTTTACGTCAACTATTTTTAGCAAGCAAAATCTGTTGCCAAAAAATAGGACTTAACACAAATAATTGATAATATCAGTACAGAACATACTTATAAATGTAACCCTGATCAATTTTCAGTTTCACATAGATGGGAAGGAAACAATGACAGTAAACAAAACCTGTCATCAAACAGTGGCATTTAACTCCCCAAATCTTTTACTTTTTTTCCAAATGCAAGAGAAAAATAGAGAAATAATGGCTGAAATTCAGTAATCAGGTAGCAAGCAAATTTTGGTTTCAAATAGGTTGGTTGGTTGATTTATGACGGCCGATTATCTACACGAGGGATATAGGCCCTAGGAGGAATGCCCTCCATGGGGGTCTTTCTAAGGGATCCTAATCCCCATTTACGGCAAGATTCAAAGAAAACCACGGAAAACTCCACATGGTTAGGTCGACGAGCGCGACAGGGGATTGAACCCAGCACCTCCTGGCGGTTTCAAATAGAGTGACGTCGTCAACAGTTTCATTTCAAGCATAAGTGCAGTTACATAAACATGGAAGCAAATGTTTATATTCAAGTGTAAATTGTATAAACATGGTTTATATAATTAATTTCACAATCACCAGTTATATAAACATGTATGGAAATATTTAAATTCAAATATAATCGTTTGTCACACAAAATTAATTTCTGGAAGAAAAAAAAAATTGGAGATAATTAAAACATGTCATTTGATTTAAAATTGCAGTTAATAAAATAGGAATGGTAAATGTATCAGGAAACAATCTCAAAAATTACAGTGAGAAAACTTCACATGGGTCCACTGGTCTAAGCAAATCCAGAGAGATCTTAAAATATAGATTGATTATTATTTACAATCAATACTCTAATAGAGCAGTTCTTAAAACCTTGGTTACTATGGACCCCGTTTTGTATTTGCAGATCCTCATGATTTAAAACTGAAGTTACTGATATTCGTTAATATATCCAGGGTGCATATGAACCTTATTTCAGAGGACCACCATTATCCAATAGTAATGTTCACCTTATTTAATCATAAAACTTGTAACATTTTTCTGCGATTAAATAAGGAAAACACAAATTACTACCATAAATAGTGATACAGTAGAGGACCTATTATCCAGAATTCCAAAATCCAGAAAAGAAAAATAATCAAAAATTTCCAAAATTTGTAAATTTATACTAAAATTTTGTAATTTCTGAAAATTTTCAAAAAATTTACTGATTTCTATTTTTTTCCCCCCTGCAATCCATTGTTTCAATGTGCAACCACTAAAATAAGTTATTTCAGTTTCAGGCGAACTCGCACCCCCACTCCGACCCCCCAAAATTAGGAAACAAATTTTTTTGGGAGGCAAATTTTAGTTTAAAATTAATTTATATTACAATTTGTTAAAAAAAAAATCTTTAGATATTTCGCCCCCCCCCCTTCACTCTGAAAGAATATTATGGCTATGCCATTGTGTTATATGAATACACATATGACAGGAGAGTCCCGAATTTTGGAAGGACCCGAAATCTGGAAAATTCCAAAATCCAGAAAGCTCTACGTCCCGAGGATTCCGGATAATAGGTCCTCTACTGTACTCAAAATTAAAAGCTTAACTTACCCTGCATATCAAATGCAAGATATATAAGCTAACAGAAATATATAAAATAATTAAACAGTACAATTAAATAGTAACCAGTGGACCCGTACAAAGATTTCACACTGCAATCTAATATTTTTTCCCAATATGATACCAATATTTTTTACCAATATACCATGTTCATTTCTTAGATGCAGTTTTAAACTTCTAAAGAAAAATTAAGGATTAAAAATATCTGCAAATAACATTAGTCAAGCCAGAATATCATCTCATTTATTCTATCAAAGTTACAGTAAAAACTGATCGAAGATTGTAAAAGGCAAATATATATGTATATATATATATATATATATATATCAATTATATTTTAACTGCTTTAGAGGATGACATCATCTGTTTTGGAGAAAAACATGGGATAAAGAAACATAAATTGAACTTTTGAATTTTGCTTTTTATTAATAAATATAAATTAAACCCATGCAGCAACAATGTCCCACTTTATCATCATTATTATACTATTTATTATTTTTATAATCAATGTTCAGCACAATATAATGCAATATTTTATTTTTGTGGCAACACTGATTTGAGAAAACCTTTAATTTCATTTATAAAAACAATGTTGATTTCATTTTTAATCAAAATACATGATTTAACAAAATGTGAGTGTACTATGTCAGAAGCCTGTTCAAAATCCTTTCATATGGTATCTCATTGATCATTATGTGCTTTGTATTTGCTTAGAAAAAGGGATGCTGACAACAGAGATAGTATATATGATTTTAGTTTTTTCTTTTGCAAGAGTGCTCTCAAATTCTAGATAACTGAAAAATTTTACATCAAACAAGATATCTTTGAAAACATGCCATGCACTCCTTGGGGTCTGCCGACCAGTTTAAGAATCATTGCTCTAATAAATCACAGCTTTAGGAATGTAGCATTGTGTGTTAGAAAACCACCTGAATTCTTGGAGCAAGTAAAATATAATAAAAATATAAAAATTAAAAAAAGCAAAGTTTGCTTCTTTTGATACAAAGAACGAAACTAATGTCTTGTTTTAAAGCAGTTTCTGGAATCAGGGGTGATTGTGGGTTGATGAAAAAATACCTGAAATTTTAGCGAGAAAACGTTTCTGTATGGAGAGAGGGGGGAGGGAACATATAATTTACTACAGGAAGGTCAAATTATGAAAAATATGAATTTTAATTATGTTTAGCAATCATATGAAATTGATATTTTAGTCTTTTTTTATGAATTTAACTAACAGAAAAACCAGAATTTCAGTACTAAAAAGGAAAAAATACCTGAATTCAGGTATATAACCTGAACACAATCACCCCTGTGGAATGAATATTTCCAGACACATCAAAAAATTATTATTTTGTTGACTGGTAACATTTTGCTATAATTTAGCACGTTTTTTAATTCAAAACTTATTATACCAGAAATTTTGAGAAGTAATCTTTTCTTTATTTAATCACAGAGTCTAGTTAAAAAAATTATTAAAAATTTCTGATGAAAAAATCTGGTAGCCATTAAAATAAAAGAAACCCGGTAAATTGGGAACACTGTAAATATGGAATTCCATTTTATTAACTAAAAATGTCTCATATTATTCTTCATGTTAAAATCATGAGAATCTTTTTTTTTTTTAACAAAATTTCCTTTCAAAAGTAAGGAGTGAGCGAAATAGAGATTAAAGCGTCATCAGCTAGTCTTCAGGCTCAGGTTGAAAGTAAAAATTTTATTTATTTACCAATTGAGAAAAAAAAAAAAAAAAAAAAAACTGTATTTGAAAAACAAGAATGCAATCCAAGTTTCTCAAAGTGTTTTACAATTCTTTAAAAATGAGTTCAAAAAAGAATTGAATAGTTATTGATGGGATATAAGGAGAAATGTTCTATCTGAATCTGAAGCCTTTTCAGAGTCAGTGTGTAATATAAAGAAGCAGAAGAATATCCCTTGCCTATCTTCGCTTCTTGTTTGAAGTCTTTTTCCAGAATGACTGATGGAAAGGAGAACTAGCATCTTTCTGCCACAGTTATGATTTTAAAAGAATGAGAATTGTGACTTTGGCAGATTTCTGCCAGTGATTGGGTATAAATATCAAATTTGATATTTTAAACAGATTTACATGGACATGAAAATTACAAAACATTGTCATGAGAAGGGGTTAACAAATGCAGTTGCCAGGTCGCCACTGGTGACCAAGCTATTTAATCTGGCATTTTTTTTTTCTTTGGTACAAAAACTGTCCTAAGAATGAGTACAAACAGCATCTTTTCTCTTCCCCAACTCTGTTTGTGTGCAGCAAGCAGTGATCTTTCTCTTCTCTAGTACTTTTAATAGAAGAACCAAGTTTAAAAGGCATTTTCCAGCTCATGCACAGAAAATGCCATTCTTCTTTACTCTAGCCGGCTAGCATGTCACATGATTAGAGTGTGGGGGAAGGGGAGAAGTTTCAATAAAACTTAAAGAAATAGTGTCAATCCAGCTTCTGTGTCATCTAAAATTGGATACAATACTAAAAGATGCTCCAAGTTTTTCTGTAAGTTTCAAATCAGAATTTTGTGTTCAGAATTGAAACTGATTAGTCTATCACATTCATTTTAAAGATTAATAACACAAAGATTAATAACGCGATTATACGTAATTGATTTAAAGTAAAGTTATAAAACTTAAAATTAAAATTCAGGCTCTTCAGTTTCATTAGAAAACTTAGTTTATATCACCTTTCTAAATTATGTAACTAATAGTTCTAAACAACACTTGTTATTATATTTTCTCAATTAATTCATAAAAAACTTCAATGCTTTTTGAAAATCGACAGGAAAAAAAAAGGGGGGGGGGGGGGTAAATAATTTTTTATTGGCAGCTAGAAATTTTTTCTGGCTAACAGATTTCGTTAAATTTGTAAAGTTCTGGTCATGAGTAAGTATTTAGGATTAATACATAAGATTTTTTAAATGAGAAAATTAATCTTGAAACAATTTAAAAATGTTTATTAACATTTTTCTACTGTGTTACTTTCAACATCGGGCTATGATGACACAAATTTTCTTGGGCTCGGATTTCTAATCTGATAAAAGAACTAGTGATTGGGTCTTAGACATATAACATAAAGACATAAGGACAAAAGAATGTAAATTATGGGAGTAAATGTAATATATTTTCGTAATATCAATACAAAAATTATACTGCTGTAGTGTCTGTACATAAATTATCTCACTGTTGTATTAATTTATATTAAATTATTTTTAATACGTATTATATACTTTGCATTTTTTTTAAATAATTTTAATTGAGTCTTGTTAGTTGTTAATTATTTCATGCAGAACTACAACATTTTGTGAATAATAAAAAAAAAAAAAACCTTAAAATTTTAAGTCCTGCTAAACAAACCTAAAAAATATTACTAATGATATTTATGCAATTTGTTAAGCTTTCTGCACAATTTGTTGACAACAAATATGTTTACATTTACTCTGGGAAAAAAATCACTCAAAGACAGACTGACCAAATGGTGATTTCCTTTAGAAAAAAAGTTGCAATTCTATGACATAATTTAAAATTTACATAAATGCTCACAGGGGCCTTTTTTATACTCTTATTAACTGTAGTCCTTTCATCCTTTGACTGTCAAGCAAAAAGGTAAAATTGTAATGTTTTCACTAACTTTTTTTTAGTGCTAAATAAAGGTGATTATTCAAACATTATAGTAAAATCTTAATTAGGTGCATGAAGATAAAGCTTAAGATTATTAACCATTACTTAATCAATGTTTTAAAACTGTGTCCAATTACATGAATTTAAATATAGCATATATGGTAGTGAAAACTACAGCTCAGTGAATAAGTTACCTTGGGCTTCACAGTTAGAGGATTAAGGCTGCTGGTCAGTGAGATCTCAAATTATCCTCGCTAATGTTAAAAATATAGACATGAGATGCATGTTACTTTTAAAATATCTCCTCAGGAAATTAATATTTTTAACTTTTTTTTTCTGTGTACTCTTCTTAAAGGACGTCTCTCTGTTTTTTGTTAGTTGTCAAAATATTTTAAAAATATATACTGAGTTTATATAGATTTATGTGTGTTAAAATCATACCAAAACTGAGTAAGATTTTAACACCACATAAAATTAAGCATATTTTTTAGAAATATTTTGACAGCTAAGAAAAATCAGAGGGACGTACTTTAAGAACAGTATACAAAAAAAAAAATATAAAATATATTAATTTCTGAAGGAGATATTGTAAAAATGCAAATGCATCACATGTCTATAGCTATAAAATTAGCGAGATGAATTTGAGATACCACTGGCCAACAGCCTTAACAACAAAAAGAGAGAGTTTGAGAATAATAAATAAAAGATAGGAAGTAAGGGAAACACAAATGATTTTTTTTTTTTTTTTACCATTTCTTAAAAGTTAAACAAATCCAAAATGATCTTAACAATATTTACACAATTATCAAATTTAAATTCTTAAACTGATAAAATGTTGCAATCCCAAATTCCTTAATTAAAGAAAAACTACTTTTTTTAAACAAATAATTTTGCACTCTATAATACCCTGTAGTTAGTTTAAAAGAAGTTTAATGAGGGAATTTGTTTTACAAATAAAACTGATCTTTTGGTCTATGAGCACTCAGTTCTGTTTTCAACCCTTCTTCTTCTATAGTTTTCAGCAAAAGTCAAATCTATAGACAAGAAATAAAAATTATTTTTCATGCATACTTTATGGTAAAATTTCTAACATTACATACATATAAATTTAAGTATATTTTTGTAAAATGCATGAAAATTTGTCTACCCAAGTAACTAAAGGCACACAAAAACAGCACTTATCAAAAGGGAAAAAAAAAATCGCAAAAGTAAAAGCACAAGATTTTTATTTTCAGGCTTCTAGGTGCACTACATTTTCCTAGCCATCGCCGACAGACACACACACACACACATACACAGAGTGAAACTTTCTTTTAATAGTATAGATTTACAAATCTGTAAAAGCATAAAGTACATAGACATTACTATTTAAGGAACATAAAATTAAACAGAGTTTTTGTATTTTCCTATAAATGATGAACACACTGATAACACCCTGAATTAATATTGAATTTGCTCCCTTATGATAACCTTTTCCTGACTTCCGTATCTCAAAAATTGGCACAAAATGTAACTTTGATGTCATTTTCATATAGATTTTCTGCCTCTATGGATAACACTATTCAATTTTCTGGTACCTGAACAACCATTGCAAATGTCGGTTATCACTCGCCAAATAGAAAGTAAAAAATGCTTTAATGACAAATAAAATTTTGAGATAACTCACAACAATGCATTTGCTAATGTAGATATTGATGAAATGATTGCTAAAGAAGATATAGGTATTGAAATTCCTTTCACGAGTTCTAGAAAATACATAAAAAATAATGTTACTAATACATAAAGAGTAATGAGACTTTTAGAATAGTTTTTCAGAAACAAAACTTCTAAAAAACTTTTTTTTTTAAACTAAAATAGGTCTTTTTTTTTAGAAATAAGATAAATTCAATGTATTTAATACAAAGTATGCTTTTCTTTTGGAATTATCCATAAAATATTTTGTTTCTTGCCAAAAAAAAAAAAAAAAAAATGCAATTTTAAGGACCTATCACAATTTTTTGTTTAAGGCAGTTGGTGAATAAGATCTCAAATTATCCTCATTACTTTGTCAAGTTTTAAAATAGTTCTAAAATATATATTTAATTTTATTTGAAGTTGTTAAAATCTCATTCAGTTTCGCTAAGATTTTAACACATAAAATTTATAAATCATGTACATATTTTAGAAATATTTTGAAGAAAAGGAGACATTCTTCAAGAAGTGTACACCAAAAAAAGAAGTTAAAAATCAGGATTCCTACACAATTCTGGTAAAAAAAATTCCCTGACTTTTCCCTGACCTTTTTGCAAAAATTTCCCTGGCCTTCCTTGATTAAATTTGGCTTATATTGTTGTAAAACCCTCCACAATGGACACCTCCCACTTACAAACAGTTGCTAATTTCATAAAAATGCATTCTCATAAAAATCTCCTCAGGAAATTCATATTTTTAACTTCTTTTTTTCTGTGACCTCATTCGTGAAGGATGTCTCCTTTCTTTTTTCATTATCAAAATATTTCTAAAATAGTTCTAAAATATATATTTAATTTTATTTGAAGTTGTTAAAATCTCATTCAGTTTTGCTAAGATTTTAATACATAAAATTTATAAATCATGTACATATTTTAGAAATATTTTGAAGAAAAGGAGACATTCTTCAAGAAGTGTACACCAAAAAAGAAGTTAAAAATCAGGATTCCTACACAATTCTGGTAAAAAAAATTCCCTGACTTTTCCCTGACCTTTTTGCAAAAATTTCCCTGGCCTTCCTTGATTAAATTTGGCTTATATTGTTGTAAAACCCTCCACAATGGACACCTCCCACTTACAAACAGTTGCTAATTTCATAAAAATGCATTCTCATAAAAATCTCCTCAGGAAATTCATATTTTTAACTTCTTTTTTTCTGTGAACTCATTCGTGAAGGATGTCTCCTTTCTTTTTTCATTATCAAAATATTTCTAAAATAGTTCTAAAATATATATTTAATTTTATTTGAAGTTGTTAAAATCTCATTCAGTTTTGCTAAGATTTTAATACATAAAATTTATAAATCATGTACATATTTTAGAAATATTTTGAAGAAAAGGAGACATTCTTCAAGAAGTGTACACCAAAAAAAGAAGTTAAAATCAGGATTCCTACACAATTCTGGTAAAAAAAAATTCCCTGACTTTTCCAGGTTTTCCCTGACCTTTTTGCAAAAATTTCCCTGGCCTTCCTTGATTAAATTTGGCTTATATTGTTGTAAAACCCTCCACAATGGACACCTCCCACTTACAAACAGTTGCTAATTTCATAAAAATGCATTCTCATAAAAACCTCCTCAGGAAATTCATATTTTTAACTTCTTTTTTTCTGTGAACTCATTCGTGAAGGATGTCTCCTTTCTTTTTTCATTATCAAAATATTTCTAAAATACATGCTTAATTTTATATGAAGTGTTAAACTATTATTCAGTTTTGCTAAGATTTTAACACATAAAATTATAAATTAAATCCATTTTTTAGAAATATTTTGACAACTAAGAAAGAAATACACATCCTTTAAGAAAGAGTACCCAGAAAACATAGGTTAAAAATATTCATTTCATAAGGAGATATTTTTAAAATAAGAATGCATCACTCACCCATTGGTTTAACATTAGCGAGGGGAATTTGAGATTTTACTGATGAAGAGTCTTATGTAAGTAATCCTAAAATGCCTGACATTAAAAAGAGAAAATTACTATTTGGAATTTCTTGTTTCAATTTGAATTTTTTGAAAAAAGGAGGCAATACTGGCAAAATGATATGCAGACATCGTATAAGATGCACAGACACTTCACAATATGAGCCACAAGGCCCCCTACTATGCAAAGCTTGATGTGAAAAATAATTGCAGAAAAAACATAAATCATAGTTAGTTTGGAATTACATTTTCCCTAGAGAGAGGTCTATCAAAATAGTTAACATAGAAAGAAGCCAAAAATTCAATCAAAGGACGCCATGAAAACCTTCAAAAGGCATGATGTTGCTCACAGCAACCAATCATATTAGACAGCTCTGCTATAGTCATTCACAGCATCACTGAAAAAGGAGGTAGAAATAGCTTTCTTGGCTTATTATTACTAATCTCACATAGAAATAATTTTATTTTCATTACTGTTTGTCTATTGAAGAGTATAGCCCAATTAGAGCTATAACTCAGTGGTGGGGGAAAAAGGGGGAGGGGAAGGGAGGAAAGAGACATAATATATACATGAAAATTTGCAGAAATAAGATTAAATCAGGACTCGTACAAAGTTTTCGCACTGCAATCTTTGAGATTATTTCCTGGTACATTTTAGCACTAATTTTTAATTAACTGATTTTTTTAAATCAAACAACTCATTTTAATGAAATGGGGATATACTATCTCAGAAACTTGTTCAAAAACTTTTTGAACGATACCTCATTCATCATTGTATGGTTTGTATATGCATAGAAAAAGGATGTTGACAACAGAAATAATATATATGATGATTGCTCGTGTATAAGAAAATGGGAATAGATTGCCAGAAAAGTTTTTCCCAAATTTTTTTCTCTTGCCAAAGTCATTTTTCTAGGTTACCAAGACCCTTATACGTTAAAAAATAAAATGATTTATAAAAAAATTGAAACACTGAATCAGATATTTAGGGAATTCATACGAAAGCATTTCCTCAGATTTTGCAATACTGTTCCAGAAATGTCTTAAATACATAAATCAATATTTGGTACACCACTTTTTTGCAAGCCTATGGGAACTTAAACATGGGATATTCAAACTTTGTGGTTCAGCAGCCAATTAAAAAATGTCAGACTTCGCTGGCTTATTAACAGCTTAATGAAATATTAAAAAACTAGCATATGCAGCCGTCAAAAATGACAGAAAAGTGATATTTTAAGTTTAGAATGTTAAGTCATATTACTGACATAATATTTCATTTAAACAGATGATATAAAAGGAAATATTGCATGTGTTTTAATTGGAGATCAAATCACTGAGCTATATAGAATAAACATATTATATTGGAGCTCAGTGTTTGGAACTTCTGTTTCTGAATGGCAACGATATTCAATTGTTTATATCGCTAATCTGCTGTTGATAGCTGCTTATTTTTAATTTAGAACTTAAAACATTATAATTGTTTAGTTTTTGAAGGTTTTACTGAAAATGAAGAAGAAAAGATGTGATACAATGTAGATTAAATAATACAATTGTTCGATTTATAATACGCATCACAATGCTTAAGCCTAACATGGCCGCAGTATGTTTTTTATTTCCTTTTTCGAGGATGAGTGTGACTTGGCATCGTCACATTACCGTATTATATAAATAGATAAATACTTACAATGTTTGAGAATCCTAATGAACTGCATATCTAAAAGGAAAATAATCCTTAAATTACGCAATCTACTGGTGCTCCGATACAGTACGCATATACACAGCCATGATTAAAAAAGGAAAACAAATAAACAATAGGTGACGGACATGTAAAAATTAAATAAAATCCCAATTAAAAGCTCGATATTTTTTCAAAAAGTATGCACAAGAAATAAATTAACAATCGTATTTTAATTGCATTATAGGATGACGCCATCTGATAATGCAGTATTTTATTTTTGTGGCAACACTGATTTGAGAAAACCTTTCATTTATGAAAACAATGTCGATTTAATTTTTAATTAACAGCAATTTTTAATCAAAAAACATATTTTGAAGAAATGTAAGTGTACTATGTCAGCAGCCTGTTCAAAATCCTTTCATATGGCACCCCATTAAATAAAAGTTACCTTGT
This sequence comes from Maratus michaelseni, assembly GCA_963931845.1. NCBI lineage: Eukaryota > Metazoa > Arthropoda > Arachnida > Araneae > Salticidae > Maratus > Maratus michaelseni. The sequence continues at coordinate 40,333,224 of OZ007599.1, read as the reverse complement.
GAATGTGTCAGAAAGTAGTGAGTTTGGATTTGAAAAGAGAATTAAAAGAAAAGAAAAAATATCTCGAAACTGTGTGATCTTGAGACAAGAACAGCGTGTTACAAAGAGTTTAAATGATAAATAAAAAATAACAATAAAAACTGATAACAACACTTTTCAGGGATGATTGTGACTCAAAGTGAAAAACCCTGAAAATTATTGACACAAAATGAAAAACCCTGAAAATTATCAATGTAAAAACTGCATGACAACCAAACGACATAAAAATAGCATAATTTCTGCTATTGCTTGAAATGCACAAATCCAGAAAAACATAATTTGATAAACTTACATTAATTTCATTGAAAGATGAATGGCTTCATCAAATGAAGAGCACAATTTGTCTTGCTAATTATGGAGAGTTCAAATTCTATATCCCGTAAAGAAATTTATTCCGAGTATTCATGAAACAAGTGTGCAAAGTGCTCTTACTAGATTTAATACAATTGTATGATAACCTAGCTATGGCTACTTGAAAAGAGTCAGAAAAAGTCAAAACAAATTTTACTTTTCAATGGCTAAATATTAGAGATTTTTTTTTTTTTTTTTTAATGTAAAGTTTATTTATTTCCCTTGCTCTTACAAGAAGGTTGAGTTCTTTTTCTTGCTTTCTTCCTGGGTGTTCCACATTACAAATGTAATTAACATTTCCATTTGCAATTCTGGACATTTTGTACTGAAATGGATGACACATTACATAGAACCAACATTGTAAAGACTGTGCATGAACAAACTAATTAAATTTCAGGAGTCAAACATTAGCATTTAGGAGTCGTTCCTTTTTTTTTTTTTTCAAACTATACTTTTTAATAATTTTGTTATGCCTATAGAGGAAAGTTCATCCTGAATTAATAATTACTTGCAAGACTATTTCATCATCAACAAGACTATCTTTCATTCTTCATAAATACTTATCTCACACATCTTTTAAGTATCAACAATTTTTTTTAATGTATATACTAGGGATGTACCAAATAGTGATTTTGGTCGAATACCAAGTATTCGGCACATAGCTGAACTGAATACTGAATAATAGTTGGCCAGCCGAATAGTAGCTGCTTGGCCGAATAGCAAATATTCAACTGGACGAATAGTAACTATTCGGCCGGATACTGAATATTCAGTTAGCCAAATACTCCAATATTTCAGGGTTTAAAAGTTTTCAAAAGTTAAATTTAAAAATAATTTTACATCATATTTAACCCTTTCAGTGTGGAATTTTTTTGGGTATTTTTTTTCTGGTAAGCCCATGACACACTACAGTGAGCACAATACACGCCGTGAACGCGTAGGCGACTTTTGTCGACACTTAATGTAGTCTACAGCACCCAACTCCTAGATGTCGTCATTAGTCGACTTCCGCACTCGGACCCTTATGTCTACTTCTGCCAACTCCCACACTAAAAGGGTTAACACAAATACAATTTTGGTGAAAAAAAAACGTTTCACAATTAAACTTTACAATAAAAATAATTATTCTCTGACTTATTATTTAAGAAGGATATTTTTTATATTAATTAAAAAAGTTTTAATACTAACTACACAGATTCTTCTGTGAACTAAAATAAATTAATAAAATTTTCTTATACAGTCGAACCTCGTTAACACGAAATTGAAGGGACTGGGAATTTTTTTCGTGTTATCCGAAATTTCGTGTTAACCGTCATAATAGTGGCGCCATCTATGTTAGATATAAAAACTAAATAAATTAACCTACAAATATATCCCTGCTCAAAAAATCATAAATTAATAAGAAATAGTAAATTTCATTAACAAATTAATTATCATTTTTTAGGCAATAATAATTTTATTTACATGCTAATCACATTTTTAAATAGGCCGTTATTGACTTTGGCTTCAATTTTTGTAGAGTGCTTTTTTTAGGAACGTATGGACCTAATCTAATTTGTCCAAAGCTCAGGAAGTATCCTCTTGATCCATAAGGAAACGTTGTACAGTTTTCAATGCTACGGTAGATTTATTTATTAACACTAAACTTTTCCATTCGGTGTCAATTTCTTCTTCCTCGTCTGACACTTCAATGTTGTCATCTTTATTTTTCAGCAATTATTTCTTCATCTGTCGTCACATCCGAAGTCTGCACATCCTTATCTATGCAAATGTACTTGAAAAAAACAATGTCTAAGAAAGAATTTACCGATTTTGGCTATTTATCTTTCTGCAGACAAGTCTATGACGCTATTTAAATCTTGTCAGTCATCCGTTAGAAAATATGAAATCGCTCTCACCGATAGCATCAGCAAAAGCCTCAGCTTCATCTTGCAAAACTGCAAAAGTTAAAACAATGTTCTGGCTTATTGCCTCTTTTATCCACCGCAAGAGAGCAATTTCAATTTATTCATTCTTTCTTCTACACATTCGTTTTCTTACTGGTTTGAATTAACTTACAGCCTAAACCGCTTCAATCTTTTCGCGATTCTTTAAAATTGTAGAAGAATTGTAGATATCCCATACTTCGCCGCATTTTGTGATTTTTTCAGCACTTCATTTAATGTTTTTGCTTGGTTTCTTAAGATATTGCTTGCTGTTTTCGACTCATCTTTCACAGAATTCTACAGAACAACTGTGAACAGCATTTCCATTATGTTAGTTAGGTAGTGAAGTAGAGATAGTCACTTCTATCACTCACAGATAGGAGAATTCAGACCTCCGGTTTATAGTTTATGTTACTGTCAATACAGTCAACCGAGTAATGGAACAATCACTTTCAAAAAAAGAAATGCCTTCCCCAAACTTTCATTGTGACTAATCTATTGCTCATATGGTTAATGTGGGAACACTTGCGCATATCAGAGATCAAAGAAAAGCAGGGATTATTCAGGAATTCAGTATTTCAGAATTTTCTGAAACCCTTTTTCACTTTAAATCGTTTTCAAGCCATGAGAAAATTCCACTGTTAATTAGAGTATGTGACATTTAAGTTTGAAATATCGAAAACATTGCATAAGGAATCATGTTTTGACTTTGAAGTGAAAAAAAAAAAAATTCGCCTTAAGCGGGATTTTCCAAAATTCTATTTCGTGTTAAACGAATTAATTAACATGGATTTTCAGGCTCATCTGACGGGACCTGAAAATTATTTCGTGTTAAGCGAAATTTCGCATTAAGCAATTTCGTGTTAACGAGGTTCGACTGTATTCTAAAACAAGTATTTTAAAATCAAAAAGAAATTCTGAAAGAATATTTTAGTCATATAGTGTTTATTTGCCAAAAAACAAGTAAACAAATATTCAAATGGTGGCAACTTATCAAGAAAGTTTTTGAATGTACCCGAGGGTGTAAAGCAGCCATACTCAACCTGCAGCCCGCGCACAGTGTGGTATTTAGCCCCAAAACATGGCCAAAATGAATTTTTAAAAAATCGGTTTCCTACCCTGTATATTATTCCTCAAAAAGCTTAATAGTTACTGCATCCAAAGGCGAAACGTGCAATGCGCTAGCACAACGCAGCGCGCCACGCGATCAGTCTGAAGTTGCCGTTCGCTTCCAGTGGTCCTGTGATTTTACAATGCGCTCAGATTTTAGTGTTTTAAAATATCTTGTTGTTTATTGTCTAAACAATTTAGTGGTTGTTGTTGTGATGGATTATTCTAAACTGGGTATGTACTTTATACACACTACATTTACCTAATGAATATCCTGAAGATTTTTTGTCTATATGGTCGACAACTTAGGTATAGTTAATAGTGGCATAAATAATTATTTATAATATTTAGAAAGGATTTTGTTATATTTTTAAACATATTTAAGTGATGAAAACTATTGTGTAATATGCAGTACTTAGTATACAAGGCAATTATAAAAAAATCAGCCGCCCGAAACCGCCCCCCTATAACGAATTTTTTTGTTAGTTCCTACAATTTTTTATATAAATTACTGCTATTTATTTTGTTATTTATTTTGGTAACAGGGCCTTCTGAATTGAGATCTATGACTCGAAATGAGTTGTATACCATCATACAATGCTCAAATTAGTCAACATTTGATGGAAATCATCAGTTTATGCAGCAAGAATTATTGAGAAATTATTCTGAAGGTGATCCAAGGATAGCTGAGATGAAGCAAAAGCTCTCCGTTATTAAAAATCAGTTCAAACAAAAATGGGTAGCTACTCATAAAAACAAGGACATTATTTGGAGAAAACAATACTAATACAAAATTAATACAGAAGAATTTGAAAAATATTGCTGAGACAGCTGAACTGTATGTGTCGCTATATAGTTTTTATCCCATGTCCCCTACAATGCACAAGGTACTTCGTCATGGAGCAGACTTTATAAAAAAGGCTATTCTGCCAATAGGCCAACTATCTGAAGAGGCTGCAGAAGCTCGCAATAAACATATTAGGTCATTTAAATTAAACTATACAGAAGAAATTTTTCGCGAGTGGCCTGTACATTGATGCCCTGAATAGGCTTCTTTTAACTTCTGACCCAATAATAACTGGCATGAAATGCAACACAGACTAGAAAAGAAAGCCCTTATCTTCTGAAGTTTTACATCTGTTATCAGAAAGTGATATTACAAATGTTAATATTCTTAAAGACAGTAATAGTGATGAAACTGATGAATAAATGCTTTCATTTATAAATAAGACTTTATTTTACCATTTTCACTCATTCAAATAAAAAAGAAAACTGCTCAGTTAAACTGAGGACATTGAGATCACAGGCTTTTCACACTAATTGTATATTATACTCTTAACTCTCGAAAAATAAGGAAATTGACTATATATTAAGGGGGATCATCCCCCATTCCCCCCTTTATATTTAACCAATGAACCCCCAAAACTAACCAGAGAAGTGCTTTATTACAATGAATATATATACAAAATTGGAAGAAAATCGGATAATTCTGCATGAAAAACTCATTTATCTAAATTAAGGGGGAGTTAGCCCCCCGTCCCCCCCCCACCCTTTATACTTAACCAATGAACCTACAAAACTAATCAGAGAAGCGCCTTATCACAATGGACCTATAAACAAAATTTGAAGCAAAACTGTTATTTTTATCAAGAGTTATCACGTTACGTACATACATACATGCGTACGTACATACAGAAACGGCGGGCACATTAGCTCTCAGGCTTTGATAGCCTGTGAGCTAATAAAAACGTAGATGTGTAGCTTTTAGAAGTATAAAATAATTTTGGCCAGGTTTTGGGACTAAATACCACACTGTGCCACGGTCTGCATGTAGACCAGCAGCCTGAGACACATAATCATTAATCCATATTTACAAAAATAATTGATATACATAAAATGTATTAGGGCAAAGTAAAGGTACAAGGAGTTTCTGTGCTATTTCAGATTCATCATGTAAAATGCTATAGTTATAGCTCGGATGAATGAAATTAGTGCTGCAGTTCGCATCCATGCCCATCAAATAAGAGTGAAATATGCCAGCCAGGATATCATCGTGATAGCTGAGTAGGGAGAGCGTTGGTATGGCAAACCAAAGTATCCAGGTTCGAGTCCTGGTCCCGGCATATTTTTGCTCTGTTGGAAAAATCTCAACTATGATACTCCAACCATTGGATACAGGTATTAGACCTTCATTTTTTTTATATATATATATTTTCATGGGCAGACAAAATCTGCCCTGTTATTTATAATTCATTTAAAATTATGTTAAAACATCCTACATGCCGTTTGCTTAAACAAAATTTATTTTTACTAGTTGTTTTATTTGTGCTACTGTGGTGTATACATTTCTTAATCATCAACACTAATTGAACATTATTCAAAATTAAATAAATTTACACTATATATAACGGTATTTAAATATATATATATATACAAAAATTCAATTGGGCAAAAGAATAATTCACTAAAGGTATAGCTAATGCTACTTATTAGGGTTAAATGTTTGTCGCGTATAAAATTGGCACAAAAAATTACATCACTATTTCCAAACAAGAATCTTAGAAGCATATTTCTACAATATTTCCTAGAGAAATCAACCACACGTGTTTGAAAAATGTGATGTTAAAATTTCTTCTTTTACTGATAATATTAACTTTGTTGTACTACTTATACTACTTATTATTACTTTTTTATACAGTTATCTGACTATTTTAATTACCCTTTTTTACATTATTATATAAGTATATTGTGGCCCATGAGAAAAAAAAGGTTGAGTATGACTGGTCTAAAGTGAATGATTTAATTTAGATGTTCGAAATGTACAGGGTGTTCCTAAAATTTTAGAACAAAACTTTCAAGAGAGATAATGTGTTCAAGACAAACATTTTCTGTACAGGAAGCCAGCATCACTATCCATTTATTCTATCAAAGATACAGGGTGTTTCTACCTCAAGCTGAACCCAAATTTTCATTCACAACTTTAATAATAGTGAAGATATTTTAGTGAGATTTTCATCATATTAACTTTGCTTTGCATGAAATGTGATGAAATCATTGGAAGAGACTGAATTTTAGTTAGTGACACAGTACAGTAGAACTCCAATTATCCGAACTCAGACTATCCGAATCGCTGATTATCCGAATCGATTTCATAATTTCAGAAAAAAAAATTAAGACGGAAACGTACGCAAAATAAGGATTCTATCTACGCACGCTATTGTCCTTCCTTCCGCGAATCTAGTGTATTTGCAGCACGAACATTATTGGGATGATGAGTCACCGTCTCATAGTGCAGTTTGATTATTGGCTGTCGTCCGCCGCCAGGTGACCGGCCCGGCCCACCTGGGTTTCAGATTCTAAAGGATGATGAACTTATTGAAAGTGTGAGAGAAGGAAGTGTCGAGGAAGAGGATGACTTTAGTGTCGAAGTTGAAGCAGACACAGGACCATCAGCTAGTGAAGCATTTGCCGGCCTTGAAACTGCGTTGAAGTGGATGGAGCGTCAGCCTGAGTGTGATGACATGCAACTTCTCACAGTCAAGCGGATGCGCGACTTGGCTACCCGAAAACGGATGAAGACTGTCAAACAGCTTACTTTCAAGATGTTCAGCAAGCAATGACTTTCATTTACAGTACGATACGTACATACTGTACTAATGTACAGCACGTGTAAGTACGCTTAACATGTAAAAGTGTTGCATTTTCATTTAATTGATTAAAAGATCTTTTTCTTTAAAAATAGTTTTTTTTCTCACGTTTTCAACATACATACGGTAATTAATTAAAATAGACCTTTTTTTTCGGAAAAAATCCAATTATCCGAATTTTCGATTATCCGAATGGGGTCCGGTCCCAATTGATTCGGATAATTGGAGTTCTACTGTATATGTATTCTCAACTGCATTCTGAATAATGGAATGTCTAGCTTAGTGTTGTTTTCATGGCAATGGTGGCTATTTTCTAGAATTTTTTCATATTTCACAGAAAGCAAAAGTAAGTCTGAAGTTTGAATATATTGTTACAACATCTTCTTTATTGTTAATGTTAAATGAAAATGTAAGTTTGACTTGCAGTAAGATACATTGTATTTTTTTAATAAGTGGATTGTGATCCTGGTTTCCCATATAAAAACTGTCTTTCTTGTTACTTATTATAACACCTGGAAGCTGCATATTATCTGTCATTATGTTTAGAAACACCCAGATGTGAAAAAGTAAACAATATTCAGGAACTTGCATTTATGCATCATTAATTCCTATGAATGTCATTAACAGTTAATTTTCATTTTACTTTTCAAACAGCAAATAAATAATGTAAAATCAATCTCTGTTATTTAAATATAATTCTATTTCTTAATTTTTCTGAATATCTTTATTTATTGACAGTTAAAAATAAAAGTTATCTAAGGTTTTAAAAATATTTTAAAAGCATTTTCTTTAAGTATTCAGTTTGGCCGAATAAGTTGATATTCGACAATATCTTGGGCCAAATATCAAGATATTCGGCAGACCAAATAGTTTGATATTCAGCCTAACCGAATATTTGACAAACTAAATAGTTTGATATCTGACCAAACTGAATATTCGGTAGTATGGCCGAATATTCGGTTCATCCCCAGTATATAGCTTTGTGTTGAAGGTATAATAATATCAAGCCTACAACAATTCACACTCATCACATCACATCCACCCATAATGTAAAATAACGGGTTCAGTATTTTGGAAAAAGCTGAAATTTTACAATTTACATATTAAGAAAAAAAGAAACATGAGCAATAGATAAAGAAGATATAAATAAAGAAGGGTAAAGAAGCATTTATTTTTGCCCCCTCCTCCCTGATAGGTTCAAAAATGTTTCTTTTTTCTAGGATGTTTTGATTGTTTTAAAGAAAATTTAAGATGTTTATTTACTGACTCTCTGATGAAATTTTGTTTAAAGACAGTTTAAATGTGCTAGAGAAGATCAGAAACATAGTCGTATTTTGCAAATTTTAATGTATTAAAATTATATATATATATTTTTATAAGAAGCAATTATAATCATTTACAGTCATCTGCTTAATTTATAAAGTTTATACATTAAGCAGATTAAAGAGCAAGAGATAAACTATTTCTATTATTTTTGTATTTTATTTAAGTATTCTGCCGCTCAATTTAAAATCAAATCAGTCCCTCACAAAACATTTAACTAATATATTAAGTATGTGCACCAAATTAACATTATCAGTGAAATTAAGGTACAATTGAATCATTTGAAACATTATCTAAAATATTCAAATTCAATAAAACTTTAACAGTTGTTATGGTACGTACTGAGAAACAAAAAATAAACTTATAAATTGTAGAACAAGAAACAGCAGTTATAACAGGCATGCAAGTATACCAATATAGATTAAAAGCTCATAGGTTTAGTTTTCAAACATTTAATCACATAAATACTCCTTACTTCAAAAATTAGAGCAAATAAATAAAGTCTAACTGCAATGCAGGATTCTACATTTGACCAGGGCTTATCTTCAAGTGGTTTATCAGCTTTCAAACATTGGAGAAAATACTGCATCTGAGAATGAAGCTGAAAAAGAGAACACATTTTCCATAAATATTAATAAAGCATGAAAATACTTGAAATGTAAACTCAATTTTTAGGTATATTATGAAATGTTAACTATGACTAGTTAGTTTATGACAAAAGTATACCAGCTGATTTTTTTTCTGTGTTCCTCCTTTGAAAGTTTTTGTAAAGGAATTCTTTTTTGATGATGTATGCAAACTATAAAAAGGGATAAACAATCAAGCCTGTCTTAAAGGATCCAAACCTAATTTGAAAGACATTCAGATACAGTATAACCTGGCTTTTATGTTCCCAGAATTCACACTTTTCCTTTACCCCTCTTGAAATGCATAAACAGAGCCAAATGAATGCAGAGACAAAATTTCACCAGTATTTTAGTATAGAAATATTTACCTCATTTAATTGCAATTTTTTTTTTTTTTTTTTAAATAAGGAAAAAATTTCTCTTAAGTTCTGGTAGAAGTTTACCCCTGCAGTATAAAAGTAGGATTCTATTGTAAATTTTCCATCCTTAGTTAAGGAAATTTTTAAGGCCATATCATGAATTTCTATCACTTACAATAAATAAGGTTTTATTCTCTTATTACAATCCAATCCAAATATACCTTCTTATCAGACTGCTAATAATTATAAATGTCTATATATGATAACTAACATGAAATTAACATACAGAGAAAGTTAATTTTATTTATGCTGAAATTTTTTTTTTCAAAATGCATCCAAAGATCATAAATGTGTCAATAGCCACTAGTAGAAAAGGATGTTTTGTTAACTTCCAGCATCATGTGGCCATTACAAAACTACTATTCACTAAACCTGAATTCCTGTGCAATGTCTTTTTTTTTTCTTTCAGCAGTATATACAACCATCTTTTTGAAGGATAAACATTTGCATTATTTTAAAAATTTTAGAAAATTATTTCTGCTTTGTGCATAGTCGTAGAACCATTTACAAATGCCCTTTTAACTATTTTACAATGAAACTATTCTGGTACAGCTTGGCAATATCATCAAAATTAGACTTTTTTCCTGTTTAAGCTTCCATTATTTTGGCATTTTTCCTCCAATTTGATCCCTTTTAACCTTATTATCTCAGAGTTAAGTTTGTGAATTTTTTTAGTTCTGTTGCGATTTTGGATTGCTTTTTTCTACTTATATATTATATACAAAACTTAACATGTTCCACAAACTCAAATATTTTCTATTCACATTCATGCCTCTTTTTATTTTTCAGGAACCGTTTCTCATAGCTACGAATACTGAACTGATGCACTCACAGTATAAATAAAGGCATAACATGACAACTCCCCTATCTCCCTTTTTTCTTCACTGAATTCAGAGTCGCCCTTTTTAGTCATTAAAAAAACTGTTACAAAAAAAACATCCTTCAGTCAAAAAAACATTTCTACTTCCCTGAATGTGTAATGTAATCCACCAAACAATAGTAGTTGAAAACTTGTTTATTATACAGTATGTGACCAGACCAGCCTTCATTGCAATATTCAAAGAAAGATTGCTAAAATTATTCCATTAAACTGAGAATTTTAACATTGTGTTTATGGGAGAAAATATGATAATGAAAGGTTTTATTTCAATAAGTGGAAGTATTTGTTTATCCATTACTTGATTACACAGGACTGATTTGGAAAGAGATCAGAGAAAAATGTTTAAAATTAGCCAGATAACCTGATTTTACCTAAACCAACCTATCTTGTTATATACCCAGTGGCAGAAACACCGCAACACGGCGACATAGTCGCAGACAAAGAAAATCTCTTGCAGACAATTTTTATCTGCACTAATGAAATTAATTAAAAAAATTGTCTGCAACATTCGGACAGTTTTGTCAGCACTAATAAAAGAAAAATAAAATAAAAAGTGTCCAAAACTTTCGGACATTTTTTTCTCCCGGCCTTAGCGCCTGTTCTCATTGTTACTGAGATGCCACAGGAAATACTGTTTTTCTACAAAATGCAATGAAGCAGGCATTTATCATATGCACGCTGAATCCCCTGTGTCCCTTCCTGTTTTCTCCTGCACCTTCCGAGCACGCAGGAAAGAATACGAGCTCTGTGTTCTGCGGCCGCTACGAGCAACTCTCATTGCATTGAAAAACACGTGCTTAGAATTGGCCGTTCCGAAATTTACGAAAATTTAAAGCAGTCAGTTCTGAAAATTAAAAAAAAATCCATCACCAGTCCAAATGTTTGGACATTAAGAAAAATGCTTAAGGAAAAAAAAAATCTGGGATGGAAAACAATCTTCTTAACATAAAACCTTCTTAATGGATATTAACCATGAGGGAATCTTGTTTCTATAAATATTTACATTAGATTTTTTTTTTTTTTTTTTTGCCGCAAATTGCACAAAAAAAGGAAAGTCCCACATAATAAAGAATGTTGTGCAGTATTTCTCCCCACTAATTCTTTTACAGACCCATGATTTTTTCTCGAGTATTTTTTAATTTTCTTGGAAGTCCTTTTTTATTTCTTTTGTGGAATTTCGCAAAATCAATTCGTGAATCAGTTGCCGAAAGGATTGTGAATTTCTGCAAATTATCATTGAAAAATATCAATCCTGAACTTTGTGAAAGATCTCAGAAACAAATTGCTATTTTCTGCAATTGGTCGTTGAAAAAAAATCAAATTTCGTCAAAAGATTGAAGAAAAAAAATCACGAATTTCGATAAACTTTCGAGGATAAATATTGTGAATTTCATCAAAAGATCACGGAAACAAATTGCGAATTTTGGCAATTGATCATGAATTTCAACAAATGGTCACCGAAAAAAAAATCAATTTCATCAAAGAGTCACGGGGAAAAATAAATAAAATAAAAAAAGACATGAGTTTCGTCAAAGGATCTCTGACTTTAAAAAAAAAAAGTGAATTTCATCAAAGGAAGAAAATGCGAATTTTGTCAAAGGATCGCAGTAAAAATATGCGAACTTCGTCAAAAGAATTTTGGCAAAACATAGTGGTAAAAACACGTGAATTTCAGAAAAAAGATCGTGACAAAAACACGCGATTTTTGTCAAAGGATTATGGTAAAAACACACAAATTTCGGCAAAGGATCGTGGTAAAAAAAAAAAAAAAAAAAAAAAAAAACGCGATTTTCATCAAACGATTGTGGAAAAAAATAATTGTTAGTATCATCAAAATTTACTACATAAAAAGACTGCTAAAATATTGAAACCCAGTTCTTTTTACTAATGTCTAAAGATTGTCGCAAAACAAGAAGAAATGCTAAAAATTGCATCAAAAAAAGATGTAGGAGTTCCAGATTCCTTTTACTAATGTAGAAAATTCGCTTTAAAAAAACATAAAAAAATTAAGAAAACTAGTCCAAAAGCGGGCTTTGGCCAAATCTTGCAGCTCTGCACTTAGCGGTCTCTTCAGAAAATATCACACACAGACAAACATATATGTTTAATAATACAGGACTTTAATTAAGACATTTTTCTCCAGAAGGAATGTCTGTAGCTGCGCCAGGAGAAGGAAATTTCTTCCCCCAGAAAATATGTCTTTAATGACATAGTTAATTCCAATTTAAAAAGCCTGTACAGTTAAACACCAAGAAATTTAAGCACAATTACTTTTATCTCAAAATGTGCATTTGAACAAACAAAAGTGCACAATATTAACACAAAAGAAAATTGAAAAGGTTAGGTAGCACTAAGAAATAAGTTTCATCTTTTAAAAATGCAATCACACAGAGTTACTTACCATACACTTTTTTCTGCATAAAAGCTAAGTTTACACTAATATTTAAAACTCTTTCACCAATACAAACATGAAAAAGAACAATAAATCATGCATTAAGTATAGATTATGAAGCACTTTCCAACACATTCAGAATACTGCAACAAAACTTTATAGATTAATAAGGTGAAATGTGATATCTAAGTAAACAAATTTGGAAAACAAATATAGTTGACGCTCGTTACAATGACCACACATTATAGCGACCTATGCAAAATGTCCCGAAATATATCCCCTTTATGCTGTGTTATATTTACAGCCAATATAACGACTGATCACCGGCTTATTTTCCAATACAGTGACTGAAAGAACCTTTCCTCCCGATTTTTATTATTTATCATTTTCTTTCTTCAAGGGCAGATAGATGGTCAAGTTCACAATAAGGTCTTGTAGCGATCAGCTCTCATCAAGCAACCAGAGAGCAGAAAGGATACCGTCCTTTACCAGCCAATGACATGATGTTATGCCAATACAGCCATATGTCATATTTATTGGTCTTATTACTTGAAATAAGATATATTTGAAAAAAAAGTTAAGTGAATATTTTTAATTACCAATCTTTACCTCATCTATTTTTAAATTAAAATATCTTGAGAGTTCAACCATTAGGTATCGCGTTCCATCACATTAATCGTTCATCATGTTCAAATTATAAACAAACAGGCTGATAGTTTTTCCCCTCATGCTTCATCCTCGAATTTTCATTTTGCTGTATGGCAATAGATGGTGGTATCTGTCCAGGACACGTGCGTTTTGGCCAAGAGCCGTTCGCTACATAATCCCCTAGAGGGCAGCGTTCTCCACTTCCGTATTACGTAGTAGATGAAGTTAGAGAGAGATATAGGTATTTAAAGATGCCTGTCGCTCGTATTAGTTGGTCGATATAGGAGTGTGTCGGTGCGATGTTGCATTGCTTTGAATAAGTTATTGTTTTCTTTGGCCAAGAAGGAAATGAGCGTTTGTTATTCGGGAAGTAATTTGGAGATGATTTATGGTGAAATGCAGAATGTAATAAATAATTAAAGGGCTTGGTTTGAGTTGATAAAAAGATGACGTGGTCAACATTGAGTTTGCTTTTCATCTTATCGTAATTTTATAGTGAAGTCTGCTGCCGGAATGGCGATAATGTTTTTCATCAATTGAGTTTTTCGAACATGATATGGTGGATGGGGGAGGTGGAAACAAAAACATTTTCTTGTTTTAATGGATTGCTTTTAAACCAGGAAGGCTTGTCTTTATGTCTAATATAGGCGAGAATGTTGTAGGACTGTTGACATTTTTCAAACGTGTATTAGGTTTGACAGGAGGTGAATTTTATCACTCTTTAGTGATGATGTTTGTCCGGTCATATTAACAAGTCTCTATTCAATTGAAGTTGTCTGGTATTTGCTTTATTTTTGGTTAGGGCAGTGTAGCTCAGGATTAGATAACATGCTGGAACAATTTTTATCGTTGTGTGTCGATATTGCCATAATAGTTAAATCGTATTGAGAATTAAAAGTAAATTAAAAGAATGTGTGTAGTTTGTATTTGGATTTCATTAGAATTAAAGTTTATTTCGTAAAGTAACTTTTTATAATTTTGAGTAATAGATTTAATATAATAAAAGGATAATATTTAATTGTTTCAAATTCTAGTTTATAAAGATAAATAATAAAGTTAACTTGATTAAAAATTTTAATGTTGTTAAATGTATAAGAGTTATATTTGAATTTAATCATTAAATGAATTTAAAGAGTTAATGTTTATGTCTAAAGTTATTTTATGAAAAACTAATTGAGGGTTTAATTGAGCTTTTAAAGTTATTATTATGATAAAGTTTTTTAATGTTTATTTGATTAAAGATACCATTTAGTTCTTTGTTTTTAATTGATATAACAGCATGACACCTTCTTGGAGTTCCAGTAAAGCAAAATCTTTGATAATATTTTTGGTAAAACTTTGTGAGCTATGAGTTAAATATTTGGTGTTGTTTTGGTGATGTGATATATATATTTGATGAATAGGTCTAGTCGTTATAGGTGAAAATTGGGAAATTTAATTAGTAGCCAGTGGCCGGTAGACTCAGTTTCATTAGTGGCCACTTTTTAAAGTTAGTGGCCACTATGTTTCAAACTTTCTTGACATCTAGATAAATTATAGTCGTTGTATATAAACATATTTTTCTATAAGAGTTTTATACCTATTGTATGAGTATGAGTGTATTTTGCATGATTAAACAGTATCTCTTTAAAAAAAATAATCCAACTGTTGAGCATGTGGCAGGAGTCGAAATATTGAAGATACTGAAATGGCTTTAAAATCCGCTTCTATCCGGTGGGAAAAAAGGAATAAATTACTTGAAATGCATGTGGAATCAAAGCTGATGAATATATTTTGAAGAATAAAGCTGTATTTCTTGAAAAAATAATCCAACTGAAGAGTAAACACATGAGAAAAAGCAGAAATATTGAAAATACATCTAAGTCATTGAAATATGTTTGCATCTGGTAGGAAAAAGAATTAGCTAGTTCTCTAATTGGATGTAATCAATGTAGAGATGCATATTTCCACGAAGAATGATGTATTTCACTTAGCGATCGATAACAGATTTTTTAATCGCCACTTTGAGAGTGGCGACTAGGGTGACGATCGACGGCTAATTTTTTAATCGCCACAGAGCAAGTGGCAACTGCTGATTTTCACCTATACTAGTCGTTTTACATATGTTGAATTTGAATAAAATCATTTGTTTTAGAGAAATGCATTGTCTTTATTCCAGTCACATTTGAGATTTGTTTCATTTTTTTCTTGCTATTTTATAATGGGTCACGGATTGCTAAAGCTGAAGTGGGCAACTAATATTTTCCAGATATCGTGTGTCCACATACAGTGGCGCAGCCAAGGGGGGGGTTTGGGGGTTAACCCCCCCCCCCCCCCCCCAGAACTAAAAAATTACTATAATTACCGCTTATATGAATCAAAATTCTGCCTTAGCGGAATCCGCCGCTTTGTTAAATCAAATTCTATCCAACAATGTGATTCAATTAAACGGCGAGAATTCTACTTAAAACTGTGAAAGCGCATATTTCATCCTTTTAAATTTTGAATTTTTTAAAAAATGTTCTAAGGAAGCATTTACTACATAAAAGTAATCATCATGCCAAATTCCAAGTTTCCACACCAATTATGTATCACATAAATCACAATTTTAGAATGCTTCTTACTCTTGCATTCTTTTAAATTTCGAATTGAAAAAATAAATTCTGGGCGAGCATTTACGTTTCTTAAGTACCATCATATAAAATTTCAAGAGTCTAGCCCTAAAAGTTCTAAATATATTATGATTTAGAACATTTTTTGCTCATTTCACTTTTTAAAATTTTGAATTTTTAAAAAACCGTTTTGAACGAGTGTTTATATCTTAAAAGTAACCACTATGTCAAACACCAAGCATTTATACCAACTGTATCACACAAATCGCAATTTTAGAACTTTTTTGTTCTTGCAACCTTTTACATTTCTAAATTTTAGAAAACTGTTCCGGATGATCATTTATATTTCTAGAGTAACAGCCGTGCCAAATTTCACATATCTAGCACAAACAATTCCTAATTAATTGTTTTTAGATCATTTTCAGACCGTTTTCCGCCCATTTCATCCTTTTAAATTTAGAATTTCTTTAGAAATCGTTCTTAGAGAGCATTTACATCCCAAAAGTTACCACCATGCCAAATTCCAAGCTTCTATACCAACTGTATCGCAATTTTAGAACATGTTTTTGCTCCTGCTAACTGTTCTGGGCTAGCATTTAAGTCTCTAAAGTAACAACTACGCCAAATTTCATGTTTCCAGCCTATGATATAGAATCATATATATTTTATGTTTTATTCTAAAATTTAATTTTTCTATCTTAAAGTTTCTCTATGTGAATTAATGTTTGCATTCAAAATCTTTTTATTCTTTAATCTCGAAAGTAATCCTTTCTTCCTAGCTAAAAATTTTCCCAGATTTTTCATTGTAACAGTAAAAGTACGTTACTTCTCTGTGGTTTCAATTCGTTATTTTAATGTACTGCAGATGACTTTAACATATGCTGTTTTGTCTTTCTTCGTATCTTGTGTTAAATGCAGGCGCCGTTTTCATAAATTGATTCCTGCATGAGATATGCAATATCAACTTTTTTGTGTTTGCTGCTAACACATGTCTGGCTTTCTCAAAAAAAAAAAAAAAAAAAAAAAAAAAAACACGAGTGCCTGGTGAGAAAATGTAGTGTTTGGCATATTTTCATTTATGTGTTGGTGAAAATGTATCTGAAAAATTAGATCAGATCTTCTCTAACTGTTGAACAAGAAGGTCGATTATTTATAGAGGCGTAAAGAGGACCACCCTCGCCCTTTCCAGATGTGTCGATGTGTCCGGAAATAAAGAAAAGTTTTCACGTGATTATGCGTCTTTGATTGTACTGGTTTTTTGTTTGCTGTGGACTGTTTCCTATCAGGAGGGGAACCTAGGGTTATTTCGATGAATGTAAATGCCCCCAAAATTACGATCACTTTCATCTCCGATTTTGACAGCGAAATTCTCCATACAGCCCTAACTGCACAAACAAATGGTAATTTAGAACGTTTACTGCTCCTTTCCCCTTTTTAAATTTCGAACTTTTTAGAAACCATTTTTAGTGAGCATTTACATCTTTTTAAAGTAACCGCGAGATTAAATTTCAAATTGCTAGAATCAACAATATCGTAGAAACCGCAATTTTAGAATGTTTTTTGTTCTTACACCCCTTTGGAAATTGTTGTACCGAAAAAATTGTTTGGAAATTGTTGTATAAAATATAGCCAATGTTAGAGAGGAGATGGTTACCAGAATTTTGACACCATTATTAAGGTTCCATACTTAAAAAGTAAAAACTGAACTATTATAAGATCCCTCATGTGTCTTATTTTTCTGGTGCTCAGCGGGGAGCTGAGGGTTATCGACGCAGAATCATCTAAGGATTGTTGGTAATAATTTTCAATGTGTCTGTAATTATCTGAGATATTAATTAAAAACCCATCTAGAAAACAACGGCATGGATCAAAACATTGTTGCTACTTTGTGACCTCCTTTTGAAGCGCTCTTGGCACAATGCTAAGATTAAACTTTGTATAAGATCTTTGCTTTAGGTAAGACGAATCATAGTGAGAGTCAACTATTTTCATTTCCAACTGAATTCAATTATTGAAGGCAAACATTGAAAAATAATTCGTAGAATAATTCCAAGACATTAAGAGTCAGTAATTTTGAGACAACAATAGCTTATAATTCAATATGTAATTCATTTATAATGAAAAACTGTTCGATAACAAATCACTTGAATTATCATGCCTGCATATGTTTTCATTTTTGAAACTGAATCGGAAAGTTTCGCGTTGTTCAGAATACTTTATTTTAATTCTTTAAAATTGTCTACTATTACGTCAAATATGATTGACAAGTAACTTTTCGTGTGAAACTCAGCGACTGTACTGTATATAAAATTATTTGCTGTACTGTACTCTTCCATCTTAAAGTTTGCCCCTCATCATTTTTAAACACTTTATAAATCTAATCTAGTTTTGTGTTATTTCATTGGTGCATTTTATAGTTTGTAACTCTAATGTTGTTTAAATGAATCATAACCAACTTAATTGCGGAGAAAAGCATTATGATTTCATTCATTTAAAAGACTGATTCCATTAACCAGTGATTCATGTAACCGGCGACCACCTTTATCAGAAACTCAAAACCCCCGGCTAGAACCAAATTCTGGCTGCGCCACTGTCCACATATGCTGTATTAGGAAACTTTATTTTTCTATATTCATACCTGCCAACATGTCTATTCCGAAAACCTTACAATTTTCCTGACGTACTTCATTGTGCATCTTTAAATATATATATACTATATAGTGTTTATGAAGGCATCTGGTAAGGTAATATATGGTTTGATACAAAATTCACTGATAAATACAAAAATATTAAACAAGTAATTGTTTAAGTTAAAAAAAGAAAGTCAAAGACAAAATACAAATATTAGCACTGATAATTATTTTTAATATACTTTACATAGGTTGATTTGGTTTTACCAATAAATTTTTTGTCTAACATTTCTTCATAGCAATCTTTTCACATGCTTTTAAGTATTAAAATATTTTAATACTTAATTATCACATATAAGTATTAAAATATTTTATAATTAAAAAAAAATCTAATAAATTTCTAATCAAAAAAGTCTCAAAACTACAATTTTAGTTTTGCAGCTTTGTTCGAGAAAATTTTAAAATACAAAGAATGACTAAAAATTCCCTGGCATACAATGTGTTGTGAATTACTACTTGGTTGCTAGTCACTCTCATATTTGTAACATAATCACAATGTGTGCATCAGTTTTAATTCTTTTACTAAATGATTAACATATCTGAATAATCATTTCAAGTTTTAGCAAAAAACCTTACAATTATACCTATCACCCTTACAACCTTACAATTAGACCTAAATCCTTACAGTGTAAGGCTAAACCTTACAAGTTGGCAGGTATGTATATTATTCTGCTATATTTTTCTTTAGCTCGGCAATTACTGTTATAATTGCTGACATAAAAGGTTATGGGCAGTCTCTTTTAGTTTGCCCACATGCAATGCTAGTGCAGGCAGTTTTTTTTTTGTCAATTGTTATCTTTGACTTGAAATGGTTTTTAAGATACGTGTTGTAGCTTTGGTGATATAAAGGAATAATTTTTGGATAGATTTTTGGCCTCCATAGGTTTTTTTTTAGTTGTGAAGTGGTTTATAAATATCCACCCTATTAGAGAATAATGGTTATCTCAGTAAGGGGGGGGGGGGGGAGCTGAGGTTGCATTTTTTTCGTTTGTATTAGATAGTAACGTGAAATATAGTGGTTTAAATTGGAAATATTTTATAATAGAATGACTGGTTGAATATTCGAAGATTAAACTTTGAGATCATTAATGGTTACGTTTGGAGCTAGTAAATTTGCAATGAGAAGGGTTTTTGTAAAGAGAGTTTTGTGATTTAGAAAGTTCTGTATTAGGACTGGTTGAGGAATTTTGTGAAGGTCTGTTATCGTGGTGGATTATTTGAAATATGGTTTGAGGAAAAAAAAATGGCAGATGGTATGTAATGAGAATGAGTATTAATGTTGGTACTGGTGGTAATGAGTGTTTGAGGGGGTATTCTAAATTTGAGTCTTTGCTATATGGAATTCTTTTTTGGTTTTGATGCAGAACTACAGTCACTATTGTTTCCCCTCTTTACATCCATCACGTGCACGAAGCATATGGAAATCTTCTATGAGAAAGTAAGAAGTGTCTTCATATTTCATGAGTCTTCAAAATTTAGTGTGAAATATGTACTGCTATGTGTGTAGTGTTTGAAGATTGTATTTGTGATAAAGAAATATCTGCTATTCATTAATAGGAGTGACTTCATTTGTTATGTAAAATATTGGACAGCAGACTAATGATTGTTTAAAAACAACACAAAATGTCACAAAAACATATATGCATCATTTATTAAAAACTTTTACTTTAGGTGTTTTAAAAATATACAAAACTGCATTTCACATTAAAAACCTAGCGCTTTCGAGTCGTCCTGGCTCATCATCAGGGTTAAAACATCACCACGCAGATACACACAAAAAACACAACTAGTCTGAAACACTGTAAAAACATCAATGTCTGCTGAAGACAAGGTCAAACCATTATAAACAGGGTGGGAAGCATAGAGAGGGATGTGCCAATCTTATCCATTCTTGAACTATCTGTAAAAGATTATACCATACTTTAGGGATATTGTACAAAACTGAATTATTGCATGTTTTATTTTTCCTGGTTAAAATTTCTATTGATTCACTTATTATTGCTTCATAAAAAGAGGATGTGGGTTTAATAATTTTAGCGTTATCAAAATCTATTATAATCGACTGCTCTTGTTTTAATCTGGAAACTGCTGTTTTACTTCTATTATACTTGACATCTGCAATATGTTCTTTTAACCGAATTTTAAATTTCCTTAAAGTCATACCAATGTAGTCTTTAACTTTATAAGATTTTATCCTATTTTCAACTATTTCCATAATAACTGGGATTCTATAATTTCCTGCTAAATCTTCAATCGGTATGGGATCAATCTTCTTATGTAGTAACGCATTCAATTTAACTAGAGGGGATGCTACCAAATTTATTTCATATTTCTTTAAATTATATTTTAATTGTTCAAAAAGTTTCTGAATATATTGGAACTTGTAAAATTTAGTTGGTTTTCCTGTTAATTCTTTTTGTTTTTTACCCTGATATTGATATTGACAAATTAACTTATTAATTAACCTCTCTGAAAAACCATTTTCATTTGCTATAATTTTAACTCTGTCAAGCTCCTCATTGATATAACTATCAGTACACACTGAAAATGCTCTACGGATGTAAAACCTATATGCAGCCAGTTTATAACTTAAAGGTGATGAAGCATCTCAGGAAATAGTATTATTTGACCTCATATTTTTCCTATAAACTGTCCGATCTGGTATGACTTTAAGGAAATTTAAAATTCGGTTAAAAGAACATATTGCAGATGTCAAGTATAATAGAAGTAAAACGGCACTTTCCAGATTAAAACAAGAGCAGTCGATTATAATAGATTTTGATAACGCTAAAATTATTAAACCCACATCCTCTTTTTATGAAGCAATAATAAGTGAATCAATAGAAATTTTAACCAGGAAAAATAAAACATGCAATGATTCAGTTTCGTACAATATCCCTAAAGTATGGTATAAGCTTTTACAGATAGTTCAAGAATGAATAAGATTGGCACATCCCTCCCTATGCTTCCCACCCTGTTTATAATGGTTTGGCCTTGTCTTCAGCAGACATTGATGTTTTTACAGTGTTTCAGACTAGTTGTGTTTCTTGTGTGTATCTGCGTGGTGATGTTTTAACCCTGATGATGAGCCAGGACGGCTCGAAAGCGCTAGGTTTTTTAATGTGAAATGCAGTTTTGTATATTTTTAAAACACCTAAAGTAAAAGTTTTTAATAAATGATGCATATATGTTTTTGTGACATTTTGTGTTGTTTTTAAACAATTATTATAGTGATGAGGTGAATTTGATTCAATTGAGTGTTGTGTTTTTCATGACTCAAGTTTATTTAGCAGGCTAATGGTTTCACCAAATTCTTGGTGACTGTGTGGAGCGGTGCTGGGCTCCTTATTTCCTGAATGACAGTTTGGGTTTTTGCTGTTATGGGTCTGGAGAATGAGTGACTGGTTACTTTCTTTGAAGCAAGATCGAGAATCGGCTGTTGTCATCAACTGAGCTTTTCTTGTCGTGGTTTTAGTCTAAATGTCTCTGTTCATCTGTATTGAATTAATATTTGTATTAAAGTAATATATATGGTATAATTTTTCTATTGACAAAAGGATTGGACATAGTTTATTTGAAAATCTGAGTTTTTAATGTTATAAATTTTAGAGAGTAGAGGGAATTGTTTTAAATTTTAAGATGATTATTTAAAATTACTGATAAATTTAAAGGTGAAGTTCAATATATTTTTTAGATTAATATAGTTTTTAATGAATAAATTCTACTTTTGTAAGATATAAAGTTAAATTGTAATAGTTATAAGGTTATGGAGAGAATTAAGTTGATTTTTTTTTTTTTTATGGAACTTATATTAAAGAATATTAATGTATTAGATAGTAGGGAGAAGAATTAAAGTAATTAATATAAATTAAAGTAAATAGTATGAGATAAAATAAATATTAAGGTATAAGATAGTAAAAGAAGTGTTAAAAGTATAAGATTTTAAAAGAAATTAAATAGTGAAAGTTTTTGTTCTGAAAAATCCTGAGGTAAAAGGTTAAAATTTTAAAGATGTTAAAATGTAAGGATTTACTGGTATAAGCTATATGGTTTTAAACTAGGGCAGGATTTGTGAACTCCAAATATATGATTAACTATGTAGAGTTCGGTTGAATTGGAATGGCATTTTTGAATCCATTTATAAGTGTTTGCTTTTCAGATATGGAAAATGGTTGTTGAACTTGCTTATAATTAATGCTCAGAGTTAAAAAGCTCTTGTATTGACTTATGAGAATGATTCAGTTCATTTATGGATTGTTTAAGAGCATATTTTTAAGAATTATATAAATATAAGAATTATTTAAAGAAGTTGTAAGCTAAATAGATGAAGTAAAACTGCAAGTACAATTATAAGGGAGCCATGCATAAGAGTGAGGTTTATTTGATGGTTCCAGGTATATTGTATGTTTTATATAGGTAAGGCAGTAAATGTATGGTTAAAAGAAGTTATCTGTTTGGATACAGCAAATTCATAGATATTGGTTAAAAGTAATAAAAATTTGAATAGTTATGAGTATAAGAAATTTTTATTTTTTCTAGAAATGTCATTGTAATTGCCAGTGCTGTATTTTATGGAGTTAAATGTAAATTTTTGCTGTTTTTGTATAAATGTTTTAAAATAATTTAATAGCTAAATTTGGAGATTTTGAAATTATTTTTATGGTATTAAGGAATTTAATGGTTTTAAAGAAATGAATAATTATTTTTCAATTTATATGGTAGATAATAGGTTAATTTGAATTATAGGGATGCAACAGATATCCGGCATATCCGGCTGATTTTTCAATATCCGAAATATCATCGGATATCTGAATCACAATTACCGGATATCCGACTTCTCTGCCGGATATCCGGTTTGCTACTACATAAGTTCTATCAATAATATCCATAGGACATGATGGCAAATTGTACTCAAACATCCTTGATAAAAGTGACTTTTGTTTGTAATGCAAAATATGAAGTATAATAGTAAGTTCCTTATCCATGAGTAAAAGGTTCTAACTCTCAAAAGTTAAAAGAATAATCAGCTTTCCTACTACAGAGATATTTGAACTCTTTATAATAAATTTAAGAATTTACGTTTACATCTTTTAGAAAATTGTTCCTTTACTGTCAGATTGTAAAATAAAATATGAAGTTGTTTAATAAAGTATGACTTTATTAATTTTCTTTTTCACTTTTAAGTTAAACAATTAAACAGACCTATTTTTATTTTTGTTTATTAACTTGTATGTTAAAAAAAACTTTATACTTATTATCTACTAATAAAAGAAAGTTTTGCTCTGTGTGTGTGTGTGTGTGACGGCTACCAAAAGCTACCGCACATAGGAGTCTGAAAATTTGGGTGAGGATAGCCTACGGCAGATCCTGATGCACCTGAGGATCAGACGTAATTTTTTGTGACCTGCGTCCCTTTACATTTTTGTGCCTTTAATTTTTAATAACTTGCCCCCTTTTTATCCGATCTTTTTCGTTTTTGGGGTCCTTTCTCCATTTAGTTATTCTCCCATTTCTGCATTCTAGTTAAGACCCTGACCTGCTGGAGCCCGGTATGGGGACCCCGTAGATTCTTTTGTTCCCTAAATTGTTAATAACTTGCCTCATTTGAATTCAATCTTTTTCGTTTTTGGGGCCTTTTCTCATTTAGTTATTCTCCCATATTTCTACATTCCAGTTAGAACCCGGGGCCCCTTGAACTTATTGTGTACCATGCGTTTTTATCCCCCCCCCTCCAATTGTGTTACCCTCTCAATGCATACTGTATATATACTCGCGAGGTACCAACCCCTAAATTCGAGATAAAAACAGGTTTAATACCAATATTTTGCAATAGTTTTCTTCGCGTCTTAAATTATTTAGAATTAAATGAGGTGAAATAAGGCGTAGAAAACCATTCTGAATGAAACATGTTTTCATCTTAATTTCGGAGGTTGGCTTATACGCGAGTATGTACGGTAACTTTAAAGGTGAGTCTAGGACACCTCTCTCTAGGCCACTACCCTCATAATTTTATTGGTTCCTAGGGCCCAATTTCTGAAGCATTTCTTAAAAATTTTATTCTAATGATATACCTTATGCTTAATTTCGACTAATTGAAGATCTAAAGTGCTAAATACTAGGAAATTTGTAAGATGTTTTCTTCTCGCTTAAAACTTCCCTTAAAATTCATACGATTCACTAGCTGTTTAGGTGTGTTCATAATTCTATAAATACGTAGCACCTATATTCATTTCTGTCCGCATATAACAGCGCAAAAACTACCCAACCGAATGGTTTGAGATTTAATATATATAGAATCAATGCAGAACTTTGTTAAGTCATTTTAAGTTTTATGAAAATTGAATCAAAACTTAAAAAGATATTAATAAAAATATTTAGTACGTAATTTGAATTTTTTTAAAATCAGTACTTCTTTGTTATAGCAGCTTCCGAGGATCATCATCAAGTGACTAAGATGTATCACCAAGTTATCTGACATGTATGACGTTTATAGTCATATATATGACCAAGTTATAGTCACATTTTTCATTCTATTAAATCCTATCATACGTAATTAATTCAATGATATTCCATGATAGGTAATGTTTCTAGGTTGCCATGGTGATTACATCCTATTTAAGATGGAGTCCTATTCTTTCCTTTTTACTGAATTTAAAAACCAAATTTTTATACTAAAATTGTTTAATTTTAGCAATTATACAATCTACCAACAGTTTTTTGGATAGATGTTTCCAGAGAAATAGATATTAAATGGAAAAAGAGTGTAAAGATGGATTTCAAGTTCTGAAATTTTCAAAGCTAGGCTTAAGTTTCCTATTGGAATTTTCAGTAAATATCAACAAAAGATAAAATGTTGCCAACTTAAAATGCACTTATTTTATTAGGTAAATTAATTATACCATAATAAAACACGGTATAATTTATTTCACTGAAACTAGTTATGGTACGAACACGGGTAATTTGTCATGTTTGACGTACGATTTCCAACTTGTTTTTCTAACAACTTCTTAAGACTTCCAGCTACTACATGAACAACAAAAAAATTTCTCAGACAAGATCCAGGCACCCTTTAAGTTTTTGTGCAGTAAATTGTTAATAAGTTGCCCCTTGTTTATCCGATCTCCTTTATTTTTAGGTCTCATTTCTCCATTTATTTATTTCCCCATTTCTCCATTCCAGTTAAGCTCCCTGGGGCCCAGTACAAGGCCCCTTGAAGTTTTTATCCCTAAATTGCTAATAACGTGCCCCTTTTTAATCCGATCTTCTTCATTTTGGGGGCTTTTTCTTTATTTAGTTATTCCCTCATTTCTACATTCTGCTTAATGACCCTGCTTCCCGGTCTGGGGCTCTTGACTTTTTTGTGCCTTGAAAGACAAAAAAATTTCTCGGACCTCAGCTACAACCAATTTTGAATATTAATTTCCTTCTTGGGGCCCTTGGTGCAGCTTCTTAAAAATCATTCAAACTTGAGTTCTGTTTAAGGTTATTATCATGGGCCGGGCAACGCCGGGTGGGTCAGCTAGTTTTCAATAAAGGAATTTTAATGCATAACTTGAAATTCTGTTTATACCTGTGTAAAACTACAAGGGAAATATAACTTCATTATAAATATTTAAAATTAAAAGTAATTTTCTTTTTACTTATAGATCTCTAAAAGTAATTTAACTTAAAATCAGGGTTGATAAAAATCACGATTTTTTTTTTAAATTAAAAAAATCGGATTTATTTGATTTAAATCAGATTTTTTTTATTTAAATCAGATTTTTTTTATTTAAATCAGATTTTTTTTATTTAAATCAGATTTTTTTTATTTAAATCAGATTTTTTTTTATTTAAATAAGATTTTTTTTATTAATATTATTTGTGTACTGTGCGTGTATTTATTCATTTTCTCTGCATAGATTTACACATTTCTATTAATTTTATTACAGTTCCTAGATAAAAATTAAAAAAAAAAAGATTGTTGCAAACAAATTCGGATTTACTATCATATTTTCTACTATTAAATGGTTATAGATAAGATATACCTATGTGTCTTGTGTGTATAATTTCTAGTTAATTTATTAATTTTTTTGTTAAGGTATTACTCCAATAATATACATAATATCTAATCACATAATAAATGCAGCAAAGAATGCTAAATATATATGTGTATTTCAACCAGAGTTGACCTATTTTTGCCTAAGTAGAAAAACTGTCCTGGCAAAAATACTTTTTGCCATAATTTTTGCCACTGGCAAAAACTGCTAGTATTTTAAAACAGGGTTTTAAGGATTTTATTAAATTACATCATTTCAATGTTTAAATCATAATTTTAACAGATTAAAATCAGCAATTTAAATTACAATCGTGATCAACTTCCTTTTTTTCCAAATACATGTTTGAAAGGCAAAAAACAAACCTCATTTCAACAGATTCAGATTCACTGTCATCTTCATCCCAAAGACTAAGTTTCTTAGTGTTTTTTTATTTTTGCCACAATCTCCACCATTTCTACACTACATGGTTTACATATTGCTTTCACACATTTTCCTGATTTTTTTTTCTCCTGTAAAATAAAGCCACATTGGATGTTTCTTTTTGCCAGCCATTTTTCTTATGTATCAATGTATCCTAAAGCTCTCTGTACTGATATTCTTGTCCCAACTTGTGTTTCACATTGTACTATATTAATGATTACAAAACAGTTACAAGACGCAAAGTAATCGCATAACTAAAAGTATGAAGCTATCAATAGTTAGTGTTATCCAGCCCTCAGCCAATTTCAGCAATCAGTTATGCTTACTTAACAGTAGAAATGACTGTTTAGCTTAGAAATAAGGTATAATAACATATCTTATATTTTCCATTGTAATAAGTTATGGATTTTAAAGAAAGGAAAGGGCAAAGGGATCAATCACAGGGATTAATTATTTTCAGTTATAGAAGAAACATGAAACTGGTGTTCTATAATTCTGTGTTAGACCAACAGTCTAAATATTTATTATGTTACAATTTAGTACTTGGATTGATCATATTATATGATCAATACATCCCCCATCAACATATGCGATATTGAAATTTGCAGGTCGAAGCAACTAAACATAAAACAAACTTTTGTTTCATGTATAATCTACTTTACAGGAAGTAACTCCTCACTGAAAATGCTATGAAATAAACTACTATTATATTAAATACTTTTATATTGAATATATTTAACTTTAGCTTCAACATCTAACTTGCAAAAATGAAGTGATCGTCTAAGAAAGTCAAAAGTTTAAAAATTAGAGAGCATTTATCAGTATTTGTTTTGGGATGCACCATGGATAATTATTTTGAATGTAGTGTTGCATTTACTTTTATAAGTTGAAAATAATTATTTCATGAGTTTTATTTAACATTTTTAAAAGGTAATTTTAATCTGACATGGATTATGACATTTATTTGAACACGAATGATTAATTTAATCCTTATTCAGCTTGTAAATATCAATGTTAAAAATATTAATTTAAATCAAAGATTTTTTTTTTTTTAATCATTTGATTTAAATCATGATTTAAATCGAGCTGATTTAAATCAAACAACCCTGCTTAAAATAAAACAGTATTAAATAATTAAAACAGAAAAAAGCATCAATTAAACCTATATTTGAAGAAAATAACTCTTCAACCATATTAGTAGATATTTTATGCTTAAATTAAAAAAAAAAGTATGTATTTATTTGTGAAAATACTATACAATTATATTAATAAATGTGTTATGATTAAAATTTGTTTACTTCTGACAGCATTGTACAAATAAACAGAATATTTTAATGTTTAAATTACATTTCTTATGCAACATTATTAATATACATATATTTAAAGAGATATAGTTTTTGAAAATTATTTTTCAATATATTTAAAATGTTTTAATGATGTGTGAAACATGTTTGTAATTTATTGTTCTGAGATGGCATTATATAAAGAAATAAGTAAGCCTACACCATAACTAAAAGCAGCATATCTAGTGCCGGATATCCGATATCCGGAAGGCAAAGAGTTTCGGATATCCGATATCCAGCAAAATCCATATCCGGTTCATCCCTATTGAATTACTAGACATATATTAGAATTTCGCTTAGATTGCAACTTATTTATTTCTATTTAAATTGTATTTTTGTAATTTTTCTGAATATTGGTATTTTGAATTTAGTGTTGAATTCATAACTGGTAGTATGAGATTGTTTGTCTGGATTTTACATGTTCATCTATATCTGGAGTCCGGAACCCATATGGGGATGTTCATTTGGTAGAATGTTAAAGTAATAGGAAATTAGAAAATTTTGATATCAGGAATAGTTTGAAAAATTGCTTTGTGTTTTTTTTTTTCATGTGTTGGTTTAGGTGACATTAATGGTTAATTAAAAACCTAAAAGGGGGAAATTGGAATGGCCATTTAATTTAACTGAAGTTTCTTTATGATGTTATAACTTTGGTATAAGTAGTAAAGTTAAGGTAACATGATATCCCATATGTTGGAGAGTTTTTTTTTTTTGTGAAGTGTTAAGTGATCGGAAAAGGAAAGTTCTTTTTGGTAAAGTATAGACATGAGCTTGGTGAGAAGGAGTAAAGGAAATGCGGTTTTCATTTCGATGTCCTGATTAACTGGTAGTTAAGTCAGAGGAGTAACCTTCAGTTTTTGGCCAAGCTTGAATGTACTACTTGAATGTAGTCTACTTGAATGTACTAGCATAGTTTAATCTCCAAGTTAATATGGATGGATTTTTGTTTACTGATGGCTTAAAGATTTAATGGTTTTTGTTTCTTTTAGAAAAATAAATATTTATGAATTTTTAGTTTTATAGACTGTTTTTTTTTCTTGTTTGGTGTTTAGGTCTATGCTCTATATGCTGTATTTGAGTTGTTGCTCGCAGCAATCTTGGTGTTTTGAGATGTTGCATCTTGTGCCATGGGCAATTTGCAAGTCTTATCATGAGGGGTTACAGATACTTTTTGTATATAAGGTTTGAAAATCTTAGGTGCCTAAGTATGGGGAAGGATGAAAGGGCTGTTCGGCACCACGCAGCATTTCATGAATGTATTGAATGAATGGAGGTTTAGTTTCTTTAGTGTTTTATGATTTAGTTTAGAGAGTATCTGGTAACGGCTTATCGAATCTCTGTAGAAAGGCAATTTATTGTCATGTGTCTTAATGAAAGAGCTTATGACATCAATACTTTATAAATTACAATGATAATGAAGATCTGGGGAGTTAATATGAGGAATTGTTGTAGTGACTGTTTAATAAAAGATTATAAAGGAAATCTGGGTAGTTAAATATGAAGGACTGTCATAATGACTGTGTAATAAAGGATTGTGAAAGTATAATATGTTAAATTGAGGTTCTCTATGTTGGGGTCAGATTGGGTTTCTTCCTTTGGGTAATTGAATCAAAGATTTAAAGGAATCGAGAATTTTTTTTTTGTTGTTATATTCAAAGTTGCAATATAATGTAGTGATATTGGTTTTTGAAATGTAAGTTTTATATATAATGCAGTAATTTTGAATTTAAATGTAATGGTATAGACACAAGATTGAAACTACAGGAAGTGTTTTAGTAATGAATTATATTGATTGTTATTTGTGAAATATAAAAATGATAGCACAGATATGGACTGGGACTGGACTGTGATATCTTGCAATGTTTTTGACCTGACATACTGGTGTATCAACATTTTAATCATTTATGTTGAATTTAAGTGTTTTATTTTTCATGTCATTGTAAAGAATCTGGAACTCTGGGAAGGGTTGTTATTCTTTGGTTTCAGTAAGGTTTTCTTCCAGCTGTTGTCTAGTGGATATAATAAATGGATTTGTTTTACATTTGATGAGGAGAGTTTGGATGGTTTATCAGGTATGGTAATGTTCTTTATTTTTTTTTTCTTGATGAACATTTGGAGACCTTGCGTTGATGAAATGGCATTGGTGCATTATCTGTATTAGAGTTTCACCGTGTTAAGGATTTGGGTTGAATATGCTCGGCTCCTCGTTTAGATTAGAATAGAGTAATAAGAGAGGGTGGGCCAATATAGCCATATGTCATATTTATTGGTCTTATTACTTTAAATAAGATATATTTGAAAAAAAGGTTTTAAAGTGAATGCAAATCTAAAAGTAATTACAAATCTTAACCTCATCTATTTTTAAATTAAATTATCTTGAAAGTTCAACCATTAGGTATCGCGTTCCATCGCATTAATCGTTCATCAGGTTCAAATTATAAACAACCAGGCTGGTAGTTTTCCCCCTCATGCTTCATCCTCAAATTTTCGTTTTGCTTCACGGCAGTAGATGGCGGTATCGGTCCAGTGGATGCGCGTTTTGGCCGAGAGCCGTTCGCTACATAATCCCCTAGAGGGCGGTGTTCTCCACTTCTGTATTGCGTAGTAGATGAAGTTGGAGAGAGATATAGGTATTTCAAGATGCCTGTCGCTCGTATTAGTTGGTCGATATAGGAATGTGTCGATGCGATGTTGCATTGCTTTGAATAAATTATTGTTTTCTTTGGCCAAGAAGGAAATGAGTGTTTTTTATTCAGGAAGTAATTTGGAGATGATTTATGGTGAAATGCAGAATGTATAATTAATAATAAGAATAAATAATTAAATGGCTTGGTTCGAGTTGATAAAAAGATGACGTGGTCAACATTGAGTTTGCTTTTCATCTTATCGTAATTTTATAGTGAAGTCTGCTGCCGGAATGGCGATAATGTTTTTTATCAATTGAGTTTTTCGAACGTGATGTGGTGGATAGGGGAGTTGGAAACGAAAGCTTTTTTCTTGTTTTAATGGATTGCTTTTAAACCGGTAAGGCTTGTCTTTATATTGAATGTAGGAGAGCTTGTTTTAGGACTGTTGACATTTTTTAAACGTGTATTAGGTTTGACAGGAGGTGAATTATATCCCTCTTTAGTGATGACGTTTGTCTAGTCGTATTAACAAGTCTCTATTCAATTGAAGTTGTCCGGTATTTGCTTTATTTTTGGTTAAGGCAATTAAGGAATTTTGGTTCAGTAAAGCAAAATCTTTGATAATATTTTTGGTAAAACTTTGTGAGCTATGAGTTAAATATTTGGTGATGTGATATATATATTTGATGAATACGTCTAGTCGTTTTACATATGTTGAATTTGAATAAAATCATTTGTTTTTGAGAAATGCATTGTCTTTATTTCAGTCACATTTGAGATTTGTTTCATTTTCTCTTGCTATTTTATAATGGGTCACGGATTGCTAAAGCTGAAGTGGGGAATTAATATTTTTCAGATATCGCGTTTCCACATATGCTGTATTAGGAAACTTTGCTATATTTTTCTTTAGCTCGGCAATTACTGTTGTAATTGCTGACATGTGAGGTGTCTTCTTTCCCCTCCCCCCAACCCCACGGTCAGGAGAGCTTCGTATCACGTGGCATGTCAGAAGTGATGTCTATGCACACAGTCTTACAATAACATCTGAAGGGAGAAGAAAGAATAGATTTCTTCCATTGTGAAATTTAATGACTCGCTCAAACCATGTTTCTCCTTGCTGTAAGGATATGCGCATGCACGTACTTTTCACATGCACATTCAGTTTTGAGCATGTGTGCATTTTCTTAAAAGGGATGTTTAAAACAAATGAAATGTGATTCCCTTGGATACAAAATTTAAAGTTTTGAAAGCGGTTGATGAAAAATTGATGCTAAAACATTTGCTAAAACATTTAATATGCCAAAAAGCACTTTATTTACGATCATTAAAAACCGTGAT
Organism: Maratus michaelseni; assembly: GCA_963931845.1. NCBI lineage: Eukaryota > Metazoa > Arthropoda > Arachnida > Araneae > Salticidae > Maratus > Maratus michaelseni. The sequence goes on along the minus strand of OZ007599.1, from coordinate 40,300,816 downwards.
TTGATTTTGAAAGCCAAAGAAATTGGAGTAAGTGGCTCTGTGAAGCAAGAAACGGTTCATGCATGGAAAAAGGACAAACTGAAAACAATAATTGGCGGGTATGCCCCAGAAAACATATTTAATGCTGACGAGACCAGACTGTTTTTTATGATGACACCTAACAGATCTTTAGTTTTTAAAGATGAATCTAACAGTGGACAGAAGAAAAGTAAACAACGAATTACAGTTCTCTTATTTGCCAATATGTTGAGGAAAATCAAAAAATCCTAGATGCTTTAGAGGGGTTAAAACTTTACCATTATCCTATCGAAATAATGCAAAATCATGGATGACAGCAAATATCTTTGAGGAATGGCTGCGTTGTTTGGATAAGCAAATGACAAATAAGGGTAGGAAAATCGTCCTTCTAATTGACAACTGTACTGCCCATCCTCAGATTACCAATTTGAAGTCTATAACAGTGGAATACTTTCCTCCCAATGTCACGTCTATTTTTCAGCCTCTCAATCAAGGAATCATCCTAAGTTTTAAATGCAATTACAGGAAATTACTTTTGAGAAGAATTGTTTTTGCACTAGACGAAGACAAAATTTATAAAGTGGATATTCTTTCAGCATTACACCTTTCTATAGCAGCATGGAATTCAGTTACAGAGGAAACCATTAAAAATTGCTTTTGTCATGCTGGTTTTGAAGTGCAATCCGAATCTGTGAAATTGACTGATGGAATGTTAGATAATAATCAGCGAATCAATGACTGAAGTTTTGACGAGGAAGAAGGAACACTGCAAGAAATTTGTGAGAAAATGGATTTGAAGGAAAAACTGACTTTTAATGATTATGTTTTAATTGACTGTGATGTAGACTGTGAGAAAAATCTGACGGAAAGTGACATAATTTCTATACAAGAAGAAATAGAATCAGCGGATGAAGAAAGTATGATGACACCGCCGATACCTAATGTAAAAAGTGTTTCAAATGCTATTGACACTTTAAAACATTTTTTTGAAAGACAAGAAAACCCAGAATGTTACTTATCTGTAACCGAGATAGAAAATTAGTTTTAATAAAACATCAAATGTACAAAAAACAAACAACAATTTTGAATTATTTTTTGTAGAAAATAAATGTTAATATGCAAATAACTATTTTTTTGTGATTTAACTTTAATTTAAAATTTTATTTTAGAAATATGTAATTATTCTCTTAAATTGATTTTTATAATTTTTCATTTCCCAAGAAAATTATTATTAATAAGAAAAATATCAGATTATTTTTCTGCAGCCCTGTATATGATCAATAGATTTGTATATATATGACACATACTATGCTAAAATTTAATTCAACTGTTTGAAATGCACAGCACAGTTTATTCGTCAATGTTTATTTGATACAAAAGTAAACAAAAATTTGTAATAAGATTGTATTATAGAATTTCCTTTGAAACCTTAATTTTACTGCACCTGATTAGTTTTTTTTTTTTCGTTCACTATCGTTATGGCGACCTCCCATTATAACGACCATTTTCTTTGGCACGCGAGGGGTTGTTATAACGAGCGTTGACTGTATCATATTTGAAAATACAGTTTCAGAAAATTATTATTAATAATAGGAAAAATATCCGATTATTTTTCTGCAGCCCTGTATATGATCAATAGATTTGTATATATATGATACATACTATGCTAAAATTTAATTCAGTTGTTTGAAAATGCACAGCAGATTTGAAAATTTCCATTCTTCAATTTCGGTCAATGAAAGATAATGCACTCGACATCTTTTGTGCGGCACAGTATATAATCTATAGAATTTATATACACCAAGTAATATGTAAAAAAGTAGTTAAATTTAAAAACACATGCCACAACGGAAAACTTGCTTCCAGAAATTATTGTTCACAGACAGTACTGTTCTGAATTATTTTGTGTGTTCTTGTAAATGAACGATGAATGCTATACTCTCCATACTCTATGGTAAGCATTTTGTAATTCACCTCAATGATATATATCATATACTATCATACATATTGTGATATGGCCATAACGTAAAAGAATTCTTTTGAGTGGCCCTGTAAATGAACTATAAGTGCTACATACTTCATTTTCAATACTGAACATGCCATAGTTGACATCAATAACATATATCAATTGCATGGAAATGTGAGTATATTTATGCGAGTTAGAGCTTGGACAGACAGACAAACTGAATTCATAAACACTTTTCAACTTTGTTGGAAAGTGTTAAAAGAATATTCTAAGTTAAATTATCTTTTTTTAAAAATATCCCTAATTAAAACACTTTTTGTAATTCACATACATGGAAAACTTTAAGCCTTTTAAGATTTGTCTGGAATTATTACAGATCATATTTTACAAAAGAATGATGATAATTGATCTAACAAATCTTGTAATTTGTATGAAAATAAATAAACAAAATAAACATTTATAATTTTTTTCTTTTTTCAAATAAACATTTATAACTTGATGCTTTAATTTTGCACTTAACTCCAACTTTTTTGAGTAAGTAATGAATATACAATAATATAAAAAAATGTACCCTCAAAGAAAGTCAATCCCACAATTTAAGAATTCATATCTAAAATATACACTACAATTGTGACTAGACAATTTACCTGGTTAATAGACACAAGTACATTTTCGCCTAAGGACATTGCTATAGCTCTGAGCATTTAATCTTCTTCAGACGTTTTCCATTCCATCCCAAGACCCTAAAAAAGAAAAAGATGAGGGATAAAATGAGACATTCAAAAAGACAAAGCACCAAATACAGTAGACTCTCTCAAATCCATCACCCTAAAATCTGCAAATATCTAAAATCGCACATTTCTGATATAAACAATGAAACTTACAATTAAGATGTAGATGTAAAATTCAAGTTCTTTAATTTTTATATCATTCTGTACACATTTTAATATGGAATTCTGGTTAATACGATTCAACATGTTTTCTAATGAAGGAAGTATAAATTTATTGTTGAAAAAAATTCAAGTCAGTGGCGATTGCGATATTTTTACCGAATAATCTATGTATCAATAAAGCTTTTTTTTAAATTAAGTATGGCTAAACATGAAATAAAACTTTATTATTTAAGAATTTAATGTGAATAATTACTATACATTTATCAGGTGAGTTTCACTGAATAACTCAAGAAAAAAATTCTCTCATCATCATTATGCATAATTATTTACTTAATCTTTACTTTTAATATTTTAAATGTTTAAAATTTTTATTATTTTACTTTATTGTAAGCATTCATTATAATTTCGAGTGCATTAAATTCAAATTGTTTAAAAAATGTAAACAAAACAGTGACTAGAAATCAGCAAAATTCTAAAATCCACACAACCTCTGGTTTTAAGTTATGTGGATTTAAGGGAGTCTACTGTATTAAAAAGCATCCACTTCAGTTAATTTACATAAAACGAACATACATTATTTCTTATTATTACATCAATTTAGCAGGTTTTATAACAAATCTTGCTAAACAGCAATATTCTATTAAAGTATTGTAATTTATCATTGTAATAATGCATATCAAAACGTGACTGACAAGAAATATGAACAATTTAAACTCCAATAGATATACAGTAAAACCTGCTTAAATGAAATTGCAAAGTAGTGTGTAAAATATCACTTTAAATAGGTTTCAGTCATAACAGATACATAATCTGGGGTACTCATCTACTTTCCCGTTGACCACTTACTTTCTATTAAAAAAGGAAAAATGCTGCCAAAAAATGCAATTTAATGGCAATAATACAAAAGCATGATGTCAGGTTTGATTTCAAATGCAGTGGTAGCACACAATGTATTCCATTTTTATTCGAAACATTTACTTTTTCAAATAAAGATTATACATTAACTGTTATTTCTGTTCTCTCTCACATTAAATAAATAAAATACAGATCTGGGGTTTTCTATCCACAAAACTGATGCGATAAACAAATTTTAAGATTACGCAATACTCTCATGAATAAAAGTATGCATTAACGGGCATCATGCGAGACTTGAAAAAACAATGGCGATGAAATGTTTAAAACTGTGAAAAGCTAATATCTATTAAAAAAGGAACGTGGTTCAATGGCTCATAATTTCAAGGTTTTATCTAATTTTTAAGACATATGTTATACCTGGTATACCCATTTTAAAAATTCCTTTACACTTGTTTTGAGGTCCACTACGAGAGGGAACTGTGACTACCTTTGTAGGTTTTCACATCCCTCGAGTTCTGGTAAAGCAAGTACGGGTCAGAAAAACCCGACCTAGGACCTAGGGACTCGTTCCCTTCTGGGTGCCCAGCTCCGAAGCTGTTGGGGGACGCTAGCCCGTCCCCAAGTGTCTCGTGGTGATTCCCCTACTGGGTTTCACCACGTATTGCAACGGCCTACGTCGTTGACATGTGGGTTTAAGGTTGGAGGGTCTGCAGGTGGCGGTCCTCTGGCCGGCTGAAGTGCCGCGGGGAGACAAACCTGCTGGCGCGTTAAAAGTCCCTCAGGACTTGGGTTCGGTGGTTGCCTACGCACCTGGCGGTGCAACTTACTTTATACCTGGTATTTATGATTGTTATATATGTTATATCTATTTACATTTCCTGAATAAATAAAGACCAATCTGTTCCTTCGAAACTTCTGTTATTATTGGTATTAATTAGGTCCTTCCAGAAAATTTAATACCAGTAAACAAAATCATAAATAAGGAATTTTGATTAAAATAGCTTTATCCTGCAGCTTTTAGTACGAGTCATTCCATGTCAAATCAACACACTTTTTGAAGAAATTTTACCTCACCCTCTCAGATTTTAATGAACTGTTGCACATAGTTAGTATTTATATAGACTAAGAAAAATATGAAATATTTTTGAAAAATATCTGTTTGTTTTGAAAATATGGCTATTTAAACTTCACAAAAATTGTTAAAAAATGCTAGTCCGCTAGATTTTCAAATTGTCATAAAATCTTTCCTAATTAAGATAGAAAGGTGAAATAAGTGTCATAATGCAGTATTTTTAATATACTTTAATATGATATGCAACATGATAGAGTTTGTAAAAAAAAATTATTTCAAAATTCAAATTTTAATTTTAAAATTTAAAAATTGTAAAAAAAAAACGTTTTTTTAAAAAACTTCAAAAAATTATAGAAGATAGGTTGTATTATTGTAAAATAGTATCCAAAGTTTGAAAATGGGACAACAATGGGTTCATAGGGAAAATAATTTTTTAAAAAAGGCAGTTTTCCTCAATTTCAAGTATGATACAATAATCCATAAAAATTTGATTTTAATACAATATGCAACAGGATAAATTTTGTTAAAAAGAATAAAAATTCAAAATTTTAATTATATTTTTTAAATTTAAATTGCAAAAAAATATTTGCTTTTTAATTTTTTCAAAAAAATTGTCAAAGTAAAATAAGAGAATATTAGAACAGGAAGAATGTAAAATGGGACAACAGTGGGCTCATAGAAAAAAAAAGAAAAGAATTTTTCATCAATTTCAAATATGATACAAATACAATAATCCATAAAAAGTTGACTTTAATATGATATGCAACAGAATATAGTTTGTTAAGAAAAAAAATTAACTTTCAAATTTTATTTGTGAATTTTTTTTTCATTTCTTTCCCCAAACAATTATAGAAAACACATTCTATTAATGTAAAATAGTATACACAGTTTGAAAATGGGACAGCAATAGGTTCATACTAAAAATAATACTTTAAAAGAGTAGTTTCTACTAAATTGGGGTTATATAATACAAGCAAAAAAGAAAAAAAATCAGTATACAATAAAAAAATAAAAATTAATATTTAACCTGCTATAAATCAAGATTATAGGAAAGCAGAAATAAATGTCAAGTAAAAATTTTCAGCTGTTAGATAATCCTATTGTATAATTTTAGTTTTCATGCGATTCATACAAAATGCTGTAAAATACTCTGCTGAAATAGTTGACACAGTCATTTTATTTTATGAAAGTGATGAGCTGAGCAGAGCAATGCCTGGAATTAAAGATTGTATAAGTATCACTGACCAAAGTGGAAACAAAGTAAAAGTTTCTAAAAGGCTGATTTTTATGCAATCTAAAAGAGGCTCATGTAATGTTCAAAGAAAAGTTTCCAAACTTAAAAATTAGTTTTTCTAAGTTTGCAGAGCTCTGTCCCAAGCATTGTATTTTGGCTGGGTCAAAAGGTACACACACAGTTTGTGTTTGCACGACACATCAAAATGTCAAGTTAATGCTTGAAAATGCAAAATTTGGTGTAATTACTAATGGGGAATTGACAACTTACAAGCATTGCATATCAAAAATATTGTGCAATCCACCATGAATAGACTGCAATATGTCTGAATGCCCATCCTGTCCTGGTGATTGTGAAATACGTAATATTTTACAAAAATCATTTGAGGAGAACTTAATTGAAAAAGTCACATTCAGACAGTGGATTTCTGTAGATCGCTGCAATTTAGAGACTCTGCAGAAACCATCAGAAGAATTTATTGACTTATTTTGTAACAAGCTGCCAATCTTAGTCAGACATGATTTCATTGCAAGACTGCAATCATCTTTTATGAATCAGGTAAAAGTAAATTTGAAAAAATCTGAAATCGCAGTAATGCTAGATTTTTCTGAAAATTACAGCATGGTTATTCAAGATGAAGCCCAAAGTTACCATTGGGCTAATAAACATGCCACAATTCATCCTTTTATAGTGTATTACAAAAGAGAAAATAAGGTTGAGCACCTAAACTGTTGTAATTTCAGACTGGCTGGAGCATAACACTGTTGCTGTATACACCTTCCAAAAAAAACTAATTCAATTTCTGGCAAATAAATTTCAAGAATCCCCTAGAAAGATTTTTTATTTTTCAGATGGATGTGCCGCCCAATATAAAAATAAAAAAATTCTCCAATCTGTGTTTTCACAAAAAAGATTTCAAAATGAAACTGAATGGCACTTTTCAGCCACAGCTCATGGGGTCCATCACAGCTCAGTTGCCTTGTGATGGAATTGGGGGCACAATTAAGAGAGAGGCAGCAATAGCCAGCTTACAACGGCCTTATGAAAACCAGATTTTAATACCTCTTCAGTTATATGAATGGGCAGCATCCAAGTTTTCTTCAAAAATAAGCTTTGCATTTTCAACACCAGAAGATCACATTGATTCAGAAACATTTTTAAAAGATAGGTTCAATCAGGCAGTTACTATTAAAGGAACTCAACAATATCATGCCTTTATCCCTGATAAATTCAGTACATCAAATATATTTGTTAAAACATTTTCTGAATCTGCAATATCATCAAAAGTGATTGTTTCAAAGTCTGAAGATAAACTTGGGTTAGAAGACTGCAATGGGTATATTACTGCTGTATATGACAAGCATTGGTGGCTTGCTTGCATCATGGATAAAGATAAAGAACATGATGAACTTAAGGTGACATTTCTGCACCCACATGGGCCGTCTCCATCATTTTCTTATGCTAGCAAGCTAGATGTGCTATGGATACCTATAATGGATGTTTTGTGTTCAGTTGATCCTCATACACCAACTGGAAGAATATATGTTTTATCACAAAATGACATTTTGAAAACTAACAAGTCATTATCCAATTAAATTCAATAGCAAGAGGTGTTAAAGGATATGAATTGGTAAAGTCTTATGTTACTTCATGAAGAATTTGGCAATTTTGTACAAAGTTTATATTTGAACTATTGTAGTGCATCATATTATATCATTCTATTGTGCCATATTTGAAATTGATAAAAAAAGGCCTTTTTAAAATTATTTTCCCTATGAACCCATCGTTGTCCCATTTTCAAACTGTGTATACTATTTTACATTAATTGAATGTATTTTATATAATTGTTGACGAGAAAAAAACAAATTCACAATTAAAAATTTAAAAAAAAATTCTTCAATTTTCTGTTGCATATCATGTCAACTTTTTATGGATTATTGTATTTGTATCATATTTGAAATTGATGAAAAATTCCTTTCTTAATTTTTTTCCCTATGAACTCATTGTTGTCCCATTTTACATTCTTTTCTTCCTGTTCTACTATTCTCTTATTTTACTTCTATAATTTTTTGAAAAAAATAAAAACAAATGTTCTTTTGCAATTTAAATTTTAAAAATAAAATTTTTATTTTTTAACAAAATTTATGCTATTGAATATTGTATTCAAGTCAAATTTTTATGGATTATTGTATCATACTTGAAATTGATGAAAAATGCCTTTTCTTTTAAAATTATTTTCCCTATGAACCCATTGTTGTCCTATCAAACTTTGGATACTATTTTACAATAATACAACCTATCTTCTATAATTTTTTGAAGTTTTTAAAAAAAAACGTTTTTTTCACAATTTAAATTTTGAAATTAAAATTTAAATTTTGAAATATTTTTTCTTTACAACCTCTATCATATTGCATATCATATTAAAGTCTATTAAAAATGCTGCATTATGACACTTATTTCACCTTTCAGGGGTCGATGCAGGTTTTTTTTTCTTGGGGCCCATTTTGTGAAAAGTAAAGGTTATTTTTGTGAAATTTATTATATTTTTGTGAAAAATAACATTTTACAACGAAAGTTGAAATCCAGTTAATCAAATTCGAACCAAGCATTTATAAATAAAAACTTTTTTAAATCCTTTAGCTGAAGTTTTCCGCTCTGGTGAACTTGTTTGTTTACAAATTACACATTTTAAAACATCACAAAATAATAAATAAATAATAAATAGCAAGTTTTTATGGAATAGAATTTTGTGAAGGGCCCCATTTTATCAAATTGATTTTTGTGAAGGGACCCATTTTATTAAATAGATTTTTGTGAAGGGGCCCTCAACAGACCCCAAATTTTTCCTGGATCAACCCCTGCCTTTCTATCTTAATTAGGAAAGATTTTATGACAATTTGAATATCTAGCGGACTAGCAATTTTTTGACAATTTTTGAGAAGTTTAAATAGTCATATTTTCAAAACAGATATTTTTCAAAAATATTTCGTTTTTTTCTTAGTCTATATAAATACTAACTATGTGCCATATTTCATTCAATTCTGAGATGGTGAGGTAAAATAGCTGTGTTGATTTGACATGGAATAACCCGTACAGAAATCATGCCTCATATTTTTTACATTTTTTGGCGAGATTAACGGCAATCTTTAGTATTTAGTATACAAGGACAAGGTAGTCAGCCATGATTTTACTGGCTATAAACCTTGAAAACGTGACATTATGATTATGCGCTTTTGCCATTAACAGGGTAGCAAGTTCCTTCCAAAGTGGAAAAAAACTGCGGAAGAAATGGAAGAAACTGTTATTCTTTAGAAATTTATCATATAAGTTGCAATTTTGTAAGATACAATAAATGCATTTTTCTTATAGATAACCTTAAGTAAATTTATTTAGGCATAAAACTTAATTAATTATATATACTATATTAATAACTACATCAGTTTTTTAGCCAAGACCACATACCTCTTTAAAGCTTTTCAGTCACTGGATACCGGAAAAAAAAAGATTTTATACAAAATACACAAAATCAGTTAAAAGTTATCAATTTCAATTTGATCAGCATATTTTTTTATTATTTAAACTCATTTAAATAAAAGACTATATTTTAATTTACATCTATTTTATTAAGGAAACTAATATACAATAATTACTATATTAAAAAAATATTTAAAATCCTCAGTTTCTTTACTACAGTGCAACATGATATAACAAAACAAAAGTTTAGCAGTATGATGCTGCAATCGGTTTCTTAACTTAGAATAGATATATGCAAAAGATGAACAAAATCTTTCAAGATGCAGAACTTGAAGCAGAGTTTAAAAGCATTTCAACATACCCGTACAGTTAATTCTTAGAAAATTTGTCTTTTAAAATCAGTACTGATATATGCATGCTGGTATAAAATAATTACAAATTCATTTATTTAAAGTGTAGCACAATAGTCTTTAAAATAATGCATTTTTATATAATAAATTGGTAGTTTTTTTGTTTGTTTTTTTTACAAAAATAGGATAAACAATGAAAAAACATCCCCCTACCTCTAAAGTTGTAAAAACCAGAATCACCTGTAAATGTCTGCTGAACCTGAAGTTTGTTACTAAAAAGTAATTTATATTTCCAAAAATATTTTTAATATTAAGCTTTCCATTTTAGATTTCATATAATTATGTTTTAAGTTAATTCTCTTATATAGTTAATATATTTTAATTTTGAACATTTGTTTTCTGTAGGTTTCTTCCACTGTCCTAGAAGTTAAGAAAACAGTGAAAAACAATCATCTTTAAAGCATTAACAAAAAATTTATCAGAAAGAAAATAACACATGCAGAAAGAAAATACCAGTGTATGAGATGAGAAGAAATCTTAGAATAAAAAAATATATATAAATGCAAATATAGAATAAAACATAAGTTGTAATTTTCCAACTGGGTGAAAAATGTCCAAACCAGGATTTGAAACAGGGACCTCTTTGGCTGAAGCTGCCAATGCTCTGCCAACTGAGCTATCAACAAATCTGGAGGACCTAATTCACACAGCTAACCTTATTGATCATAACATCTGGTCTGATATCTGAATCAGCTCAACAGAATAAATCACACGTAATGGAACTCCAGTAAATGCTGGATATTACACTAGATAAATTTTATCACAATTATGTAATTGTGTTAAAATTAATATACAGGGTTCCCAGCACAACATGTCTGACAATTTCTCTGACTTTCCATGATTTTCCCTGACCAAATCCAAAAAAATTCCATGACCAAATGGGCATACACAAAATCTGCTTAAAAAAAAAAAAAAAACAGAAATTTGAATTGTAATAAGTAATAACAGGGTTACTCTTTTCCCAGGAGAAAATTGAAGCATCTTTCAAGAAAATTGCAAAATGAAATTTTATAAAATATTATAATGCAAAAAACTTTATCTTTGCCAGTTTTCAAATGAATGCCATACAACAAAGTCTAGAATGTGAAATGTCATGAAAAAGTCTAAAAAATGTAGAAAACATTTGTCCATATTATGGTTTTTCTGCATTGCATTTAAAGGAATTTCTCGATCTTGAAACCAATAAGAGTCTAGAGATTTTTCAGAGGTACCATTCAGCGAGAAATATAGTAACACTTTTCTGAAAAAGAAATTATTTCAAATTCAAATTCTCCCCCTCCCCCAGACCTTTCTATGACTTTTTAAGAAATATTTGTAAATTCCCTGACTTTTCCAATATATTTTTAAATTTCCATGACTTTCCTTGACTACTTTGAAATTCCCTGACTTTCCAGGTTGCTGGTATCATTGATATATAATAAAAAATAGTCACAGTACATTTCTTTTGTCATGCGATATTGGTTTCTTTTGAAATTTTCTGATATTTGCTTTATGTGACCTTCATTAAAAATTTTCCTTTTTAGATCCAGGATATAGCTTAGGTGTTATAAATATTGTCCAAAGGGCATCCTAGTTAAAAGAGTGCTTGCTAGATTTTAAGGTAGATTTGTATCTTAAGAAAGTATAACTCCTTATTTGTACTTAAAACACCTAGTAGAATAACAGAATAAAGAAAACTTTTATTAATATCTTTTTAAGATTTGATTCGATTTTCATAAAATTTGAAATGACTTGACAAAATTCTGCAATGGTTATATATATTAAATTTCAAGCCATTTGGTCATGTAGTTTTTGTGCTATTATATGCAGACAGACAAGATGATGACTATAGGTGCTATGTATTTATATAATTATGGATGCACCTAAAAAAGGAGATATACTATGGGAAATTACAAATGTCCATGCATGAGAAATAATTCTTACTTTAATAATAGTTTCTTCTTTCAATAAATGACATATCACAGCCAACATAGATTCTGCTATCTTTCCACCATAGACAGGCAATGGCTTTCTATTCCAAAGATACATGATGCTCTCAAAAGCACGTTGTGGAGAAAAACAAATGTGGTAAAATTATACATGACAGCAAGGCAGCTTCTTTCATAATACAGCATACTAATATTAGAAATTCATGTCTTATAACTACATTCTACAGAATATCTATTTTATTCCAAGAAATTGTGTAAATATTACCTTGTGAATATGAATGAGATATAAAACAGGGTTGAAACCTGGACTGCCAGGCATATTCAGTTTTTAAGGTAAGACATGAAGAGATTCCAAAACATTTTGTGGATTTACCATTTTCTCTAACAATATCAACCATGCATCTATGAATTCACCAGTCCCATCTGTATTTTTTAAATATAAGTATCATTATAGAGGCTTCATTAAAAAAAATAAAAATAAATAAATTTTAGTAGTGAAGCTAAGAAACAATGACTTCAATAAAAGTTAAGCATGGTGAAAGAAATTCACAAAGCAGCTACTAGTAGGGCTGGGCAATGTCTGGAGTTAAATATCATGATAAATCGGCATCTTTATATCATGATATTCAGATATATCGATATTGTGACATGGGAACAATGTAGTAAAATATCAAGTTATGCATGAAACTGATCAAAGTAATAAAATTACTGATAAAAATGTATAGTATATTTTTTAAAAATTCTAAGCCCTTTCTCTGAACCCTCCGCGCTTGCTAAGCACCTGCAAGAAGTATTGGATGACCTTGAGATGTGTTTTCAGAGAGAAAAGAACGCAAAGAACCGAAGATGCCTCATCAACGTTCAGTCAGCCTGTACTACTAATAAAAGGAAACGATTGGAATTCCATACTCTTTTTATTTTATTATTTGTTTAGTAGCTGATCCGCCCAGTGTTGCCCGGGCCCACGATAATAACCTTAAACAGAACTCAAGTTTGAATGATGTTTTTTTGTAAAGAAGCTTCACCAAGGGCCCCAAGAAAAAGATTAATATTCAAAATTGGTGGTAGCTGAGGTCGCAGATTTTTTTTTTTTTTCAAGTAGTAGCTGGAAGTCCTAAGAAGTTGTTAGGAGGAGAAAAAGAGAACGCTAGTGAATCGGATGATTTTTAAGGGACCTACACTAGGGGATCCAAAAGGGGCCAACTGATAGTTTTGAGCAGGGCCTTAAGAGGAAAACATCTTAAAAGGTTCTAGTACTTAGCACTTTAGATCTTCAATTAGTCGAAATTAAGCATAGGGTAAAAATTAATCATTAGAATAAAATTTTAAACAAATGCTTAAAAAGGGCCTAGGGCCCCAATAAAAATATGAGGGTGGTGGACCGGCGAGAAGAGTACAAGACTCAACTTTATAGTTATGCATTAGGGGGATGAAAAATGTATAGTGCACAGAAAGTTCAAGGGACCCAGCCCGGGCCCCAGGGAATGGAGAACTGGAATGCAGAAATGGGGAAATAACTAAATAGAAAAAAGGCCCCAAAAACAAAGAAGATCGAATTAAAAGGGACAAGTTATTAACAATTTAGGGAACAAAAACTTCAAGGGGCCCTGTACCAGGCCCCAGGGGGCCCAAGGTCTTATCCAAGAAATTTTTTTTGTTGGTCATGTAGTAGCTGGAAGTCCTAAGAAGTTGTCTGAAAAAAAAGCTAGTGAATCGGACAATTTTTAAAAGATCTATGTAGGGGGCCCAAAACTGATAGTTTTGAGCAGGGCCCTAAGAGGAAAAAATCTGAAAAGGACCTAGTACTTAGCACTTTAGATCTTCAATTAGTCAAAAATAAGCATAGGATATAAATTAGTCATTAGAGTAAGTTTTTAAATAAATGCTTAAAAAGGGCCCTAGGGCCCCAATAAAAATATGAGGGTGGTAGCCCAGGGAGAGGAGTCCAAGACTCAACTTTAAAGCCATGCAATGAGATAGTGACACAATTAGGGGGGTGGTGAAAAATGCATGGCACACAAAAAGTTCAAGGGGCCCCGGACAGGAGCACATGGGGCAAGGTCCTAACTGGAGTGTAGAAATGGCGGAATAACTAGATGGAGAAAAGGCTCTAAAAATGAAGAGGAATAATATTAATAATAGAACAAATTAATAATAATAATAATAAAACAAAATAATAATAATATTAATCTGTTGTATTGTATTTTTCTTTGCATGGATCAAGATTTTTTTTTTTTTTTGTTTAAGGCAGGTTTCCGTCATAGACAGGTCTTACTTTCACAGGTTTTACTATACTTTCTTTTTTTTTTTTGCCTATGGACTGTTCCTTAAAAAAAAAAATGTGAAAAAGTGATGACTAGGCTCAGTCCCAGCCTGTGTAAAAACGTTAGACCTGGGTGCCCATGCAGACCTCTAATTTAATTATCTATTCATTGAATTTCCCTCAGCACATGAGCAAATTTCACTAAATACATTGAAATCGTGAATGGATTTGTGAATGGGTGAGTTCAATGAATATAGACAATGTCAAGAATATCTTTTTTCCACTCAAGAATGTTCGATTATACTCGCGAGTGTATTCCAGAGGCGGATTACCAAATAGGCTGAGTAGGCTGAAGCCTAGAGGCCCGGCGCTAAGTTTGTGACTTTTTTTTAGTTCTAAAAATTATGTGTGTGTGCGTGTGTATGTTTGTATATATATATATATATATATATATGTGTTGTATATCAATGTATATACATAAGACATATAGAGCGGGAGGGGGCCCCCCAATGTGTTAAGCCTAGGGGCCCGGTAGGTGGTTAATCCGTCACTGGTATATTCAAATATTCATAGATATCATTAGCAGGCTGCTAGGGCAAAAATTCATATAAATCTAGAAGCCAAAACTACTTAAAGCAGAGTTTTAAGGATTGATGTCTACACACATACAGAAAGGAGTCAGAATATAACTTTAAACATAACTTTATTAACCCATTCCCTGCAGCACTAGCTTTTTATTAAAATTTGTGCTTCATACTAACATTTTATTAAAAATAATGATCAAAACATTGATAAAACTGAAAAAAAAAATCTTCATTAGTTTAGGAATTATAAAAAGGTGCAAAAACATACCATCAGCAGAAAACAAACAAAATCTATGTAATCAAATATCACTATAAAACAGAAAAACAAAAATATAACTCATTGTTAAGTTCTTTATAAAAACAAAAGTCATGAGATATAAAATTTTAACTATTTATGAAATATTTCAAAGCACTTAGGAAATATACCCTTCTTGCATCATTTGGAAAGAGAGAAAAACATTCTTTTGTCACATGCATCACAATTTTTTTTAAATATAAAATATTACTTTTTACAACTAAAATAATTTAATTATTTAAAAGAAACCTTCTACTTTTCAAGTAAAATATTCTTCATAATCCATACATTTATTTTCATGCAGAAAAAAATTACCTGAAAAATGGTTCGTTTTCACACCATCAGCAGGGAATGGGTTAAAAACATGATTTAAGAAATTAAATATAACAAATTAAGGCCATAACTTTGGCCAACAACTTAAACAGCTCATTAAATGAGCCTTCACTCATACCAAGCACATGTAACATAAAACGAGCCAAACGAACATGAAGTCGCTGAAATATCTATTCTCTTGTCAATTCAAGATCAACTCTGTAACAGTGAAATATGCAGTTATACAAACCAACCAATCAGGAACCAGCATATGTCATAGGCACGATGATGCAATACTTAAACTGAGATACAGTTATTCATCTGCAGATGCGTGAAATTCTTAAAACAATGACGTCATACTGTCGAAGAAAAAGAAACGCACGTAAGCTGTGGCTGAAACGATTCCGTAACTCGACTAGAAAATAAACATAGATACAGAACAGTCTCAGAATTCAGCCACAAAGCATAACGACATGAAACACTGACATCGACAACAATTTCAATATCGGCAAGAACGCTGCAATATGACATCAATCATGCCAGCTCCGAAGCGACTGGCAAGTGCGGCGTGATATCCCTGACTGTTTGAATATACTCGCGAGTACAATCATGGTATTGGCAAGTTCAGTGAGTGAGACCTGGCGAGTGGCCGCATCGACTTATCGATTTCTTCTCTTTTTGATGCTATTGTAATTGTATTTATGATTGCGATATGAATATAACATTTGCCTTTCAGTGCACGTACTTGATTATTTAAGATTATAAAATCAACTGACTAGGAATGCGATGTTATTTCTTTATGGAATTTTTAAAATGCCAGAAATCTTAAGCTATTCAAGTTAAGGTAAATCCCCCCCCCCCCCCCCCCCCAAAAAAAAGAAATATATAGAAATTCCATATATATATATATATATAACACATTTTTCTTTTTTTTGGAAGGAGGGGGGGAAAAATTGGAAATAAAATATATTTTAGAAATTTAGGAAATTATATATATATATACAGTCAAACCTCGTTATACTGCCATTATCCGTTCAAGAAATTTTTGGCGCTATAACGAGTTTGGCGGTATATCGAATTAAAATACAATAAAAATTAATTTTCATACTATTATACTAATATTATTATTATTATAAAAATAAATATCAGTAATGCCTTTTTATTAAATTATCCAATGGTATATAGTATATTATAATAGTATAAATTAATATAATATAATTAATATACATAATATAATTAATGCTACATGATTCAAAATTATCCAATTAATGTATGAAATTAACATGCACTTACCTCTTTATATAGTCAATTTTAGATAAAGTAGATAATTATGCACATAACAGACACACACATACATTAAATATCACACTGAATTATTTTACTTTAATTATCTTTTACAGGAAAATATTTTAATATGCTAGTTTGAGTTTTCCTTTCAATATTGATTTTTTCAATATCTTTTTCTACAACTAAAAGATTGTTCATCATTTTTTTATCAGTTGCATGTTTTTCTAAGAAAATTCTTATTTTCCCAATGCAATTTTTAACTTCATCAGATGTAACATGCGGCGTTTCAGCTTCTTCAGCTTCGCTGTCAGATGAATTTTCATTTTCATTTTGATTGGCAACAATTTCTTCGATTGTCAAATCTTCAAATGTTGAAACACTTTTGTCTATATTAATGTACTCAATTGCCGATAGAGGATGCTCAATTTCTGTTAATTTGTGTATTTCGTCTTGTAGTTCCTGAAGTGCTGTACTGTTTTGCTTTTTAGTAGATCCTTCAGGTTTAATCAATCCAGTATGTTTTCAGCAGTTAACAATAGTTTCTGATGAACTTTTATCCCATGCTCTTTTTATCATGCGAATAGCATCATTTAAAAGGATTGGAGAAAAATCATCTTTACTGATTTTTTCAATGATATGGCGGAAGTGATACTTTCGATAATGAGCTTTGAATGAGTTTATTATACCAGCATCCAAAGGTTGCAAAAATCCAGTACAGTCAGGAGGTAAAAATTCAATGCGGATATTACTCATTGGATATGCTTTGTGACAAGGGGCATTATCCAAAATCAATAAAATATAGCATTTGCTTCTTTTCATTTCTATGTTGAAATTCGCTAACCATTTTTGAAATACTGAAGTCATCCACGCTTTGTTATTATTCTCATAATCTACATAAAGAGCAGGATTAAAATTTTTAAAACATCGTGGCTTAGCTGATTTTCCAATCACTGTCATAGTTCTTTTATCAGATCTATCACTATTCGTACAGAACACAAGAGACACACGATCTTTTTTTAATCCTTTAGCAGGCCCACTCGAAATTATTTTATCTGGCTGCAAGCGGTAAAAAAGGCCACTTTCATCCATATTGTAAACGTCCTCTTGTTTATATTCTAAAATCAGCGCACTCAGTTTTTTGCGACCATTTGACACAATATCTTCATCAACACCTGCAGTTTCACCACTTCGTATGTACTGAGAGAATCCTCGTCGCTTTTTAAATCTGTTCAACCAGCCACTACTGTATTCGAAATCGGTAATATTCATTTGCTGGCCAAGAACTTTTGCCTGCTCTCTGATGACATCTCCGTTGATAGTGGCATTTTTAGCACTCATTTGTTGTATCCATGTGCAAAGGGCATCCTCTAAGTCTTCATGTTTTGCTGTTTTCAGTCTTTTTACAGATGATTGCAGTTCGTTGGTGTTAATCCATTTTTCTGTATTCATCAAAATGTCTCCGATGCAGCGCCTGCTAACAGGCTTTTTCCAGAGTGTAGAAAAATGATTGGAGATGTGTTGCTGCGATACATTCACATTTCTTTCTTTATATTCACAAATTTCCCGCTTTTCTGAAATTGGTAAAACTGCTCTTTTCGCCATAATGAGTTAAAATAAAGAGACAGAATGATATTTTACAGATTTAGCTGGTGAATTCTTCGATGTTTCAATCAACGTCCGACCAAAATTTTGAATGAGAGATTTTGCACTGCACACCGTTTTCTTTCTAAGAAATCGACATAAAGTACAGGGAGAAGTTATTTTTTACATTGTTCTCACCTGAGAGAGGAGAGACCCTTTCAGCCAATGGCGTGCCATGCCTTGTTTTCTCCCCGCTCCAGAAGCGGATCGGATCACGTGACTCGCCAGTCTGAATCAGAAGTTTTACTTGCTCGGCACTCAGTGCGCGTTATTTTTCTTCTCCCAATGACAAGTAGAATGGGTAGCAGGTGCATTTTGGCAGGTGTTGAGAACAATATAAATTCTTTGCTATTCAATAAAGTTTGAATTGAGCTTGAAAACATCTAGACACATGAAAAGGAAGTGTCCTTTGAAATTCTAACAAAAAATTTAAAAAAGAAAGATATGCAAAGAAAATACAGTAATTTCTAGACATTTTTTTTTTGGCGGTATATCGAGTTGGCGCTTTAACGGATACATTACATTGAAATTCCTATTTGGCAGATTTGTTCATAGACGCAATTGGCGGTTAAACGGAATTGGCGCTATTTCGAGATGGCACTAAATCGGGGTTTGACTGTATATGGATATTGTTAAGTTAGTTCCTAAATACAATCTCACAGTTATCAGACACATTCACGAAGTCAATCTTAAGCTTAGATGCATGGAATTCGAAGGTACACTTATTTAAAAATTTGTGAAATTGAATAGCGTTTTCCTTATTTCAATAAAGCAAAGGATCTATCAGAAAAAAAGCTGTCATGTGGGTGTTTTTAGCCATTTATCGGAACAGCTCAGAAATGTCATCATGAGACAACAACCATTTATAACTTACAATGTAATATATTTACCGAAAAATGCATTCATTTCTGAATCACTTTGATAGTTAGGCATGCTAATTTCTTATTTTTAAGTTTCAAAATGTTCGTAAATGTGGCAAAATATGTCGCGTAAAAAAAACTTTTTGAAAAGAGTCTTAAACTTCGGAATTTAATAATTTAAAAAAAAAAAAACAGAATTTTAAAGCTTTTCCTCACTTTTAAGACGCTATTTCTTAAGCCTGCGTATGTCGCTAGGAATGTGATGTTGACTTTTTTTTTTTTTTTTTTTTTTTATAGAGTTTTAAAAATGCTAGAAATTTTAAACAATTCGAGAAAAGATAGATTTTATTTTGTACTCTTTTTTTTTTTTTAGAGGGGGGGGGGGGGGGTAGAGGATCTAGAAATATATTAGAATTCAGGAAATATATATATATATATATATATATAATATTGTTAAGTCAGTTCTCAAATCCAATCTGCTAACTTTCTGAATCATTCGCGAAGTCAAGCTTAGACGCATGAAATTAGAAAGTGCACTTATTAAAAAGATGCGAAATTGAATAGTATTTACCATTTTTCAATAAAATAGAGGATCTATGGACCTATGAGAATAGGGTGTTGAAAGTAAACATTTTGAACTGATTTTCGTAACGTGATCGGCTGAAAATATCCATTATGAGACAACAATTGCTTATAACTTAAAATGCAATACATTTATTGAAAAATGAAAAATGTTATTCATTTTTAAATCACTTCAGTAGCACAGTAATTTCTTGCTTTTGCATTTAAAAAAAGTCCGTGAATCTGCCAGAAAATTTCGCGTGAAAAAATGTTTTTTTTTTCAGAACTGCTCTTGGAATTTATTATTTTATTAAAATTCAGAATTAATTTTTTGAACTGACTATTTCTTATATGCCTGCTTTATCTTGCTAGAAATGTGATGTTGATTGTTTATAATTTTGAAACTAACTGAAATAAAAATCTTTTATTAATTAATTTATTTTTTTTTAGGGGGGGGGGGATGCAGCAGATTTACAAATATATCATATTTTATAAATTCCAGAAATAAATATATATAATATATTTTTAAGGCAAATATATATATAATACATTGTTAAGGCAGTTCTCAAATCTAGACTCTCAACTTTCTGACACATTCGTGAAGTCAATCATAACCTTACATGCACGAAATTGGAAGGTGCACTTATTAAAAAATGGTGAAATCGAATAGTGTTTTCCATTTTTCAATAAAGTAAAGGATCTGTCAGAAAAGACTGTCATAGAGTATGTTTTGAACTGATTTTTGTAATGTGACAGCCCGAAAATGGTCATTATAAGTCTCGCTGATAACTTAAAAGATGCAATACATTTATCTAAAATGAAAAATGCTATTCATTTCTATATCACTTCAATAGCACACAAGCAAATGGAGATATGGGAGAGGGAGAGACAAAAGGGAAAAATTACCCCTTTTTTTGGTAGTTTCGTTTTTCACACTCTAGGATTAATTGCAGAATAAGCAATTGTGTTGTGAATGAATATAACAAGAGCCGATACATCGATATTTAAGGAAAATTGAAATCGATTGTGATGATATGTTATAAAAATCGATATTTGCTGATGTATCGACATATCGTCCAGCCCTAGCTACTAGTAATGAATTTCTGGTAACTTACCAGGTAACTGTGGATTTTCTAGACCTTTTTCAATTTCTACAGTATTTCCACATGTCAAAACTCACTGAAACATGTTAAAAATAAAACAAATAAAAATGAGCAAAATCAATAAATACAAAACCAAAAGATGTTTTAAAAAGATTTAAAAAAAATTAATATAATATTAAATATTAAGCTAAAAAATGTGGATTCAAAAATATACTTTGTTATTTTCTGCCCAAGTTTATTATTATTACTAGTTTCTATAATGAATTCTTGATCAACTAATACAACCATTTAGAATTCACAAAAAGCACTGGAACAAAATCAACATATATAAAAAGATTTTTTAAAAAAGATTTAAGAAAAAAAAATATTAAATAGAAATCTAAAAAATGTGGATTCAAAATTTACTTTGTTATTTTCTGTGCAAGTTTATTATTATTATTAGTTTCTATAATGAATTCTTGATCAACTAATACTAATACAATCATTTTAAGAAGTAATAAGCTACATTATTTATCCCTATTAAATCATTGGAAGATTTAGGAAAAAAATAATACAATATTATTAAATAGTAATCTAAAAAATGTGAATTCAAAGTATATTTTGTTATTTTCTGCCCAAGTTTATTATTATTATTAGTTTCTATAATGAATTCTTGCACAACTAATACTAATACAATCATTTTAAGAAGTAATAAGGTACACTATTTATCCCTATTAAATCATTTAGAATTCACAAACTGGTCTCAAAAAGCATCGGAGCAAAATCAACACATGCAAAATATTTTTTTTTCTTTTTTTTTTTTAAGATTTAAAGAAAAAATGAATACAATATTACAAAATATTAATCTAAAAAATGTAGATTGTAGATTCAAAATATACTTTGTTAATTTCTGCCCAAGTTTATTATTTGTTTCTATAATTAATTCTCGGTTAATTAATACAAATATAATCATATTAAGAAGTAATAAGCTACACTAATTATCCCTATTAAATCATTAGAATTCATAAACTGGTCACAAAAAAAATAAATGAGAAGTAATCAATTATTTAAAAGAAACAAAATGAAATTTTCATCAGTTATATGCCATTTTGGGCTTTACTGCTATCAAAAAAATCATTCAAGGACATCGTTACATGAAATATTCAGATTGAAAAAAAAAAATTACACTGATTAATCACATTACATATTAAAAACAGTTTTGAATGTTCTTGTTTTCATTAGGAAATAAAATAATGACACATAGTTAATTTAATACTATATACATATATATTATGGATGGATGACCAAAGCACTAGACAGGAAACTGGTAAAATCTGGGAGAGATTTACATCCAGCTGTATGGTTGATGTGTGGTAGGTGTGTGGTTGACACAGACACACACACACACACACACACACACACACACACACACACACACACACACACACACACACACACACACACACACACACACACACACACACACTTATGCACATGAAATTACTTCTATTATTTCATTTGCTAATTTATAAAAATCAAACAATAAGAATTTCTTAAACTTATGTAAGTTATTAAAAAACACAAAAACGAAATACTTAAAAGTATGGAATTTTCAGTTTATTTCCATCCCAACTCCACTCCTACCCATTTATACACTTATCAAAGGAAATGCATGTATTTTAGTTCTTCCCAATAGCAGTATATCATTCAAAAGAGAACTTCTTTGGCAAATGACAGTCTCAATAAGATAACATTAAAAGTATTTTGAGGAAATTTAATTAACAAACAGCATTGCATATAGTTTGATGAAGTTCTGGTATTAGTATATCCAGTTTGCAAGATGATTATCTTGAAAACAAGATTTATGTTTATGCATTTTTAAATTTTTACTAAATAGCTTTCCATCTTTTGATGATGTTATTACTTTTGACAAATTAACGTATGAATAATACAATTAATGTCAAATAAAAATTAACTTCTTATAATAAATCTTAAATTATAATCTTGTTGGTAGATAGATATAACATATGCATTATATCTCAAATGTACATGTTAAATATACTAAAATTTCAAAAATAATTAAATTTTAAATATACATCTGATAAAATAAAAAGCAAATCTGATAAAATAAAAAGCAAATGAGAAGAATAGAAAGCTTTTATTTTTTAGGCTATTAAAAAAATTAGATACTAACTTTAGACATGCAGGGAAAATTTACAAATGCAATTTCCATATTTGTGTATGCCATGTTGTTTTTATCCCAGAAATTAACTTGAAAAGATGGGATGTGTGTTTATACATGAGGATTTGAGATTTGAAGTCTGCTCTCGTGTGTAATGATGTATATATTTGGTGGATAATATTATTTATTTATAATTTTTTTAATATTTTACAAATGGTGGGTAACATTGAACATCAGACAATGAGCTTCATAATAGAATGAACTGCTAACTCACCAGTCTACATTATAACACAACTGCATCATCTACTTCAAAGCACAAAAGTAACAAAGCACTTTTCTTAATATTAACGGTATTTTTTCAAACTTTTCTACATTCTTTTTGTCACTCTTATCTTTTCATACCTTTATGAGTTTTACTTAACAAATGATTCATATGTCTTGTTATGCTTACATGAAAATTTATTTTGAAATATGTTGAAATTAAATCAAATATTTACATTTTTAAATATAAAATTTATTTCAGTGTAATTTGTAACATCTTCATCATACTTAAAAATAGAATTTGAAAATATATACTCCCATACTATTGTACGGGAGGAAATCTGTGTTTAGCCATAATTTTCCCCTCTGAAATTGTTCAATGTAAAACTGGATTTGATGTAACAAAAAAATGAGTAAGTGCTCCATTCTATTGTAGAGCTCGGTGACTTCAGGATTACTTGTGGAGCTGACCATGATGTCATCACAGGCCTTTGTACATAGGTCAATAGGTGGGATTTTTTTTTTTTCACAAATATACAAAACCATGAAGCAATAACTTATAAATATTGTGAAATTACAATTGTTAGATTTTTAATAGAATAAAATCCTGTAGAAATCTTTCTTATACAGGGTGCACATAACTCAAGTTACGAATTAATTCACAGCTGTCTGTTGTCAAAACTGTTCGTCAGAAAAGTATTAAATTTGGAATGTGTCTAAATGAAGGGATGCAAAAGAAACTTAGCAGAAGAAGAAGAAAAAAAGATGGGAAAGTGATCAAGATCACACAAAGGGTTTCGTTTAATATTCCTTTCAAAACACTTTAACCTTTAATAAATCCAAAGTCATGTTTTTTATAAAATAAAAATTTACTGGTTATTTTTTCAATTTTTCAAATATCTGAACTGAATAATAAGAATGCACTCCTGGCGCTGGAAAGTTTTAGGTAATTTCGCCATTTAGGTAGGAGCATGAAATTCAGATAATAAATCTACTAAAAAAATTGTTAAACATGTATTTCAGCGATTTTAGAAATTCATCGCCTAATGGGGTTAAAGGGAGGGATCGAACATTTTAGGTCATTTCGCGATATCTCAGCAGCAGTTTTAAGTAGGAGCATGAAATTAGGGATAAAAAATCTACTAAAAAAATAGTTAAACACTTATTTCAGCGATTTTAGAAAATCACCAATCAGGTTAAACATCGGATATGAACTGATTATGGAGGATTAGACGAATAAGAAATTTATTGCTGATTTTTGATTAGATATTTTGCTTAAGGACAATTTTAAAAGGAAAATACATTGCAGTTGACACATTGTCCACCCACGCGAAGTTGGGATGGGCTGCTAGTAATGTATTGTCTAGTAATTTCACATGAGTTTGAAATGCCAAATAAAGAGAAAAGACAAACATGTATCAAAGTGAAATTAAACATATTTTAGCAATAGTGTAAATGTAACTATTAAAATGTTGTCAGTTTAAGTAATGCTATGAAACACAAAGGAAACAATACAAACCTAAGAGAAATATTGTTGAAACATAATATTCAGCATTGCTAATAATGCATTTTAGAGATTAGGGTAAGGTTCCACCAATCACTAAAAACGAAAACTAGGATCACATATTACATTAGACTTATTCAGACTTAAAAAAATATGAAAAACCTAAGTAAAAATCATCTAGAGGAACATAGCACTTACAATGCCTTATGCTATCTGAAAATACTGGATCCTGAATACACTTCTTCAGAAAACTTAACATTGATTTCAAAAGAGCTGATCTTCGATGGAAACACTGCAGACCTAAATGAAATATAAGTTGAGTAATATAAAACAAATATTTTTAGTTTCACTTTTACAAAAGAAATAACTGAAATTAAATGTAAAGGACTAAATTCAAGAATTATCTTCTCAAGGAATGTTTATAGTTACAGACGACTCAATTTTAAAACAGTGCCTAAAAACTTCAACTACAAATAATGATATAAGCTCTTAAAATTTGCTCCCAAAAATAAAGGATTCCTGTATCAATTTATACATGACTCCATTTTAAACAGTCGCTAAAAACTCTATAAACAATCATAAAAGCTCTTTAAATATTCTCTGAAAACAACAGATTGCTGTATCAATTTATACAATGTATATAATAAATAAAATAACACATTTAATCAGACATAACAGTTACATAAATACACTTAAAACATTAAAATACTGCAAACATTTCAGGCTATAATTTAGCCCCTCATCAGTGCAATTACATACGTTGACCGGAGAATTTTCAACCATGTTTACAGTTAATAAAGTTAACCAGTTGAAAATTTTTGAACGAACCTCCATTAAAGCAAGATCGTGTACTCAAGTGGAACAGCACAAGATTCATTAATTGGCAAAGTCTGTTTACGAGTGATCCAACCCTCAAGAAATACTCTACTCTTAACATTATTGCAGCTGGATCTAATTACTGCGATACTTGCGAAATCCGGAATCCAAAGAATGCTGTACTAGTTTTGATTGAAGGCTACCAGATTTATAGGCACGTTTATGTTCGGCAAGACGAATGGCGCAAGTACGACCCGTTTCACCAATATAGACAGAGTCACAGACCCCACAAGGGATACTGTAGACTGCACTGATTTTAAGTAGGGCAAGGATTCTAGGTTTAAACTTACAAATAAATTCTTTTAAAACATTCTGTGGCCTGAAATCTGTACTGATATTATTAGACCTGAGTGCACTAGAAGTAGTAAGTGCAGTATATAATACTTATGCCAAAATTTCCTCCAGGTTTAAAAAAGGGCAGTGTTCTGCTAGTGGGAAAGGGACACTTATCATTCATTCTTTTGACTTTTAAAGGCCCTTTTAATATTTAAAAGTTAAGGCACTCCTTTCAAAACACAATGAGTAAATTTTTATTATGTAAGCAAATTTTATAGTACAAAAGGCAGCAAGCATAAATTTTTTTGACTGAGGGGCAAGAAGGGTGCTATGTTTTAAACCAAAGGGCAAGCAGGATGGCAGCATCTTCCTGAAACTGCGTGGGTTCAAATTGTGTACAAAAAGAGTTCCAAACACAGGGAAATACTGATAAAGTTGTCTAAATGTTTCTAAAAATGTGTTTATTTTTTATATTAACATAATTTCTTCCTGAATTCAGAATAATACTTTCTTCCTTCCATAATTTCCTCCTGAAACAGCTTGGGAGAAGCTCTACTTAAGTATACAACTAACAAATCTTCCAAACACAGGGAAATACTGATAAAGTTGTCTAAATCAGTTTATAAAAATGTGTTCCTTTTTTATATTAAAACAATTTTATATTAATATTACTGTATTTTCAGGAATAAGTGCCGCGGCAGATACATGTTTGAAAATTTAAAATATCCGCGTTGCGGCACATGCGACAGTCTGGCGGGTACAATGATTTTTTTTCCCCCACATAGCAATATCTAGATGAAATCCATTTCCCACTTTTTCACCAAACACACCCAAATTTTCTCTGCGTGCGAGCCCATTCAGTAACTATAGCAAAGTAGTTTTTCCCACTCTCAATAAATCATTGCTTTTGAACGATCCGATTCCCCTACTTTTAAAAATGATAATGTGCTGAAAACAGGTTATGCATTCTTTTTGACGATCTTGATCTCTCATAAAATGGTAAACAAAATGAAATTGTTGCCAATCTGAAAAAGCAAAGTAACAAAACAACTTCGCTATTTATTTACTTCCATGAAGATATAAAGATAAGAGAAATATCATTAATAAAACTTTCTCATAAACAAAATAAATATGTTTATTTTTTAAAATTCATATTTTTTCAGAGAATTTATAGACAGATTTAATATTATTATGTAAACTAATCAATTTACAGATTGACTCATATTTGTAATGAACCAGTAGATGGCGTCAGAGTCAACTGGTAGCGTACTAGTATTTTTCTATTTTAAAATCTGGCAACATTGCTCGCAACTGAATCACAATTAGTATTCCGTTCGTAGAAGGAGAGATAAGAGTATGTGTACGATTCTGTTGATACTTTTTATTAGTTATTTTTTAGTATTTAATAGTCAATCATCGTTTTAACATGCCTCCTAAGCACCTTAAGAGTTAGAAAGCAGCATTTAAACTTACAGTCATAGAAAAGGTAGAAATCATGGGAAATCGGGCTGCTGGGAGAGAATTTGGAGTCTATGAACGCTGTATGCATTGCTAGAGATCTGAAAAAGCTGATCTGCAGAAAATGCCGAAATTGAAGAGAGCGAGGAGGAGTGGAGTTGTACACTGGCCAATACTCAAGTCAAATTTAACAGAGTGGGTATGAGACCAAAGGTAGTCCAGCTTTGCTGTCTCAACTATTCAAATTCATCTTCAAGCTTGTGTTATGGCATAAAACATGCAGCTTAGACATTTTAAAGGTGGTCCGAACTAGTGCTTCTGGTTCATGGCCTGGAGCAATTTGTCTCTCCAAGCTCGCACCACAGTTGACCAGAAATTAACCTACCGATTGGGAGGAAAAAAAATTGTCATTTTTAACTTTTGTGAAAAATTTGATTGAAGAAAAAAGTACACAGAGGGACAAATCATCAATATGGACAAAGTCCCGTTAACTTTTGATGTTCTTCCTACCAGAACTGTCAACACAACCTGGAAAAAAACTGTTTCCCTACTAACAGCAAAGAACAAAAAGACGTAGTTCACTTGTGTATTAGCTTGTGCCGCAAATGGCGACAAGCTAAAGCCATTACTGATATTCAAATTCAAAACGATGCTGAAAGGTAATTTTACACCTGATGTAATTATCAGAAGCAACAGCAAAGGGTGGCTGTGCAGCGAAATTATGATGGAATGGCTAAGTGAGGTGTGCAGAAAAAGAAAAGGATCTTTTCTCCAACCTGTGGGCCTCTTATTAATGGATTCGGTGAAATCCCATTTAGTTGAGTCCCTGAAAGCAGCAGCCAAAAAAGTATCTGCCTTGCTTGCAATAATTCCAGGGGGATTAACAAAATGTTTGCAACCCCTGGATTTATCAGTAAACAAATCTTTCAAGGCCAAAGTGCACAAGCAGTTGGAGACATGGATGCTCGAAGGACTATACACATACACGAAGTCAGGACGAATGAGAAAAGCCTTATTTCAGAAAGTTCTGCAACGAGTTTCGCAAACAAGGAAGTAAGTTTCAATACAAACTATTGTTTCAGGATTTACTCAAGCCTCAATGATTTCTTTCACCAATAAAATTTCTTCTGACGAGGATGAAAATGGGGATATTCTCACAGACGACATCTTACTGAAACTTTTTAGATCGGACAGTGAGGAATTTAGTTTTGATGGATTTGAATCCAATTAACAAATCTGTATATTGTTAATTTTTTTTTCAATTTTCTTATTTCTTTTAAATTTAATTATAAAATAAAAGGTGTGTTTTATTTTGAAAAGTGATTTTATTTTAGTGATAGTTTTTTTTAAAGAAGATTTGTTATTATTATGAAACGTGATTTTATTCAGCGATATTGTTTAAAAAAAGAAATGTGTGTTTTATTATGAAACATGATTTTATTGCATTCAAAGTTTTGAGCCACTACAATATTTTTCAATCTTATTTCCATGAATTTTTAGTTAGTAGTTGATGCCTAAACTTCTTCAAAGCATCGATTTTCCAACTAAGTAGTAAACATTTTTTTAATTGAATTTTTCGTATGATATTTAAATTTTTTTTATTTTAAGATATCCCGTGTTTTAATTTGAATTCATATATTTTATACAATTATTCTACTTAATTTTTATCCAATTATGCCAATCTTTTTTTACCATGGCTATTTCATCTTTTATTGATATTTCGACGATGTGGCGCTTATGTGTATATATATATTTTATCAATTTTTCAATGATGCGCTGCTTACGACGGCGCATATCCCTGAAAATACGGTAAAAAAAATCTTACAATGCTAGCATAGGTTAGATATTGAGGTTGCAGATGTTCTAGTGCTGCAGACATACAGAATATTTTACTACAGAGTTTATACATAGATAAATATTGTGCTATGTTCTAAAAAAAAAAAAAAAAAAAAAAAACCCACAGTGAAATGTTTCCTTAAAAAAACACCTTAGTACTACATCAAATATTTTACTAAAGTAAATTCTTTTGTTTTGTTCTGTTTTTATGCACCATTTTGAATAATAAAAATAGTTAAAAATACCTAAGGAGTGCTTATTTAGTTTTAAAATAATTTAAATTAACAATTCCTGAGTTCTGGCAAAACATGAGCTTCATTTTTACAGATTTTCTTTTTATAATAGAATTTTAGAATAATCAACATATTTGTATATATATTTTTTTATGTGAAACCATTAATATGCAATAAAATGCATTATGTCAGGTGTGGGTTTTTTTTTTCAGGTAACATGCTTTATTTTTTGGAAAAGTGGTTTTGTTTCAAATTCTCACATAAATGGCTGCTATTTTATAATAAATTGATAAAATGAAAAATGCTCAACATTAAAATCTTAGAGCAAGCTGTAAAAATTTAGCCATATTTAATTTTTATAAATTCTTTATTGGACTTTACATAAAGAAAATTTCAAAAAAGTTTTTTTTTTTTTTTTTTTTTTTTTTTTTTAGTTTCATTTATAATTGTATCAATGCTAAATTTTATCAGATTCATTTAGAGGCATTCCAAAACATTATACTGATTTTATGATATTAGACATAAGAAGGAGACATCACACTGCATTTGGGTATATGTATGTTATATGTATTATTCCTTATCGCACACTGTTAGACGTATGGGATAGTCTAAAAAGCTAGACTTGAACTACATGCACAGATACTTTGCAATGCAATGGTTAATTTCACTGTTTAGTAAGCTTTTTCTGAAATAACAATGAAATTAAACAGATTAATGTGCTCTAAATACAATCTGTAGATACCAAATTAGAACAATTATTTAAAAAAAATGCAAAATGAAAATTTCTGTAAAATTACTATGATTTAATAAAAAAGTACACCCAATGTTGAAAATAAAATCATTTTAACTACAAACAATTAAAAAAAAAGAAATACAATAGAACAATCATTTTTTGCAGACATAGAAGAGGCATATGATCATATTTCTAAAGAATAAAAACAGTAAGAAATCCCAACCATTCTTATTTACTCCTACCACACCTGTTAACAATATTCCCCAATACTAGCTTTTTATTCAAAAGTCCAGTTACACTTTATAAAGTACATGCGGATTCAAGGAATTTTCTGAGAGATGAGAATAGCAAAATACAGTATATCTGACATTGGTGAGATACCGACTTAGATCAAATATGAACTTTTATCAAATACAGACTTTGAAAAATACAAACCTAAATTTAAACATAGTTCATTTAAGAATTTCAGAGAAATCATTTTTATGAATGAACAAATAGAGATCACATTTTATTAGGATTCTTTTTTCATTAGTAGTAGTTCCTGTTATCAATCTGGGTATTTGGCAACCCAGATAATATAAGTTTGGATAGTTGGAGTTCTATTGTAAAATATTTTTGTAGCCTTTTATAACAAGTTTCTGCTGTAAGTCACTTTAAAACAAGTGACAAAAATATGAGAACATAACAATGTGTACATTTTTTAGGTTCAATGATCTAAAGATTATGTAAACATTGTTAGCATTTAATTTTTTATTGGAGACTAGGATTTATCTGTCACATTGTTCATGTGAAATGCAAAGATGAACCAATTAGTCTAAGAGCTAGCAATGTCAGAAAACATGTGATTTTAGCAAGGCTCATTTTTTCTATATATTCTCCGTCTTTATTGTGTAGTACGAATGCGGCCGGTCTGGCTGATGAAAGTGGTTGCATTTACCTGTGGAGGGAGGGGCAATGCAGGTAAAAAAGTGACAAAATTACGTCATTTTAGCATGAATTTTGTTTATAAAACTTGAATCTGCTAACTATTTGTGATATTAAGTTATTAATCTGGCACCGTTTTAACGTTGCCAACACCGTGCCAGACCCTCATTTATAGGCAAAATGAGGTGTCAAATTCACGTCATTTTAGCATAGCTGAAATTTTAGTATGTTATACTTTGGCTATCAGATAAGCCATAATTAATTTGCCAGACCGAAATTCGGTTGCTAAATTACTGCCAGACGCCGATTTAAATCTGGTAGAGAAAGCGCCTATTATGAGAGTTTGCAGCTTTTGTAGTGCTTTGTCTACTTTCAATACACAATAAAGCCGTAATTGTTGCCAAAGCAACGATCCTTGCTTTAGATAAAAGTATCTCTCTCTCTCTCTCTCTCTCTCTCTCTCTCTCTATATATATATATATATAT
This sequence comes from Maratus michaelseni, assembly GCA_963931845.1. Taxonomy (NCBI): domain Eukaryota; kingdom Metazoa; phylum Arthropoda; class Arachnida; order Araneae; family Salticidae; genus Maratus; species Maratus michaelseni. The sequence continues at coordinate 40,269,312 of OZ007599.1, read as the reverse complement.
ATATATATATATATATATATATATATGAATAGCCGCCCGTCCCGACTTCGTGTGGGTTACTATCAATACACAGCCAAGCCGTGATTGTCGCCAAAGCAACGATTGTTGCTTTCTATAAAAGTACATATATTTATGATATGAAAAATGCCACACAAAATATCTAATAAAAAATTAGCAATAGATGTCTTATTCGTTTAGTCTTTCATAACAGAGTTCATAGTCGATGTTGGCTCTAAAATCGCTTGTTCCAAAATCGCTGAAATATATGTTTAACTCCTTTTTTAGTAGAATTGGTATGCTGAATTTCACACTCCTATCTAAAACTGCTTTTCAGATATGGCTGGGAAATGACCTAAACTCTCAACCACCCCCATTTAACTCTCTTAGTGATTGAATTTCTAAAATCCATGAAATAAATGTTTAACTATTTTTTTAGTAGATTTGTTATCCTGAATGTCATACTCCTACGTAAAACTGCTGCAGAGATATGGAGAAATGACCTAAATCTTTCGAACCTCCCATTTAACCCCCGTAGGGCTGAATTTTCAAAAATACTTTCTTAGTGGGTACATATCTTCCAAATTTCGTAGTCCTAGGAGCAGCGGTTGAGACTCAGCGTTGATTCTGAGTCATGAGGACATGCTCTTTTATAAGTATAGAGATGTATAAAATCGCCAAAGGAGCGAAAAAAGAGCAAAACTGAAACTCCACCGTAAATTGTCAACCATTTATTTAAATTCTGTCTTAATTTTTAAGTAATATTATAATTAATCTTTATTAATATTCGCTGTTAATTTTAAACTATACAACATATATTTTTTTCTCTTAATTTTCTAAATAAACTTATAGTGGTTAGAAAGAAATAGGCAATGTTAATGATGATAAAGATGATAATAATTCTTATAATGATGACAGCAGTGACGAAGATGAAGACCTTGAAAATGCACAAGGCGAAATAATTTTGAAATATTTTAAGTTAATGTACTTTTTAGCACTTTTTTTTCATTATATTCAGCACTTATTTTTATTATTATATATAGCACTTATTTTTCATTATTATATATAGCACTTATGTATAGCACTTACTTTTCATTATAATATATTTTTTGAAAACTCAAAATGGAATGTATTCACTTTTTCTTTCGTTTACCTGTTCGCTACAGTTTGCTGACCTGTTATTGCTAATTTATGCCTATTATTATATTATTTTTAATTATTTATTATTATCAACTACGACGTATTTTCATACTTAATTTTATTGCCTGCTTACTTCTTTCTAGATGTTAGCATTAATTTAGCAACGGAATTGGTGTCTGGCTAATTAATTATGGTTTGTCCGATACCCAAAGAATAACATATTTAAATTTGAACTGTGTGTAGATGACGTGTTTGACGTGTAGATGATTTATTTTTTACCTATAAATCAGAGTCTGGCACGGTCTTAAAAACGTTGAAACCGTCTGGCATTAATGGCTTAATATCACAAATAGTTTGCAGAAACAAATGTTATAAACAAAACTCATGTTATCAAAATTTAATGTTGTAATTTTTTCATCTGCATTGCCCTTACTCTCACAAGTAAACACAACATCTTCTGCCAGCCAGACCGTCAAATAAGGTTATATAAGTTTATTCCGATAATTAAGAGAAAATATTTACTAAATTATTTAAAAGTTAAGAGAGAATATTAAAAAAAGTTAATTCACTAAGCGGGTTAAATGCAGGTTCGACCATTTTAGGTCATTTCACCATATCTCAGCAGCAGTTTTAGATAGGAGCATAAAATTCAGGATAACAAATCTACCAAAAAAAAAAAATAGTTAAACACGTATTTCAGCGATTTTAGAAATTCAACTACTAAGGGGTTAAATGGATTGTCAAACGTTTTAGGTCATTTCACCGTATCTCAGCAGCAGTTTCAGGTAGGAGTATGAAATCGGATAATTATTAATGTCCGTGAACGTCTGTGTGTGTGTGTGTTTCTGTCTGTGCACTCCACCTTTGTACACGCAAAGGCTCCGGGACTAATCGACGCACTGACGCCGGACGCGGACCGAAAAATTCGCAAAAAAGGCGCGACGCTCAAGTTTCGATCGGGTCGGGCCTCCGAACCGGACCCGGGACGTTATTAATCGACGAAACTGTTTTAATTACCGACCGAAACCCAACTCGGAAAGAAATGCAAAACAGCAAACATTTTCGCCTCCGAACAGGGTTGTCAGTCTCCGTCGGGTCGGGGAAGGAAAAGACGGCGGGGTTCCCAGGGAGCGATTTAAGCCCCAAACCGCAGCGCAGGTCCGACCTGTATCTCCGGAAGTCGGGGGGGGGGGGGGGGGGTAATTTTATTTAAAAGGGGGGGGGGTTTAATATTATTTTATTGTATAATTAATCATCGTTATTTGTATAATTAAAGCAAAAGAAAGATTTCCATTACAGTGCCGGCTAGATATTAGGATTTTAAGAAGTAGGCCGCGTCTAAAAACTGCATTATTATTTTAAGTTTTAGTATTTTAAGTTTTTGTTTTAGAGTGGCAACCAGATATTATGATAGGGTAAAGCGGGCTTCGTCCGTTATCGATTTTTTTTTTTTTTTTAGTTTTAAGTTTTTCTACAGCTCACTGTCTTTGAACTAGAACTCAGGTAGTCTACATAAGTTGTTTGAGGAAAAGCAGTGTCATCGCCAACCCCCCCCCCCCTGCTTTTTTCTTTTAACTGTGGTCCGTTTCTATGATTAAGAAACTATGTTACGGATTTCCACCAAACTGATTCCAAACATTATAATTAAAGTAATAAGGACCCCCTATAACATTTTTTAAAGTTTCTGAGTTTATACCACTTTTTTCGAATAATAATATCAGATTTTATACTTTGATTTCACATTATCTTGCGGCGGAAGGTGGAACTAACGTACACTGCAGCGCGTGCGCAGCACGACTGCTATACGGTGCCGCAGGCAGCGGGGACCCGAGCCGGAGGTTCGTTCAGTTAGAGGTTTATACTATTCTATGTGCAATTTAAGGGATTATCCGGTGCGTGCGCAGCACGGCCGGTATACGGTGCCGAAGGCAGTGGAGACCAGGGTCGGAACGACTGCTATACGGTGCCGCAGGCAGCGGGGATCCGAGCCGGAGGTTCGTTCAGTGACAGGTTTATACTATTCTATGTGCAATTTAAGGGATTATCCGGTGCGTGCATAGCACGACCGGTATACGGTGCCGAAGGCAGCGGGGACCAGGGTCGGAGATTAGTTCAGTTAGAGGTTTATACTATTCGATGTGCAAATTAAGGGATTATGCAAATTATGGGATTATCCGGTGCGTGCGTAGCACGACTGGTGTACGGTGCCGAAGGCAGCGGGGACCCGGGTCGGAGGTTCGTTCGGTTCAAGGGGGATGCGAGCCGGAGAATACAAAAGTTTCGAGGCACCGATGTAAATTAGGGGCCGGCTGGCGGGCGAAGCCAGCTAGTTTAGGATAATAATTCTACTAAAGAATAATAGTTAAACACGTGTTTAAAGCAATTTTAGAAATTCACCCACTAAGGGGGTTAAACAAAGGATATGAACTCGATTATGGAAGATTAGACGAATAAGACAACTACTGCTGATTTTTTATTAGATATTTTGCGTAAGACATTTTTTAAAAGAAATTCATTTAATCAATTATAAAGCTGAGAGATTTAGCATGATTGCGTCAAAATAACATGTTTTTTTTTTTAATGTCATTTTGACTGTTTATGGACGCGGATGCGTTATTGTGATCGGCGTATTTTTAGAATATTGAATTTTTACTTATGTTACCTGGTAGGCCAAGGTTAACTCGGGTGAAGCCTGGTGGTTCTGCTATATTAAAATTAATTTATTATTGTCATTATGTACATAAATAGAAAAACATTACTTATCACATTTTTACAAGCTTTTATTTAAAGTTTAAAATTTGTAAGTACTGCAGTTTTTTCTCACCTCCACTTCTATCCTATTTAGAATTATTTTAGAATATTATTTAGAATAATGTTTAATTACCTACCACCTACCCTGCATTGTAGTCGACACATTGTGCACCCACGCGAAGTTGGGACGGGCGGCTATTCATATATATATATATAAAGAGAGAGAGAGATAGATACTTTTATCTAAAGCAAAGGTCGTTGCTTTGGCAACAATTACGGCTTTCTTGTGTATTGAAAGTAGCCAAAGCACTACAAAAGCTGCAAACTCTCATAATAGGTGCTTTCTCTGCCAGATTTAAATCGGCGTCTGGCAGTAATTTAGCAACCGAATTTCGGTCTGGCAAATTAATTATGGCTTATCTGATAGCCAAAGTATAACATACTAAAATTTCAGCTATGCTAAAATGACGTGAATTTGACACCTCATTTTGCCTATAAATGAGGGTCTGGCACGGTGTTGGCAACGTTAAAACGGTGCCAGACTAATAACTTAATATCCCAAATAGTTAGCAGATTCAAGTTTTATAAACAAAATCCATGCTAAAATGACATAATTTTGTCACTTTTTTACCTGCATTGCCCCTCCCCCCACAGGTAAATGCAACCACTTCCACCAGCCAGACCGGCCGCATTCGTACTACACAATAAAGACTGAGAATATATAGAAAAATGAGCCATGCTAAAATCATGTGACAAAAACGTTGCTAGCTCTTAGACTAAATGAAACTAATTGAGCCCCACATTATTTTAACAGCACCTTGATTATGGAAAATTGCTTGGAAGAGAAAAGTCAGTAAAGAATCATGCTAATGCATCGATTCTACTTTAAATTTTAGGTCAAGGCACCTGGAATTTAAAATTTTATCTTACATTTGCATTAAATATAATGATAAAGACTTCTTTTGCAATGATATCATTCTTGGCATTTCTCCCTCTAAGTATCTGACAGCTGATGTGAAGCAGCAAAGTATTTAAATTGTACCTAAAAATATGGATTTTCATGTACCTTTAGATCATTACTCATCACACTTTATTTTGATTTTTTTTTTTTTTTTTTGGCATGTTGTATATGTTTTAATACTGTAATGCAAGGATTTTGTTACAGTTTAAAAATGTATTTTTAAAAAATACAAAAAAGCTGAAAAGAGACTTAATGTATAAAAAATTATAACAATCATAATTTGTTTTCACTCTTAAATCTTACATTTTCTAAGGAAAAGTTTCATGAAATCACCAAAATTAATATGGTAGGAACAAAGCTTTTCTACTCCACTTAATGCAACTATTATAAAAAATATGAAATGCTTAGCAAGAAACTAATTTCATGAATGAAACTGTTTAAAACCAATACGGCATATTTCTTTATTAATTATACTTTTTTTAAAAGTAAATAAAACTAACAAAAAGAAATTAGTAACAAGCATAGTTGAATGTATACAGGTAAATCAAGTATTTATTTGAAATTAAAATTACTAGGTTAACTCTAAAAACTATAAAAATGGAATACCTGTAAGACACTGAATACACTTTTTAGCTAACACTGGAAGAAATCCATGATAAGTTGCTGCATCAGTAGTATTTATTATAGTATATAATCTAAGAAGAAAAAAAAATTAAAATGTGAAAAGAATAACACTAATGAGATTATTATATGTAGAGATTGACCAAAATTTCGGTTTTGGTGCAAAATCAGAGTTTCGCCAAATATTCATTTTTGGCAAAACTGCTGTCAAAATTTTGGCTTGAATGACCTGTATTTCAAAATCTCATTCCTTCTGTCAGAAATTTTCAACTTTTCTCATTGTTATGAGTTGTATCGGCTCAAATGAGACACCGTTTATTGCTGTGAACTCCACTGTTTACTATTATCCATGATGACTAATTCATGATGCGAGTGTAAATTATAAAGCAAGCAATGCATATATGACTAAACTTAAAAGACACTTATCACGTGATCTTTAAAATCTGTAAACTTAACAGTAATAGGAAATTTTTACTTTGAAACTCCAGATTGTTTGGAATGCTTTATGAGAAAGGTGTTGCTAAAATGTATGAAGATTTATGAAATTTATTACAAAAGATATATCGAGGTATGTCTACTTAAAATATTTTTTTATGAGATGAAATTTATGTAATTGGAAACTATTTCTGTCTTATTGATAAATTAAGTTTTATTTTATATGAAAATAAATAGTTTTGGCTAGAGGCACAGAGAGTCAACTTGGCACCGGAGATAAAATTTTCAAACAGGGGTGCCATTTTAATATTTTCTTAGGGAGGAAGGGAGTGGCAAATCTTTTTTTTTTTTTTTTTTTTTTTTTGAAGGGTGATTATTTAACTACATTGTTAATTATTAATAAATGCCTATAATTATTGGTTGTTATAAAATAATAAAATATAAAAGTTGTATTATTTAATTTTTGTTTGAAACCTATATAAACACATATATATGTATGTTTGTTAGAAATGTGGTTAAATACACATATAATTAATAAATTAATTAGTTATTTTTAAGTAATTATTAATTATTTGTTATCAATTAATTAATAATTATATGCAGTTATGTGTGTATTAATCAGTTTTTAATTTTTTTTTTACACTTTCGGTTTTGACTGAAAGTGGGAAGATCACCGAAATTCAGCTTTGGTCGATCTCTAATGATATGCATGAACATACGGAAAAATATGTTAAATATCCTATTTTTTTTTATGTATTTATGGCCGTGCTCTGAATTTTTATTATCTCATGCAACCGACTTTTATTATCTCATGTGTGGAAAAAAGAATCTAAAACAAAGTTGGAGAAAGATTTCAACAGATTTTATAACATAAATAAAAAAAACTAACAGTTATAATAAATATTGCTCAATATTTACAAAGAATTGCTTATACACATTAAAGTATAAATGGCCACTCACTGATCAAATGGCATTATTCAACAGAAACAAGTGATGACGTGGCATGATGGGAAATTTCAGATATAAACCTGAAGTTCAGTTTTTGTCAACAATTAAAAAAAATACTAAGAAACATAAATATTACTTATTAATAATATTAGTATAATTAGTATTATCCACCAAATATGTATGTATTATTACACTCCAAATGCAACAGTAACATTTAAATCCAAAATCCTTGTGTATCATACACTTTTTTTTTCTTTTTTAAACTCATGTTAAATTTTACTACAAAAAACTGGACATTTTAGGAATGTAATGTAAATGTGGCAGTAAATGCATCATATTTAGAAATTTGAAAATAAAACAGGCCCACTAAATACAATGTATATGTCAAATTATGCAAAAAAAAAGAAAAATAAATAAATAAATAAAAATAAACATAAAAAAGAAAGATCAGAAGTATTCTGACAGCACAATTAGTATAGAATACTACAGCTTAAATCATTTTAAAAATGGTAGGCTATTTTATCTGGCAATCAAGTTATTTAATCTGGATTTTTTTTTTTTAATTGACCTAAGAAATGAGAATAAACAACATTTAAAATAGTCACTGGAGTATAGATACTTCTGTTCCTTACAGAAATAAATTGTCCATAATTTCACCGCAAAATGCGAAAAACTCTAAAAATATTTAAAAAGCACAGAGAACAAGAAATTGTCACAAAACATGAAAAAATGCAAAAAATTGCTGAAAATTAATAAAAAATTACAGAGGATAAAATTTACTGTACTGAGTTTAAAAATTGAAGCCGGATTTATTTTATGAACATAAAAAAACTGTCATGGGATGCAAAAGAAAAAAACTACAAATTCCATAAAAATCACGAAAAATTCCAAAATCACAGAGTACAAAATTTAATATATTGAGATAAAAGACTGAAAAGAGATTCCTTTTAACTCTATTGTAAACTCCCACTGGCATGCAAAAAATGCTAAAAATCACTAAAGAGGACAAAATTTACTATATTGGTCTAAAAGATTAAAACAGGGTTCCTTTGAAGAATGTCAAAAAAATCTCCACAAAACACAAAAAAAAAAAAAAAGCTAAAAATTCCATAAAAAAAAAAAAGCTAAAAATTCCATAAAAAAAATAACTAAAAATATCTGGTACTATTCTAAACTATGCTTATTATTTTTTCTTAATTCTTAAGAAACTTTTGTGCATTTTTAAAATCAATGATTGGGGAGGGGGGGGGCGGGAGGAGACGGATATTTTTTACTGCCTATTAATATTTTTTGCTGGCTACCAGAATTTATCGAATTTGTAATGTCCTGGTAGTAATGACTTTTTGCATACAGTAACTATTACAGTGACAATTCTCATCGAATACCCTCATTCATGTCTCAAAGTTTACTTTTATCACAATAACCTTTTAACCAAGAGAAGCAATACGAAAACTTCCCTACTTATTCCCACACGTTCAGAATATCTTTAAATCTAAATTCCTCTTCTTGTGTGAGGTTAATGAAAGACTTGATGATGAGGTTAAGTAGCTTATAAGATAAAAATCTGAAAACATTTGACATTACTCACAGAACTTTTAATGGGTTTTTAAATATAAACAAGACTTTTAATTATTTTTTGTCTACAGAAAGCAAAAATGGGAATTGTTAACAGGATTTTCAATTATTGAATACAATCTAAAGAACAAAATTGACAGAAATGATTATATGTGGATCACACTATTCAAAGCAGAAAAGGATAAAGTAGAAGACAGTCTTCCATTTCAAACACAGTTTTCTTAAATCCAAAATAGTGCTTCTATTTAGAGAGTTCTACTTCATCTTCAAAACTAAACAATATTACAGCCTTTCATACATAAAAGGCTCAGAAATACAACACAAATTTTACAAGAAATTAGAGCTGTTGTTTCCCTATTTCAGATAAAACAATTTATGCTGATTTTTATTTCAAACTGGCTGACCCACCTGGTGTTTTCTGGTCCCGTGTAATTAAATCTCTTAAGGCTGTTCTTAAATCTGAACTGGCTATTTCATAACATATTTTCAATTCAATTTTGTTCGGAAACACATGAAACTGGTAGGTATTCTTATTCAGAAACTTATTCACATAAGCCTCAAAAATGCATTATTTGCAAATAGCGGTTTAGGTTTACTAAGTGTGTGTGTGTGTTTGATGAATGTAAATTTATTTTAACACTTTTCAAGTATCCTAGAACATGAAAATGAAACAAGGAAGCTGTAGGACAAATTGTAAGAAAATTTTATTTAATTCCGAAATTCTAGTGATACAATGTATCTGCAGGCGATCAAAAGTGCAGGAATATAATTTAATATAAGGGAGTTATATACCAATTCTTAGGAAATTCTCATAATTATTACAGTGAAAAAAAAAGGCTGAAAAATAAGATTATTGTTCGAAAAAGGTGGTAACTGGGGGCTAAGTAAATATTTTGTACTGCATATAGTAACTGGAGTACCTAAGAAATTTTTAGGTAAAAAAGTAATCGAAACACGTTTTCTCTCTTTTGGTAAAGGCAGAAGATCTTTCAGAAAATGCTGTCAAAGTTGGTGTTTTGAATCTAATTTCCCAAGAAGCAAGAAAAACAATTTATCAAAAAAATGGAAAACTCATTTTGATTCCACATCGCTTCAGTAGTCAGTCTATCCAATTGCATGCCTTTGTGTTTAAAAATGAGTCAGAAAGTTTTGTGTTGTTGAACAGATCATTTGAGAACCACCTTAAAAAATTAAACTCTGTCCCAGATTCCTGCCACCTTCAGACCGTAACCATATAACGGGCCTAGGGGTCTGTCCACACTTTTCCCAGGGTCCTGTTTTTGTGAAATTGTGAACAGCTTTTTATATTTGTGAAAAATCTAATAATAATTTTGTGAATTTGAAATGATCGTTATTTCAGGTTCTTGTTTATACATTTTTAAGAAGATATATGGGTGTAAAATACATATATTTTCTTTATATATGTAAAAGTGACAGGTCAGATTTTACTTTTAAATGATTAATTTGTGAAATGTTCAGTTTAAAGATGGAAATATTTTGTGAAAAACCTATTTTTAAGACAAAGAATTTTGTGAAGGGTCCTGTTTTAGGGAAAATAAATTTGTGAAGGGTCCTGTTTTATGGAAAATAATTTTGTGAAGGGTCCTGTTTTGAAATGTGAAATTTTGTGAAGAGTCCCTTAAAGGACCCAATTTTTTTCCTAAAGAGATCCCTGGGGCCTGTTGCATGAAATACTTAATTCCATTTCTCACTGCAAAGGGGGGTGCCTTCTGTTCTATACAAATCTCTTTTGGAATGAATCTCCGGCATGGGTTCCTTCTGCCTATGGTACCATACAGAGATAATAAGGGACAAAGATTAAATTTTTAGGTTTTTAAAGGACTTCAGAACATCAAATAAAACCGGAAAACTGTAGGTCAAATTGTAGAAAAAATTTATTTTATTCATAAAGGGTGGTGATACAACTTATCTGTTGGCGACCAAAAGTGCTGGAATGGAATGGATATATGATGGAGTTATGTACCAATTCTTTGGAAAATCCAAGATTTATTACTGTGAAAAAAACATGAAACGGAAATTAAAAGCTCCCTCTAGTGGTGAAAGAGTAGTACTAAAATTAAAAGATGACCGGTGAAAAAACATTTAAAAAATCCCCATGCAAAAAAAAAAAAAAAAAAAAAAATTACAAAAATCGTACCATTAGAGAAGAAGAAAGCACAAAAATGCATTATTTGCAAATAGCACTTTAGGTTTACTAAGTGTGTGTGTTTGATGAATGTAAATTTATTTTTACACATTTCAAGTATCCTAGAATATGAAAATAAAACAAGGAAGCTGTAGGACAAATTGCAAGAAAATTTTATTTCATTCAGAAATGCTAGTGATACAACGTATCTGCAGGCGATCAAAAGTGCAGGAATGTAATTGAAATATAAGGGAGTTATACACCAATTCTTAGGAACTTCTCATAATTATTACAGTGAAAAAAAAGGCCGAAAAAGAAGATTATTGTTCGAAAAAGGTGGTAACTGGGGGCTAAGTAAATATTTTGTACTGCATATACACTGCTCAAAACAATTAAAGGATATTGCAGTTTTAGGTGGATTTTGTATCTGGGAAACTTTTTAGCTGATTGATACATGGTCGACAGACATAGTAGGTTATATGAGAATAAATTACACATGTTTGGCAGAAAAAAATGCATTTTATTGCGCATTTGTGTACAAAAGGAAAAAAACACAATTTGTGCATATGAGAAAAAAAGAATAAGAAAAGGTGTTTTCTTCAAAGAAAATCATTTTCAGTAGGGGGTATGGTTTCCACGGGCGGCCAGCAACGTTGAACACCTTTGAGGCATGGACTCAATGAAGCTATTAATGACCAGTTGGGGTATTCTGCCCCACTCTTCCAGAAGAGCTCTTTCCAGTTCTTGGAGAGTTTGTGGGGGTTGTTGGCGGCCAGAAACTCGTCTTCCTAGAGCGTCCCAAACGTGCTCGATTGGATTCATGTCTGGAGAACACGCTGGCCATTCCATTCGAACGATTCCTTCCTCGAAAAGGAAATCCTCCACCAGGTTTGCACGATGTGGCCTGCAGTTATCGTCCATTAAAATGAAGTTATCTCCGATTGCTGCAGCGTAAGGGACTACAATAGGTCTGAGGATCTCATCCCTATATCGGCGACCAATCAGAGCTCCATCTTGAATGATGTAGAGGTCAGTGCGCCCGTCAATGGAGACGCCATCATACACCAACACTCCTCCACCGCCAAATCTGTCACTTTCGTGCACGAACTCAGGATTATTCCTACTGCCACGGTCCCTCCAGATGAAAATACGCCTATTATCCGAATGCACAGAAAAACGGGACTCGTCAGAAAACAGAATATTGCTTCATTCATTTCTCCTCCAGTTCACATGCTCGGTTGCCCACTCCCTGCGGTCGCGACGATGCCTTGATGTTAATCTAACACATACAGCACACATCGGTCGGCGAGCATACAGACCTACAGCATGGAGCCGGTTTCGGACAGTCTGAGTTGAAATCGTGGTGCCTGTAGCCGAGCGAAGGTGTTATTGGAGAAGAGTAGCGTTCATGTTTCGGTGTCTCCAAGCTGTTAACGCTAAATACCGATCTCCATTGGGCGTTGTTGCCCGTCTACGACCTTGCCCTGGTCTTCGGCCTGCACATCCACTCTCCAAAATACGGTTCCAGATCCTGGAAATGACACTTTGTGACACTCCAATGGCTTGCGCTACTTCGGCTTGAGTTTGGCCCCCTTCTAACCTATCAACAATTCTCCAAGCTTCTGAATCTGTCAAATGACTTCGCTGAGACATCGTACTCATCGAAACAAAGCAATCACTGAATGCCGATCATCCTTGTCTTCATTCTCTTTTATCCAGTTGAAAGTCAAATTTCATTCGCTGCCGCTGAAGCGACGTTTTTGACGTCGAACTCAAAATTTGCATACTCCACAGTTTGAAAACCAGAAAAATTTGCATTTGTGATTCTCTTCTTCTATTTTCGGCAAAAAAAAATTTCGTTTATATCTTTATTTTATATAAAACTTCAAATATCCTTTAATTGTTTTGAGCAGTGTAGTAACTGGAGTACCTAAGAAATTTTTAGGTAAAAAAGCTCGAGTAAATCAGGCCTAAAAATGGGGCCAAGTTATTAACATGAACGCAATATTTAATAAATACAAGAAAAAATGTTTGATCCCACCCCCTCCCCCATACCCTCAAATATAACAAATAATCTGTAAAATTAAGTTTTCTTTATTAATTACTATGCATTGTCAATCTTATGTAGCATAATTTCATAGTATTCATTATGGAAGTAAATGGAGGAATGGGCCCCAAAGCAGAAGTAAATTCAATACGACCCCCTCTTCTGTGTAGGTCATTTTTATTAGTCGTTGGATCAGTTTTTTGGAAAAATTAAGAAAAGTTAAAGACCGATTTTCACAAAATTTGTATTTTTGGAATCATAAAAATACTCTACGTATATATTGTGAGTTTCAAATCTGTACCTTGAATAGTTTTCTTAATATTCAAGGATAAGTGAAAATGAGAAAATTTTACCATCTGCGATACGGTAAAACAAATGATTTGATAATTATCAAATCATTTGTTACTTTTGCAGTTTCTTCAGCACCATTTTCAGATAAAAAGATCACATTTTCACAATATTTAATGAGTTTTTATTTAATATCTCTGCTAATTATCAAAATATTAAAAATCTGAACCTCAGGTGCATCAGGACATGCCTTTGACTATCCTTACCAAAATTTTCAACTTCTAGGTACATTACATTTTGCTAGCCATCGCCGACATACACACAGAGCGAAACTTTATTTTATTAGTATAGATAACAGACTTTCAAAATAAAAAAACAATTTCGGGATGAAAATTGGAAGGAAGAAAATTACTTTGCATTCTTGCCCAAATGTGTAATAGATGTCAACGTCTTGAGAGCAGCTACTTTAAATTCCTGAAAAAGAAAATACATTTTGTAAACTTGTGTTAAATATCACATCAACACTCTTTGAATTGAGCAAGAATTTTCTGACCAATTAATAAATTTTTAATTTTAAGTAAATTAGAATTCCTTTGGCAAGAGTCTAAAATCAGAATCATCAATAAATGTGTTTTGAATTACAAAAGATTTTTTTTTTCTTTTAATATGAATTGATAAGAATTCATCAACTAGTATTTATATAACAGTATAAGATCAGAAATTTCAAATTTTTGTAATAATGGTAGTTTTCCCACTTCAGAAATACATTTAAAAACATAGCTGAACTTTAAAATAGAAAACCTCTGAATGTCAAATGGGAGCTGTTTGAAATTAGCTAAAATTTAATGCCAGAGGAAAATACTCATGGCATAATGGGTGAAAGAACAACTTACGTATGTTCAGAAACTAATAAAAGTTGACATTGTTATTATTTTTCATCATACTATCTCACTAATATATAAATATCGTGCAGAAAAAAGCTAGAAGCCAAGACTTTATCTTCCATTATTTAAACACACACACATAAATAAAAACTAAATATTTTAGCAAAATATCAAAATTCAGACAGAAATTGTAAAAATTAGAATGCATTTAAACTAAAATGACTTTACACAATCAACAAATATTCAACCAACACACTTTTTACTTTAGCTCTAAGAAGTCAAACTAAGCTATGGGAGAAACCGACTGCTAACATAATAAGCACTATATAAACTGTTTGAAACAGCTGCAAACCAAGCAGCCCTTAAGCCAAGCAAAAGATATTGCCAATTTCCTTTTTTCTTCCTACCAAGGTGTCTACTGTATTACTGAATTTTCATTTCTTAACTTGTTTCTTGCATTATACTAGGGGTAGGGGGTTCTGCTCCCTGTGACCTTTGTGTGCCAATCTCCAGACATTCAACAGACTTGCATATTGTAAACTTGTTTTTAATTCACCCATTGGTGGAAACACTGATAATATACCCCAACAGAAAATATAAAGATCTTGAACAGAAGCGCTGATAGAGATTTTTAAATTTTTTGTAATCGACTTTTCTGTATTTGTTTTAGTGCAGCAGACATGATATTCCTAAAACAGGAAAACTAAAAAAACATTAATTCAATGTCTTTTTTTTTCTTTTGAAAGGGTTAACGTTTATTTTTTTTTTTTTCAAACGAATTGTGGCATTTAAAATGTAAAGGTACAAAATTTAAAAATACATTCTTCATTTTTTTGCATTTTGCATGGTTTGGCCATAGGGCATTAAAAAAAAGCCCTTTTTTTGCACTTGTTGCTTTTTAAAATTTCAAATTGAGTGCAAGTGGGGATGCTTGTCAATTTTTTAAAAAAAAGAATGAGTTTTTACTTAACATCTCAGCTAATTATCAAAAAATTAAAAATCTGAGCCTCAGGTGCATCAGACTTGCCTTAGACTTTCCTTACCGAAATTTTCAAGCTTCTATTTGCGGTAGATTTTGCTAGCCATCACAGACAAACAGAGTAAAACTCTTTTATTAGTATAGATTAAATTAATTCCCACCAGCAACACCACCATCATTAAAACTGTTATGTAAAAATTTTGATCAAAACATAAATTTGACAGTAACAAATGATTATTCTGAAGATTTAATTTAAAAAAAACATACAAAATAAGTTTAATTTAAATTTTATTTGCATTATTTCCCACAAAGGGGAAATATAAATAAAAATTGTTTTGAAAAATACATTGTGTACTACTATTTTTTTAACTTGAGTACAGCTTTGTAGAGTAAAACATAAAAAAACTATGTTATTTAAATTTCTTTACTCTATTTCTCACTAAGGGGTGTTATCAGCATAAACGAATATTGTGCTTAATCTGTTTTATCTAATTTTAATTTGGAATATGGTTACGATTATGATATAAGAAAAAAAAAAATCCATTTTAAAATTGTAGTTATGCAATTTCCTTCCAAGGATAATACATGCATAAAAAAAACTTATCACGTGAAAATTTTTGTTGAAACAAATTTGTTTATAGGAAGCGAGTTTAACCAGGGCTTGAAATTCAATTTTTCCAAGGAGGGGAGTCTCCCTCCCAACATTTTTAAATGGAGGGGAGTTGTAATGTTTGGGAGAGAGAGAAAAAAATATTTAAACTCCACTATTATTTTATGTGTTAAAGAACTACATTAATGCAGACATGACAAAATACCATTGAAAAAATTAAGTGAACCCAGAATGATTATGTAAGATGTTTATTATTTTTATAAAAAAAAAGGAGTTATTATAAAAAAGTTAAATTTTATATATATATGCAGTGTATTTTTCAAGTTCCTCCAAATGTTAGGGATCCTTAACAATTAGGTTGTTAAATGGATTTCTGAATTTAGATTTTATTTGATTTAGTGGTGCTGGAGCCTCTTTCACAAGGTACACTTTTACTCCTTCACAAGGATTAAAAATGTTTACTCCTTTACCTCAAGGAGTAAAATTAATAAGATCTGTGCAGCTCTTCTAATCTCATTTTTGTTTAGTGCTGACTGTAGGCCAATTTAACAGGGTGCAGTGACCAGTGGCTCTTACTGCCCTTTTTTGTTATTTTCCCTCTTTTCGGTTGCAGGAAAAAAAATCTTTAAATACGTCTATTTGTCGTTGGAAAAAATTATGAATTTAGTCAATTGGTTGAGGGAATAAAATAATGAAATTCGTCTTACGCATGAACAGAAATAGATAAAGACTTCTAATGAAATAGTGTTAATACCGATTTGAGACTTTGGGACTACATGGCAGCCAGTGTACAACTGTGCTACGGTAACGCCACCTACAAACAGCAATACGGATAAATACCATTGAATAAATCTATTATACCTACCAGACGATGGCTGTCAAGCAGATGATTTGAAGAGGGAGATGAACTAATACAACTGTTCTAGACAGACATTGTATTTGAAACATTTTTTGAGAAACAATTTTCTTCTTCGAAAGGCTATTTTATTAGAAGTTTTTATCTATGTCTATGTTCATAGAAAAAAAATCGCTATATTCATCGATCAGTCGCAGAAAAAAATGGCGAAGTTTGCTAATTGGTCGCAAGAAAATAAGGAGAATTCGTCAGTCAGTTGCGGAAAAAAATCTTGACATTTTTCAGTGAGGCACGAAAAAAAATAGTGAATTTCATCAATCTGTCACCAGAAGAAACCGAATAATTCGCCAATCGGTTACGAAAAAATTCGCAAAGTTCGTCAGTCGGTCAAGGAGAAAAACGTGAAGTTCGTTGATTGCTCACCAGAAAATATTGCGAAATTTGTCAATCGGTCGGGGGGAAATATTATGAAATTCATCAGTCGGTCGCGGGCAAAAATCGTGAAATCCATCAGTCGAACGCAGAGAAGAAAATCTAAATTCGTCAGTCGGACACGGGAAAAAAAATCACAAACTTTGTCAATCTGTCGAAAGAAAAAAAGGGGAAATTACGTGAATTTCATTGATCCATCGCGGAAGAAACACTTATTTCGTCGATCGATTGCAGAAAAAATGCGAATTTCACCGATCGATCGCAGGAAAAAAACGTAAATTTCATCAATCTGTCGTCAAAGAAACAAAAATTTCGTCGATCGATCGCAGAAAAAACGCAAAGTTCGTCGATCGATCGCGGAAAAAACGCAAAGTTCGTCGATCGATCGCCGAAAAAATGCAAAGTTCGTCGATCTGTCACGGAAAAACGCAAAGTTCATCAATCCGTCACCGAAGAAACGCACAATTCATCGATCAGTCACTTAAAACATGCAACGTTCGTCGATCAGTCGCTTAAAAAACGCAATGTTCGTCAATCAGTCGCTTAAAAAACGCAACGTTTGTCGATGGGTCGCTTAAAAAATGCAAAGTACGTCGATCAGTCGCTTAAAAAACGCAAAGTTCGTCGATGAGTCGTGCAAAAAACGCTAAGTTTGTCAATCTGTTGCGAGAAAAAAAAAATCACAAAATTTATCGTTTGGTTGCAGGTAAATTAAATAACACAAATTTCTCTGGAAAATGGTGCAATTTTTTGTGCGGGAGGCTCCCGCTCACAATCTTTTTTTGGGCGGGATTTCACAATTTTCGCCGCGAATCCCGCAATCCTGCCCTAAAATTCAAGCCCTGTTAAATTGCACCCGAAAAGTTAAGTGAAAACAGTTATAAATAGTGATACATGAAGCATCATATGTTAAATAAAAGTCATAGAAAAGAGTGTAATTGAGTGAGTTATTTTGTGTAGCCCTGGAAAGAACTCCAAATGTTATGCCTCATAATTTTAATGGAGAAAATCCCATAATAAACCTCAGTAACACATACAAATTTCATAGTGTTTCAAATAACACTGGCTTAATAACAAAGCATTTTATGTAATTACTGCCCATAGATGGTAGTGTAATCTAATTCTTTTGTGTACCCCTATAAAATAATTATCAATACTTCAAGAAAAATCATGCTGTAGTTGACTATAACAGCATGTTAAAATTATATTACCATCAGAATTCTAAAAACCTTGAATTTACAAGTTTAAAAAAAAATCATAAAATTTCTTTTTTATGATTTTATATATCAGGCAGGAAACTTGACCATAGAGAAAAAAGAAAGGTAGAAAAATTTTCAAGCAATACAGTGATAATTCTTATAATTTAGTCACATTTTAACAGATATTTATAAATTAAAATAAAATATAATCTACATGTATAATTTTAGTTTTTTTTTCTTAATTTAGAAACTAATACTAAAGAGGAAAACAATATTTAAATTAACAATGAATATAGATCATTGAATGAAAAAAAAAATTTGTTAAAGGTTATGTCCAAACATATTTTTTGAATTTATGTAAAGTAGAGTAATACAAATTTTCATGCCAAATTTTACTCTGAACTTTTGTTCTGCCCTGTATAGGATCTATAGAATTTATACACACCAAGTAATAGACAAAAACAGAGTTAAATTTAAAAATGCGTTCAGCAACTAAAAACACACTTCCAGCAATTATTGTTGACAGACAGTAACAAATTATTTTGTATGTCCCTGTAAATGAATGATGAATTCTATACACACAATATTCTACAGTAAGCCTCCTGTAATGCACTTTAGTGATACACATCAATTTCAATATGTTTCAAATATTGAAACATTATTAAAATAAACTGCAAAAGATTTTTCTCCATAGACTAATGTAACAGAATTCTTTTAAGTCTCCCTATAAAAGAACAATAAGTGTTATGCAGGGATGAGTTCCGTATCCTGTGCCGCTTGGTGAAAAAAAATGTCACCAAAATGCTGTTTTGACAATATGAAATTTTACCAAGATGGCAGAAAAACATCATTTTTAAATCTTTATGTTACTTATAAATCAATGATTTTGCACCATTTTCAAAAACAGAAAATGATATAAAAACAAGGATTTATAAATAACAATATAAAAACAAGGATTTATAAATAACAAAGATTTAAAAATGCAGTTTTTCTGCCATCTTGAAAATTTGTTACGATGCAATTACACAAATTTTAACAGCATTCTAAATAAACTAACGAGTAAAAAACTAAACAAATGTGCTTTTTCAGATGAATATCTGTTATTGTCAGGGTTGAATCAAGTTTACCAAAACTTTATAATATGATTCAGCAAGAGCAGCTGATTCAAGCAGTTACAATAATTTTTCATATTTACTGTTTTTCAGAGAGTAGCAACCGCTATGAAACCATTATTGTCATATGATCACATGAAAATTGAATGCTTGGTTTTTGAAATAAGAGAAATTTTGCGATATTGCTTAGTGCAGATATGCATTACTAATATTTTGCTATATGTCAGAAATTAACAGAATTAAAAAGAAAAAGGTCTATTCTATTTTTAAGAAAGTAAAATATTTAAGGCATTTTTCTACTATTCAGAATCTACACTGAATTTCAGATCCTGAAATACATCTATTCAATGTAAGTATAAAAAGATATAACCGTAGAAGGAAGTAATAATTTGTTCAAAAGATAAAAAAGGATTGAATTTGAACAATTGCCAGTATTTTTCAAGAGATCACTAAGTGAATTATTCAAAGATAAGACAGTTAAGTACTTTTTTTTTTTGGTGGGGGGGGGGGGGGGGGGCATTTTTAAATATTTTTCTTCAATGCCAAAAAACTGTAGAGGCAAGTAAATAATTTCATCAAAAGATGGAGAAAGAAAAAAAATGTTAAAAATAAGAATAGTTACTTTTTGATTAATAAAACTTATTTGAAAAGTTATGCATTTTATTAGAATCATTTTTTACAAATAAGATTTTGACCTGCATTAATATACACATACTAGCAAGCAAACACATTTGACATTATCTGGCCTCATTAGTACAAATCATTACTGTGCTATTTAATTTGAACTCATGCAAAGAACCAAAAATGTTGTTTTAAATATTTATTTTGAAAAAGGGCAGGAAGAATATTTAGCCATGACCTTCATCAGTGGCAATTTTTAATATGTTAACTGTCATACATACATTGATTCCTTGCAAATATGGAGGTCATGACATGATATGAGTTAGTGAATTCTTTTATTCAAAATATATAAATACTAGAATTTTCCTACCGTAATCTTTGCTTTGTTTTATTCACAGTTCATTATTCACAGGACTCATTAAATTAAAAAACAGATTAAAAATTCTGGTACATATTTTGAATAAAAAATTATGCTAAATTACTGATACCAATGCACCAGCTGTCCAATAGGCCCATTCATTCAGAAATACAATGATTGGAGCATCAGGGCAGTTAATGTGTTAAAAGTCTAAACAGTTATTTCCTTATGTTTGCTTCATGGCTACAAAAATCTACTGTAAAATCAAAGAATTTTCAAACTTATATTCAAGGATTTTCTTCCATTGTTTTATTTATGTATTTCTAAAAGTTTAGTTTAAAAGAGCAAAGCATGTATTTTCGATACAAACTGTCATACAAAATGATCATGTTTCAGAATTTTCACAAAAGAAAATTGTAGGTTCTAAACTTTTATGAATTTTTCTATAATACTTCCAGACCCATAAAACTGAAATTCCTTATATTTGACAATGATAAATTCCAAGATCTGGTGACAGGCCAGTAAATAAAAAAATATTAAGAATTGGAAAAATCCTCCTTTGCATTTATATATTTTTTCTTTTTAAATAATTTTACATGTGCTGACTCTATGAGCACTGCAACTATTTATGTCCAAGATAAGCAATAAAATGTGTTCAGGGCTAGCACTAGGATTTTTCAAAATTTTAGGGAGGAATTTTAGGAATTTTTTCCCAAATTTTAGGAAAATTTTATGGGCATTTGCGATATTTTTAACATTACAAGTATGTAATAACAGTATTTTTGCGCTAGTCAGACACATCTGATACACTGCCAAAGAATATTCAAATCATTCCAATGAATTCAGCCCTTGTTCCATGTACTTGTGTTGTTTGTTGTGAATGAGGGCATTTAAATTTGTGCAATAACCGGCTTCATATTACAAACCGTTTTGACAGCTTATGCTTACTGCAATTGTATTAATTAGAATTTTGAGTTCCTGGATCATTGAGCCTAACCAGAATGAATGCTTTCTTCTCTCGCTTTTGTATGTTCTTGGTGAACCTAGAGAACAAGAGGCAGGAAGCAGGGGTGATTATGAGAAAAAAAAAAAATTCTGAAAGTTTTTTTTCACAATTCTTTGTCGAAATTTGTGTTTTTTCCATGCTATTTTGATGAAACATGCATTTTTTCGCGATTCTTTCACGAAATTCTCCTTAATTGCACGATTTATTGACAAAATTCCACGTTTTGTTGCGATCTTTTGACGATATTCACGTTTTCTGTGTTCTTTTGACGAAATTCGCGTTTTTTTTTCCCGCGATCTTTTGACGAAATTCTCGGGGGTGGGTCGTGATCTTTTGACAGAATGCGCGTTGTTTTAGCGACCTTTTGACGGAATTCGTGTTATTTTAGCGATCTTTTGACAAAATATGTCGTCTTTTTCAGTGACCATTTGTCGAAATTCGCAATATTTTTCAATGCAATTTTGGCGATCTTGAATTTTTAGGAACAAGAAGAAAATTTTAGGAGAATTTTAGGAATTTTAGGAGATAAAATAATAGTTAGGAAATTTAGGAATTTTAGGGGGAATGCGAGCCCTGTGTGTTCAGGGCAGACTCATTTTTTAACCCATTGGAAACTAATATTCTGTCAATTTTGGTGAATCCAGAAATACACCAAAATTTTGATAATCAACTGAATAAGAAAATGAGATCCATGACAAATAAGTTGCATACATTTATTAGGCTGCATACTCAATGTACGCAGCCTTAAAAAAAGGCTCCTAAAAGTTATTTTATCAAATAAAAAAAAAAGGCAGCTGCAGCTTTTTGAGAAATACAGAGGGGGGAAAAAATGTTAGATGGACAAATGTGTTTGATCATGGTATTCATAAAATTAAAATTATTGAATTTGGGTAGCATTTTTAACTAAGTAACTGAAAAGAACTTTTAATTTTGCTTCAAGATTAGAACTAAACCAGGCATAAAGTAGGCAAAAAATATCTTCAGGTGTAATGCCACCTATTGACAAAAAATTTAACTGACCCCTAACCTACACACCCACAGACCACATCACTTGAGCTATATACAGTAGAAAGCCACTAATCCACACAGTTTGGTCCAAAGTGTTTTGCAGATTTGAGACTTTTTGCGGACTACAGATCATGTCTATTTAGCCTTTGTTTAATTTTTTGTTATTTATACTTTTGACAAATTTAGATTGTTAATGCTTAAAAATAAACAAATTACTCACTTACACATATGAATTAAGTAAGAAATAATTAAAAAATATTTTAATGAACATTATATGTTTTAAATCTATCATCAATAATTGCTGGTATTAAAACATTAGGTTTATTATTTTGTATAATGTAAATAGCAGTCTAAAATTGACCATAATTGTCTGCTGAACCGTAAAATTTTGATATTGTTAGCAAATTATTGTAAAAAGTATATGTGTATGACAAATGCATTTTTAAAAGGAAATATTTTCATTTTTTACCATATGAATAATTAATGAAATAAAATATTTTCATACATACTGTCATTTTAAACTATATAAAAGATTATTTAAATGATATATATCTCAGAAGTAAAATTAAGGTTGGGGGAAAAAAGGGAAAAAAATGCTATTGGTAAGTGATTTTTAAGAATTAAATTTCTTTGTTTACATTCACATATGCAGTACAGATTACAGGCATTTGCAAATTACGGATTTGCAAATTAGAGGTAGAGGAGACTGGTACACAGTGGACCACTTTTTCAGTTAAATTTTTATTTCTCTTTAACGGACAGACCGATCTGCATGAAAATATTTTTGAATATTCCTTAAACATTCATCATAATTTTCTCAGAACATAGTGCAACAGAATACAATATAAATCTAGTTTTCATTAATCTAATTCTTTTTTATTTCCCCTTTACCCGTAAAATAACATAGTAATATAAATTTACAAGTAATATTTTGAAACAAACACAAAAATTTATTACATTTGGAAAATAATAACAAATTAATACAGGAACAATTGCAATTTATACTTGAGGAACGTGGAAGTTGACAGTACACAATATACTGTGAACATTATGCAGGGATCATTCTAGAACATAAAAAAGGGCAGGGCGCACATTACATAATAAGGGCAATTTTGCTGAAAAGGGCACATCATTTCATAAAAAGGGCATTTTTGTAATAAGTGCATATACCAATATAGTGGTAGAGAGGGAAGTCTGGCAACAGCTTAAAGTGCTCTTTAATTTAAAAAATCCAATAACATTTCTAATTTCCATAACTTCACCATTTGAAAAGTATTAAAAATAGCAATATGAAACTTATATTCTCGATTTTAATTGTAAAATAGTTTACTATATTCACAGTCATTTCCCCCTTTTCCTAAGACATTCAAAAACTTCTCTCTCTAAAACTTTTATTCACCAGATAACTTTTTCCCGGTTTTGGCAAAACTGGTTTGAAAAAGCTACAAAATAAAAGTTCTAAAGCTACTTCTCAAATTTTTTATAGAACTTATTTAAGTTATCATGTGGTCAAAGGCCAGAATGCCTGATCCAACAGTATATTTTACTAGAGAAGGTGAAATTAATCAATGACCCTTAGTTACCCTTTATGTTCAATGGAAATAATGATAAATGGAAAGATGAATTGCTCAAAGTCAAAGATTAGATATACCAGGGCATTTCACAGAGAAATAAAAAGGAAAAGAGGAATACTTCTGATGTACCTTACTAGCATTCTAAAAATAAAAGATAGGTAAAGAATTTTTGAAAGTACAATGCAAACAAGGCAGGATTCTCTGCAGGAATAAAAAGAGGGTAGAATTCTACCTGGAAAAAGGGCTAGGAGGGTAGAATTCCACCTGGAAAAAAGGGCAAGGAGGGTGGGATTTTATCTAAAAAGGGCATGAGGGGTGGCCGCCCTTCTGAAACTCTCTAGAATGATCCCTGCATTATGCCTCCGCGAGAAGAAGTAGTGCGCTGCCTGTTTTAATAAAATATCTCTCTGTATCTGCTTTTTTTTAAATCTTTAAATAAAGAAACGATGGACCACTTAAATGAAACTGATTTAAGTTAAAATGTGCCACTATTACGATGTATATATATTAATATTTTATAAAGAATGTATATATTCGCTTGGCGGAATTTTGGCGAAAGACGGGGACAGGTTGAAGAGAAACTGCAAACCTAATGATGATAATTTCACCCCACTTCCGTCAAGTTTCAGATAATTACATTAAGATAGTGGTTTTAAATGCAAAATATATGTTTTTTTATTTTTGAAACTATTAAAAAAAAAAAGCAAAATTGTTTGTGAATATGAACTTTTCGGGAAATTTTATCTGAAATACATACCAAGCATGCCAATAATATATTTAAAATAACAACAAAAAAAACTTTTGAAAATTAAATGTGTGGAAATGTGTTCTCAAATGAAGTGCTTAACAACGCGAAACTTTCTGACACATTTTCTGAATCATTTTTAAACGCAAAAGTATAAAATTGGCAGGCCTGTCTATGGAAGCGATTTTGAATCGAAATGAGTTTTACATTTTTTGATAAATAAATTACTTATCGAGTTATAAGCTATTCCCGTCACGAGACTACACGATTTTCCCCGTTCTCGCTCTCCTCGTGAATTCGGTTCAAAACGCCGACTTTGACAGTATTTTCTAAACGATCTTGTGCCTTCACCAAAAAATGGAAAACCAATTTCGATGACATAGTTTCTGAATAAGATCACCTGCCAATTTTATGCGTTTCCGAACAAAAATGAATGCAAGATTGTGTCAAAAAGAAACTCCTTTGGATTTGAGAACAGCCTTAAATGTTGTGGTTGTAAATAAATAATTTAAAAAAATAACCACGCTCAATAACACCAATTTTTCATGATACAGAAACATAGGCTTACGAAGGGAGGGAGGAGATGCCAAATATATAATTAAGGCTTTTCTAAAAACTAAACTGGTTATTTTATGACCTTTCTAAATTCATTTTTGTTCGGAAACTCATTAAATTGGCAGATTTTCTTTTTCAAAAACTTTTTAATATAAATACGTTTTCCCTTTTTTGGTAAAGTCAAAGGATATATATAGAGAGAGAGAGTGAGAGAGAGAGAGAGAAATTCACTGTTACTTTTTTTTTTCTTCCAATATGACAACAACAGTCATATGGCTGTAATGCAACATTGTTAATTTACGTTTGCCACATGTGTTAAACATATGACAATACACCTTATGTGTTAAACATTTGGTTTCTATTTTTAAACCTGTTTTCCATACCTGTACCAGTACTGCTTAACTCTTTAGCCGTGTGAAAATTGGATATCAGAGCAAAATTTTACTTATCTCACAAAACAAACGAAAATATTTGTCTACGTTTTTATGCTTCGTTTTTTACGATTGTGTTTTTCTTGCAATTTATTTCTGGGATTTTTGTTTCAAACATGGAAACATGATTTGATCGTGCTTTAATTATTTGAATTCTTCTTTCGACTTTATTATAAACGGCTTATTATATATATATATATATATATATATTATTTATTTATCACAATTTTCATTGAACCTTTTACGTGTGTTATCAATAATTTAAATAATGTGCATTAGTGATAGATTGTAAATAACCAATTATATGTAATGTTTCAAAAGAAGTCTAAAAATATTTTTTAAGCTTATAAATTTATTTGACATGTTTTTATAGTGTATATATGCAGCAATTTGATTATGCTTTAATTATTTGGATTCTTCTTTCGACTTTATTATAAACGGCTTATTTTATATATATTTATTTATTTATCACAAATAATGTGCATTCGTGATAGATTGTAAATAACCAATTATATTTAATGTTTCAAAAGAAGACGAAAAAAAATCCCAGAAATAAGGTTTTTGCAAGCAGTCTATTTATGTTGTCAAAACGAGCTATATATCGCCCGATATGGCAACCTAATTAAGCCAAAGGTTGTGATTAGGCGAGCTAGGCTTTTACACACTTCCTTCTTAAACGTTCCCCAAGTATAGTTGAAGTTATTACCTAAGTAGAAAAAAACAGTGCACATTGAAATTTGCAAATGAAATTCCAAAATACTTATGAGTAAGATTGAGCCTGGAATTTTCCTGAAATACTTTTGAGTCTAGGAGCAACATTATGAAATCATTGACATCAACAACAGATTCATCTACAGTTTTGGGGAAAATAAACTGATTTTCCATTTAATTTGCTCCTCATGAATCTTACTTGAATAGAATCATCACCAATTAGACTACAGTTATATTTATCAAAGGCTGTAAATACGAAACAAAATATTTCTTACTATGTTAAATAAATTGTTATTTTTCTTTGTTTACTTTATTTTACAGTTAAGTAAGCACTTTAAAACAATATTTCTTTATAGAAAATAAGCAATTATTAAATATTTTAAACATTCTGCATTACAGGAGCAGAGTGGATTGTGGACCACTGTATCCCAGGAGTGGGTGGTCCACTGTGCCCCATGTTGAAGTTCAATAAATAATCATATTAATATTGTTTATAGCTTTCTTTTAAACATATTAACTTTAGAGTTAAATAAAAACAAGTATCTTAGCTTTGCAAAAAAGCTGTTTTATCGTATTTATCTACAACCTTTAATTACTAAAAAAATAATAATATGATAATGAAAAATTTTACTTTTAGAAGCTCAAACCAACCAATCATGATAAAATAGTTCAATCTGAGCTAAGCATATTTTCTGATGGCTATAAATAATCAGTGCAGTGCTGTTGTCTATTAGGATAGAAGAGAAGCTTAAAACATTTTAAATAAATAAAATATTAGGGGGTGGTCCACTGTGTACGGGTCTCCCCTACTCTGCTGTACTAATGAAATTTTGTTCTATTTGGAGCTATAGAACCAGCTCAAGAGTCTTCTTAAAACTACGCTATACTTTTCAGTTTTACCTGAAGATTAAAACAAAAAATAAATATAAATACCTAATACAGATAAGGCTTGAACACAAGGCCAGTATATAACAAAGTGTAAATCGAGGTTCATGGTGTAAATATTACAGGAGTAGAGTTGAGGTGTCGTTTGTCTACTACAAGGGTTGAGTTGTAATGCACCACACCACTTCCACCACAAGCCGTGAAAGTTTATTTTGTTTGTTTAAAAAAATAGGTTTTTTTTTAAAAAATTTTAGATGCCGGCCAAATGTACACTGCACATTTATTTATTTTATTTCAACACAGAAAGAGCGCGTCCAGTAGACCTAACCAAAGTGACCAATGTGACCGGTTACTTACCGGGGCGGTAAGCGACCGGTTGCTAACCGGTCGACAGATCTACTGAACGAAAATGGTATTATTTACTTGTAGCGCCATCTGTATTACATCATCGTAACTACGTCTGTATCGTAAATGTTTAAGTAACCGATCACGTGACCCAACTAACCGAGATTTTTCTTCGGTTAGTTCGGTCCCTTACCGGTCACTTCGGTTTGCTTCGGTTACTTTCTCTGAACGACGTTGGTTGCGTATCGGTTAGCAGCACTGAACGCTTTGGTAACTAACCAACCTTACCGGTTACGTACCGGTGACAGTACTGGACGCGCTCAATGTATTAAATAAATGATTTTGTTTTAATACTTTGAATTAAAAGAAATATATTTTGGAATATTGGGACTTAAAACGGCCTATAGAGGCGCTGATTGCAGCCGTCGGTACAGGAAAATTGGCCCTTTAACTAATGCTAAAGTGTCATTGAAACCATTATTTATTGTAAACGCCTTTAAAAGTGTTAGATATTCAAATTCGGATAATTTTTACTTTGACATATAAACACAGAACACAAATAGCACATGAAATCTGAAATTGTGCATAAAAATAATCATTATGAACAAATTTAAAATGCATGTAACGCAATGGGATTGCAAGGGATTTTCCTGAAGGGAGAAGTTATATCTTTTTTCCACCAGATGGCGTATTCGAGCGCTTGAATTCCCAATTTTGGTTTATTTACTTAACATTTTTTTTTTTTTTTTTTGGTACATGGTCTAACTAAAAGTTGTTCATCTTCTCCCTGCCAGTATATAACAAAGTGTAATAAATATTACAGGAGTAGAGTTGAGGTGTCGTTTGTCTACTACAAGGGTTGAGTTGTAATGCACCACACCAATTCCACCACAAGCCGTGAAAGTTTATTTTGTTTGTTTAAAAAAATAGGGTTTTTTTAAAAAAATTTTAGATGCCGGCCAAATGTACACTGCACATTTATTTATTTTATTTCAACACAGAATGTATTAAATAAATGATTTTGTTTTAATACTTTGAATTAAAAGAAATATATTTTGGAATATTTTGGTTTATTTACTTAACATTTTTTTTTTTTTTTTGGTACATGGTCTAAGTTATTCATCTTCAAAATGTAGGTAGAATAAATATGACATTTTACCGAACTGATATTTACAAATATGAGCTGGGTTTTTTTCTTTTCTTTTTTTTTTTTCTTTTTTCTTCATTTGGTGTATTATTTACATAACTTTCTGTGCTGAATCGTAAAGCAAGGGTGATATTTTAATATATTTTGCTTGATATTCCTGCAGTTTAAATGTATTTTCAGTCGTTTTCATGTTATTTGTGTTATTTTTTCTTAATTATTTTACTTGATTACCGAAAATGTCTATATTCAGTTGTTTACTTTCCTAGTATTTAATAAAATTTTATAACGATAGTCAGTCTTCCTGCATTTAATTATGCGATGACCGCGCAAAAAAATATAATCCAGTAACTATGAAGAATCATTTGATAAAATTATCATTAGTGCTCTACCTGTTAGAAAAAAAAAAACAGCAGAAACACATTTCAACTCAGATGAAACTTAACATAGAGTACGCTTGAGTAATAGAAATATCAACTAAAAGAAATTAAAACCTTAAAAACATTTTAAAATTACATTCAAATATTCAAAACATCCGCCATTGATGCTCTTCATGAAGGTTTATCTGTTTTTTGATGAATTTAAAAAAATGGCGCACTTTTTGTTGAATGCATATGAATGCCTTACCTCAGATTTAGCAAAACTGTAACAGAAATTTCTTTAAAAAATGTATTAACACTGTTAACACGACTTTATTTTTTGCTTACATTAACGTTTAATGGGAAACCGAAACTTCTTGTCTCCAGCAGCCATTACAGCGACGTCACACTTCACTGGCGCGAGGCTAACGAAAAATACAGGCTACCGCGGTGCTTTACGCGTATCTTTTTTTACAGACCGCGGGAGTCCCGTGGTGGTCGAATCCACCAATGCAGGTGTACGAAAAGAGCATCACGTCACTCTGGCGGTCTGTAAAAAAAGATAAGTGAAATGAACCGCGGTAGCCTGTCTTTTTCGTTAGCCTCGTCGCTGGCGTGGAAAACGGAGGAGAAAAACATCGCCCACTCAGAATTGAAGAGGGAGAGAAAAAATTCATCCAGAGTTCAGTTCGAAGTTTCGTAACGAGAAAGAGTGAAGGTTGTGCAAAAATGCGCACATTTGCTTTAGTCAGTTTGACTCTAATGCAAGAAGTATATTTTTTTATTTTGTGTTTGTATCATCCTACATAAGAACGTGGAGCTGATCGGACGATGGCGGACCTCTACCTAGAAAAAGGTACCTTTGATATTAGGTGATCACATAATAATTGTGCATAACACTTGAATTGTTTGTGGGAAAAATATAATGCATTTTAATGCACACAGGGATTGTCCTCCCAGGAATTTTGCATTGTAAAATTATATTAGCCTTAAATGTAAAAATAATAATGTTAAGTATTAAACTTTTTTATGCTATTTGTAAATAACAATTTTGTGAAGAAAGTAGTATACTAGTAATTAATGATAATGATTGTTTTTTTTTTATTTTATGTGTTAAATGTAAATATCATTGTATATAATGTGAATAAACTAATCTTAATGTTAAAAATTCAGAATTTAATTTTTCTTCTCTTTGGTGATGACTCAGTTTCTTTTATCTAATTTTGATTTAGTGATATTTTCTAGATGAATGATTTATGAAAGGACACCAGCCAACGCCCCCTAGAGATAATGCCTCAGGACTGGCAACACTGGATTGAATGACGTATTTTCAGATCGGCCATTCGCCCTTCGTCGTACTGCAGCGTAAGGAGACGGGAAGTGGGAGAGTAACTCACATACCGTGCATTGTAGCGGCAACGTGCTTCGTAATAAGAAAGTTCTTGCCGTCAAATGGAAATTAATTTTAATTATATAAAAGACCGGATTGCTTTCAATTAAGGTAAGTACTTATTTACAGTATATATGTGCATTTTTATGAATATTAACAATGTTAATCACTATCTATTAAAATATGTTTACTTTGGTCCTTTTCCCCGAGTAGGCTTAATTCCACAGCTTTTTTCGTAGCTGGTGGTGTGAAAAGTATTGTTTTACTTTTGGCACTATTTGTTTATTTAGTAAATAATTAGCATCTCGCGTAACAGTTTTTGTATTCAATATGAATTTGCTTTATTTTTAAATGTAATACTTTTTAGTTAAAAACTGCCATTCTTTTCATGCATATGAATAAAAAATTGTGCATAAATAATTTCATGTATTTCATATTTGTTCGCTTATGATAGCTTTCATATTTTTCAATGCAATTCTTTTTAAAGACTTCGCACGATTTATGCAAATATTTTTAATACTGCTATGAATTTAAAAAAAAATTTCAAAAACATTTGTTTCTCATAAAAAAAATGTACATTTTATTTATAAAAATAAATTTTGAGAAACTCACGATTGTTTCATTCTGATGCTCCCCTTTCATGTTTCATGTATTTTATCGCTAAAATATTAATATATTTTTTCATACAGAGATTAAATTATAAATTTATTAACTTAATTAAATGTTTATCCTGTCACTAATTAATATGCAAAATTATATCAGTTAGTGAAAAGTGTAAGATAAGACTTAATATAATGCACTATCATTTGATAATTACATATTTGATTTATTTTGCCATATATGCAGTTTTTCTATAGTCACAATAAAAATCACCACAGATATTTTACTATTATTAGAAAATATTAAATATATATTTTTACTAATGTTCAAATGAAATTATTACGGCTAGTATTCAAATCTGCCTTGCCTTAAATATACTACTCTTAGCTAAAAAATGTTTTTTTAATTACTTATTTGTTATATAAATGCATGTTACATGTATACCACACTGATTACATCCTCTTCAAATAAGGTCTAAAACATCATAATTCCGATTACAATTTATTTTATTTTTATATTTATTATTATATACAGGGGTCGATCCAGGCAAAATTTGGGGCCTATTTGAGGCCCCTTCACAAAAACCAATTTAATAAAATGGGCCCCTACACAAAAATCAATTCAATAAAATGGGCTCCTTCACAAAAATCAATTCGCTAAAATGGGCCCTTTCACAAAAATCAATTCGCTAAAAGGGTCCCCTTCACAAAATTCCTTTTATTAAAATAGGTCCTTTCACAAAATTCTGTTCCATAAAAACTTACCATTTATTATTTTGTGATGTTTTAAAATGTGTAATTTGTAAACAAACAAGTTCACCAGAGAAGAAAACTTATTTCACAAAATAACCTTTACTTTTAACAAAATCGGCCAAAAGAAAAAAAACCTGCATCGACCACTAATATAATTTATTATATTTTTGGGATTACATTTACTTTATCTAAATATAATAATCATATTATTTAGATGACCACGATAAATGGAATTCATAATTATATTCACATTATATGGATTTTTAGGTATTTATAATAATTATTCTATAAGTAGAATTATTATATTATATAATAAAACATCTTTGGTTACACTTTGCATTAAAAAAAAAAAATCCCTGACGGCTCGGCCTACAGGCACAGGTAGATTTCGAAGACGCAGAACGTGGGGTGCCTGTTTGTCGGGAATTGCGGAAGAAATGACCTTTTTGCGATGATGCTGCAGTTGGAACCGCCTACTTCGAAACGAAACTTGTTTGCAGGCGG
Source organism: Maratus michaelseni (assembly GCA_963931845.1). Taxonomy (NCBI): domain Eukaryota; kingdom Metazoa; phylum Arthropoda; class Arachnida; order Araneae; family Salticidae; genus Maratus; species Maratus michaelseni. The sequence goes on along the minus strand of OZ007599.1, from coordinate 40,237,343 downwards.
AGCCAGCAAGGATTTTTTTTTTTTTTTTTTTGCTATAAGAGTTGGTCCTATTAAAAACATGTCAATATAAAAGTTTTAGATAATATTAAGAGGATTTATAATATATTTAAGCGGATTTGAAATATTGGGAATTGACGAAGTTATGAATTGTTTTCTTCTAAAACCCCCCTTCCCCCCCCCCCTTAAGGCAATTTTTAATTATATCAAAAATCTGTCATACATAAGTTTTTGGCACTGTTCCTAGAAGTAATAATAACTTCAAACGGATTCGATACGTATCATAATTAAGAAATTATGGTTTTTTTTCTGTTTTCACAAAAAGTCCCCCCCCCCCCCCTCTTGGTTTGATTTTGCCCATTAACGAACTTAACCGAGATTTTATGTCCCTTGATTTTATGTATCAGTTTCGAAAAGATGCGGGAGTTGGAACCGCCTACTTCGAAAAATAACTTGTTTGCAGGCGGAGCCGGCAGGGATTTTTTTGTTTTTTATTTTTTCTGCTATAACGGTTGGTCCTATAAAAAACTTGTCAATATAAAAGTTTTAGATAATACTAAGAGGATTAAAATTAAATTTACGCGGATTTGATATCTTGTGAATTGACGAAGCTATGATTTTTTTCTCCTAAAACCCCCCTTCCCCCCCCCCTTGGGGCCATTTTTAATTATATCAAAAATCTGTCATACATACATTTTCGGCCCTTTTCCTAGAAGTAATAATAACTTTAAACGGATTCGATACGTATAATAATAAAGAAATTATGAGGATTTTTCTGTTTTCACAAAAAGCCCCCCATTTCCCCCCCCCCCCTTGGTTCGATTTTGCCCATTAACGAACTTGACCGAGATTTTATGACCCTTGATTTTATGTATCAGTTTCGAAAAGATGCGGGAGTTGGAACCGCCTACTTCGAAAAATAACTTGTTTGCAGGCGGAGCCGGCAGGGATTTGTTTTGTTTTTAATTTTTTTTTTGCTATAACGGTTGGTCCTATAAAAAACTTGTCAATATAAAAGTTTTAGATAATACTAAGAGGATTAATAATAAATTTACGCGGATTTGATATCTTCTGAATTGACGAAGCTATGATTTTTTTTTCTCCTAAAACCCCCCTTTCCCCCCCCCTTTTAGGGCTATTTTTAATTATATCAAAAATCTGTCATACATACATTTTCGGCCCTTTTCCTAGAAGTAATAATAACTTTAAACGGATTCGATACGTATAATAATAAAGAAATTATGAGGATTTTTCTGTTTTCACAAAAAGCCCCCCCATTTCCCCCCCCCTTGGTTCGATTTTGTCCATTAACGAACTTGACCGAGATTTTATGACCCTTGATTTTAAGTATCAGTTTCGAAAAGATGCGGGAATTGGAACCGCCTACTTCGAAAAATAACTTGTTTGCAGGCGGAGCCGGCAGGGATTTGTTTTGTTTTTAATTTTTTTTTTTGCTATAACGGTTGGTCCTATAAAAAACATGTCAATATAAAAGTTTTAGATAATACTAAGAGGATTAATAATAAATTTACGCGGATTTGATATCTTGTGAATTGACGAAGCTATGATTTTTTTTTCTTCTAAAACCCCCCTTTTTTCCCCCCTTGGGGCCATTTTTAACTATATCAAAAATCTGTCATACATACATTTTCGGCCCTTTTCCTAGAAGTAATAATAACTTTAAACGGATTCGATACGTATAATACTAAAGAAATTATGAGGATTTTTCTGTTTTCACAAAAAGCCCCCCCCATTTCCCCCCCCCTTGGTCCGATTTTGCCCATTAACGAACTTGACCGAGATTTTATGACCCTTGATTTTATGTATCAGTTTGGAAGAGATTTATGCAGAATTTTTCCAGTTATCGTGGTCAGAAAAAAGTGACATAGATAGATAGATAGATATATAAACTTTTGAACTGGGGGTGGTTTTGGGTTCTGGGAGTCATGATCGGCGTAGATCTGCAAAAATTTTTCAAAATTTCCAACTTAGGTGAGAATGTAATAGGTAGTATTTCTTACGAAATCTACCTAAAAACATATGTGTGTGTTGCGTATAAAATGCAGATATCTAGCAAATTTTTTAGAGATATCATTTAAAATTTGTAATTACTCTTGTGTTAAAAATATTTAAAAACTAATTAAAAGTTAGTTTTTATCTTATCAAGTTTTGCATAACAAAAACAAAATATATAAATATAAACCAAAACAAAACTATATCTTTTCAATCGCACATAACTAAAATATATATTTAATATTTATAATAATAGTAAACTACTACTGATGATATTTATTGGGGATTATTAAAAAAAACTGCATAGATGGCAAAATAAATGAAATTTGCAAATATTCAATCAAGTATTCAGCAGTGACAAAGTAAACATATTTTAATAGATGATGATTAACATTGTTAATATTGATAAAAATGCATATATATACTGTAAATAAGTACTTACTTTAATTGACAGCAATCTAATCTTTAACACCGAAATATTATTAATTTTCATGAAAATATGCTAGAATTCAAGTATGAGCTTTCATTTGCACATTAACAACAACAACAAAAATGTGTTAATGAAACCTCAAGAGTAGCTTTTATTTTTCAATAAAAATTACTATTTTGTATTTCAAATTTTGTTACATAAAACAAAATTTTCTTGATACTAAATCCTACAGTTTTTTTTTTTTTTTTTTTTTTTTTTGGGGGGGGGGGGGGGGTTGGGGGTGTAAGCAAATTGTGTCTGTTTTGAATTAGTTGATCTTCAATTTTATTATGCAAGTTAAAGAAAAAAAAGTCATTTAGAATTTTGTTTTATTGTGGTTGCAGGAATGGTAGGATGTAATCAGTTGAATCATCAGCCGATCTACCGTGACGTCAAAATTGAGCTCTAAGGCATTATCTCTAGGGGGCGTTGCACCAGCTTAATCATATCTTCATCTTTCTCTTAAGGTCATGTCCACCTAAATAATCACCACGCTTTAATTTAAATTCTATATTCTGGTATTTCTTTGAGCATTTCAACATGACCCAGAGAATTTTTTTTGTAAATACGATCATTTTTTTTATGTTAAATTCAAAATTACAATTAGCTCTTTGTTGATTTTTATGTGGAATGATAAATAAATTTTTTAAATCGTAACCTAATGTGCACTTGGCAATATTATTCCAGCAGACCCATTTCAAATATTTTAACAAGTCTTTTTCCTGTATGTATAAGAATGATTTATGAAAAGTAAAGCATTTTCACTTTTAGGTAATTTAGATTTCGTAAGAAATACTACCTATTACATTCTCCCCTAATTTGGAATTTTTGATAAATTTTGGCAGATCTACACCGATTATGACTCCCAAAACCACCCCCAGTTCAAAACTTTATCTATCTATCTATGTCACTCTTTTTATGGACACGATAACGTTAATAATTCTGCACAAATCTCTTCCAAACTTATACATAAAATCAAGGGGCATAAAATCTCCGCCAAGTTCGTTAACCCTTTCCGGCACAGACCAATTCTGTTTGTAAAATGAAAAATTACTGACTGACACCGGAATTTAAAAACGACTTTTTTAGAAAATATGAACTCCTTATTTTAAGCCTTTCATTGTACAAACAAAATTTTATTAAAATATTCTTGGTGCCGAATGCAAGTTTGTAATTAAAATTAGGTGTGCCCGGTGTGGGAACACTGTACCGGAAAGGGTTAATGGGCAAAATCGAATCAAGGCTTTTTGTGAAAACAGAAAAACCCCATAATTTCTTAATTATGATACGTATCGAATCCGTTTAAAATTATTATTACTTCTAGGAAAAGCCGAAAATTTATGTATGACAGATTTTTGATATCATTAAAAATGGCACCAAGGGGGGAGGGGGATAATATTATCTAAAACTTTTATACTGGAAAGTTTTTTATAGGACCAACCGTTATAGCAAAAAAAAAAAAAAAAAAAAAAAAAAAAAAAAAAAAAAAAAAAAATTCCTGCCGTCTCCACCTGCAAACAAGTTCTGTTTCGAAGTGGGTGGGGTCTGCAGCATCATGGCAATAAAGTAATTTTTTCTGCAATTCCCAACAAACAGGTGCCCGAAGGTCTGCGTCTTCAAAATCTACCTGTACCTGTAGGCCGAGCCGTCAGGGATTTTTGTATTCCATTTTCTTTAAAAATAAGCAAATTATGTCTGATTTTTGTATTGAATTAATTTTTGAAATGAATAACTTCACCTCTGTTATTAATCCCATCATTCCATTTTTGCACCATACCTTTATATTTGTTTTTCTAATTTTAATTAAATGACAAAGGCAGGAATTTTGATTTTTTAAATCAAAATAATGATTAAATATGATATATAAAGTAATATGTATCGCAGATATGTATACATATGTGTATCACATATGTATAATACGTAAAATAATATGAATAAAAATACTATGTATCACAAAACAATACTAATTTATGCTTATTGTGTTTTCGAAATAAGGGAAATTATATTTTGTTTTTTAAAACAATGCTTTTGTAAATGTACATTTGATTATTAGTAGATATTCTGAATATACTATTTTCACACTTATTTAAAAGGAAATACAACAAAAAATAATTTGTATAAGTGATGTTTTGAAAAGATTTCTAATATTATTAAAACTTTACTACGACTTTTTAAAAAGATATATTTGTAAAATTCCACTATATTAAAATTTTAGTCTTTTGTGTCAATTGGAATAATATTTTGCATTTTCTTTTTCATATTTTTAAGTTGTATTAAACTAACTGATTATTTACAACTCAATTGAGAAAATACTTACACCACTGCAAATTTTCTTTTTCTTTTTTATCGCAAGTGGAAATATAATCTTCACAATGTTTATATTTTCAGAAGATCCATTTCAAATATTTTAACAATATTTTTTCCTGTATGTATAAGAATGATTTATGAAGAGCTAAGCATATTTCACTTTTGTATTCTGAAATGAATAACTTCACCTTTGTTGTTAATCCCATCATTCTATTTTTGCACCATACCTTTTTCTCCCCCCCTTCCTTGATTTTTTTAACTAGAATTTAAACATAACTCTGTTTAAGATTAAAAAGGAATTTAGTGTTTGTTTTAAATAAAAATAAAGCAAATAATATTCTTGTGATCAAACTAGTTAAATTTTACCCCCATCCTTCCTTTCTTTTTCTCGCCTAATTTTAATTAAACATAATTCAAAGATGACAGTAAAAAAATTAAAATAAATGTAGCACTTATTCAAAATAAAAATTAATAATGCAAAGTAAAAACTTGGAATCAAACCAATTCAATTTTCTTTAAAAATAAACAAATTATTTCTTGTATTAATAAAATTGAAGTTTTTATTTTCTTTGACAATTCATTTGGGAAAAAAAGAAAATTACACCACTGCAAAGGTTTATTTTTCTCTTCAATTGCAAGTGAAAATATAATATTTTGCTGTTTTATAATTTTAAAAAGCTATTTCAAATATTTTGATTTTTTTTTCTTCTGTAAATAAAGAATGACAAGGCAAGAATGAAAGGCAATACATATTTCATTAAATTCTTGAAACTCTGAAACGAATAACTTCATCCTTGTTATTGATATAACATCTTTCCCTCTTCAAAACATAGTTTGTTTTCGTTTTTTTTTAAATTAAATATTCAAAGACGACTCTGTAAAATATTGAAATTGAATTTATAACTTGTTTGAAATAAAAATTAATAAAGTATAGAATAATCTCAGGATCAAACAAATTCCATTATCTTTAAAAATAAGCAAATTATGTCTGATAACAAACAATAACTCTGAAATGTAAATGTACTTCGAAAAAAAATAGCGATGAAGCGATGACACTTCTGCAACAAATACGATATCGTTAAAAAAAATGTCAACTTAACAGACGAGATACGAAGAGCGCGGGAAACAGTGGAATGTTTTGTTTGTTTGGAACGAAGGGGGGGGGGGGGTAGGAATTTAACAGATTGATGCATGCGCGTTATTGGCGGCTGCTCTCAGCCAGTAAAGTGTGTTTTTCATTGCTGCAAAACGAGACACCGAATTTTTACTGGCTGGAGACGGACTTTGCTGGATTTACTTATTCTTTGCTGGAAGCCACCCCACAAACACTACCTTCACATACATGACAGATTCGCTAATCTATATATAAATTCAACGAGGAGGACTTATTGCCATATAGGCGCTCACTCGTTATTATAATTGCTCATGTGGTTTGAGAAACATTATTACTTAGGAAAAAATTATTTATTATTTAATAAGTAATAAAAGTTTTTTTTACTGGTGTGAAAAGAATATATTTGTACTATTGTTTTTTCATGAATCAATGTTCAATAATAGGAACAGTCTTTTACTTTCAATTCGTTACATGTTCGATTGATATTATCTCGACGCGTTTATTTTATTATTATTAGTATTGTTTATTAATGAGAGTTAAATTCAGATTGACCTATAATTCGTAATATATATATACACTGCTCAAAACAATTAAAGGATATTTGAAGTTTTACATAAAATAAAGATATAAACGAAATTTTTTTTGCCGAAAATAGAAGAAGAGAATCACAAATGCAAATTTTTCTGGTTTTCAAACTGTGGAGTATGCAAATTTTGAGTTCGACGTCAAAAACGTCGCTTCAGCGGCAGCGAATGAAATTTGACTTTCAACTGGATAAAAGAGAATGAAGACAAGGATGATCGGCATTCAGTGATTGCTTTGTTTCGATGAGTACGATGTCTCAGCGAAGTCATTTGACAGATTCAGAGGCTTGGAGAATTGTTGATAGGTTAGAAGGGGGCCAAACTCAAGCCGAAGTAGCGCAAGCCATTGGAGTGTCACAAAGTGTCATTTCCAGGATCTGGAACCGTTTTTTGGAGAGTGGATGTGCAGGCCGAAGACCAGGGCAAGGTCGTAGACGGGCAACAACGCCCAATGAAGATCGGTATTTAGCGTTAACAGCTCGGAGACACCGAAACATGAACGCTACTCTTCTCCAATAACACCTTCGCTCGGCTACAGGCACCACGATTTCAACTGAGACTGTCCGAAACCGGCTCCATGCTGTAGGTCTGTATGCTCGCCGACCGATGGTATGTGTTAGATTAACATCAAGGCATCGTCGCGACCGCAGGGAGTGGGCAACCGAGCATGTCAACTGGAGGAGAAATGAATGGAGCAATATTCTGTTTTCTGACGAGTCCCGTTTTTCTGTGCATCCGGATAATAGGCGTATTTTCATCTGGAGGGACCGTGGCAGTAGGAATAATACTGCGTTCGTGCACGAAAGTGTCAGATTTGGCGGTGGAGGAGTGTTGGTGTATGGTGGCATCTCCATTGACGAGCGCACTGGCCTCTACATCATTCGAGATGGAGCTCTGACTGGTCGCCAATATAGGGATGAGATCCTCAGACCTATTGTAGTCCCTTACGCTGCAGCAGTCGGATATAACTTCATTTTAATGGACGATAATTGCAGGCCACATCGTGCAAACCTGGTGGAGGATTTCCTTTTCGAGGAAGGAATCGTTCGAATGGAATGGCCAGCGTGTTCTCCAGACATGAATCCAATCTAGCACGTTTGAGACGCTCTAGGAAGACGAGTTTCTGGCCGCCAACAACCCCCACAAACTCTCCAAGAACTGGAAAGAGATCTTCTGGAAGAGTGGGGCAGAATACCCCAACTCGTCATTAATAGCCTCATTGAGTCCATGCCTCAAAGGTGTTCAACGTTGCTGGCCGCCCGTGGAAACCATACCCCCTACTGAAAATGATTTTCTTTGAAGAAAACACCTTTTCTTATTCTTTTTTCTCATATGCACAAATTGTGTTTGTTTCCTTTTGTACACAAATGCGCAATAAAATGCATTTTTTCTGCCAAACATGTGTAATTTATTCTCATATAACCTACTATGTCTGTCGACCATGTATCAATCAGCTAAAAAGTTTCCCAGATACAAAATCCACCTAAAACTGCAATATCCTTTAATTGTTTTGAGCAGTGTATATATATATACATATATAACGCAAAATATTAAACGAAATCAAATATATATTCTGTTCTTATAAACGTTATATCGTTCTACTATTTTATGTCTAATGCCTCCTGAAATCCTGAAATTTTATTATATTATAACCTGATATAATGTTTAATAACTTATTTTTATGGCAAATTTGTATATCGCAACTTTTCTGTTTTTTTTTTTTTTTTTTTTTTTTTTTTTTTTTTTTAAATAGGAAAATAAAAATAATAACAAAGAAACGGAGGAAAAAGTTTCAAAGTAACACGTACGTTGTCGCCAAGTGAAAATTCTTTACAAATCGTTGATGCGAGGCACTAATGGGAGGCGGCGACTGTGTATGTACATCTGCCGAAGATAGAGCTGTTTGTTAATATTTTCGACTTAAAACGGCCTATAGAGGCGCTGATTGAAGCAGTCGGTACAGGAAAATTGTCCCTTTAACTAATGCTAAAGTGCCATTCAAACCATTATTTATTGTGAATGTGTTTGAAAGTGTTAGATATTAAAATTTGGAAAATTTTACCAAGTCAAATAAACACAGACACAAATATCACATAAAATCTGAAAATGTGAAAAAAAAAATCATTATGAACAAATTAAAAATGCATGTAACGCAATGAGCTTGCAAAGGATTTTTCTGAAGCCAGAAGTTATATATTTTTTCCACCAGATGGCGTATTCGAGCGCTTGAATTCCCAATAAGTATCTGCAAAAAGCTTGTAATACAATTTTAACTAAGCTTTTGAGTGACTTTTTTCTTCTTAGCTAAAAAGAAAAAGAAAGAAAGGGGGGAAATTATTTTTTGTAAGCTCCAGTAGGGAACAATTTTTAACATAATTTCTGATGACTTTGATTTTTTAGCTGTTTTTAAGTCAAAAAATCGTGCTGATTTCCAAACTGCAATTAGTTTTCTTCTATCACGTCAAGTTTTTCTCTACAGCTTATATTAATGTGACCATCTAAAAGGTGGATTAAAACTTTGTGCCGTTATATTAAAAATAAATGTGCAACGTTAAATTAGCACAAATTAAAATAATTTCTAATGGCAAACAGCTGTTTCAGAGCCCTTAAGCTCCATCATCAGTGCCAACTCAAAAGGTAAAAACGAATTCAAGCGGTCATGGCCTAGGAGTTTTTAATTCGTTTTTACCTTTTGAGTTGGCACTGATGATGGAGCTTAAGGGCTCTGAAACAGCTGTTTGCCATTAGAAATGATTTTAATTTGTGCTAATTTAACGTTGCACATTTATTTTTAATTAATGTGACCACTCTACGCTGAATTGGGCGTGAGTCAAAGGAAGCTTTAGTTACTACTAATGGCTGACGTAAACATTCTCCGATTGGGGTGGGGTTATGGTTGACACCATAAAAACCAGCGACAGTTTTAAACTTATTTATACTATTCAGTTATATCCGAGATCGTGTAGTGAGACGTTTTTATGTTGTTCTATATAGTGAAGCGCATTCCGAAATTGTGTTCGAGTTCTTGCTTTTATTCAAAGGGTAAGCAGTGTTTAATATTTTATTTTAAATATTTATATATTTATATATATATTCCATATATCTAATATTTACATATATTATTTATTTTATAGATTTACATATTTTCTTTTTTTCATATTTATATGTGTACTTCTTTCCTTTCTTTTAGAGCATGTCTGCCTCTACTAGGTCGCATCGTAAGTGCTAAACAGTCCAGATTGCTTTTGTTATATAAGTGGCAATTTCACTATTCCTACGCCAAGGAAAAATATTAGTGCATTTGTCCGGAAAGCCTATTTTGCATATTTTAAAGTAAAAATTGGTGATCAAGATAAAACTTGGGCACCTCACAAGGTGTGCAAGCAGTGTGTCGAGAGTTTACGGATGTGGAAGAAGGGAACACGCGAAAAATTGCCATTTGGTATACCAGTGATTTGGCGAGAGCCCAGAGATCATTCCAGTGATTGTTATTTCTTTACGGTGAAAACGTCAAGATATAACTAGAAAAACAAACATAAAATAGAGTATCCTAGTTTACCATCCACCATACGTCCAGTGCCTCATTCAGCTGAAATCCCAGCGCCAGTTTTCAAAAAAATGCCCTCTTTCTAATTACAGGAAGACGAGTATGGTGGAAATGTAAGTGATCCTTACGATGAAGATTTTGAAATTGAAGATGACTCCGTTCGAAAGGGATTTGATCAACATTAACTGAATGATTTGGTACAAGAATTGGGACTATCGAAAAAAGCTTCAGAATTATTAGCATCAAGACTGCACGAGAAAAATTTGCTTGAAAAGGGAGCTAAAGTATCCTACTTTCGATCAAGAGAAAGTGAATTTCTTCAATACTTTCGAAGTGACAATGGATTTGTTTATTGCCATAACATACATGGTTTAATATAGGAGTCAGAAATTTCATCCTATACCGCAACTCGAATGACGGCTGTTCATCGATAGCTCAAAGAGAAGCTTGAAGTGTGTGCCCCTTCATAATGGAAATTTATTTGGAGCAGTACCAATAGGCAGTTTATTTGCGCGAAGAATATGAGGACAAAAAGAGAGCCATTAATTTATTGCAATATCACATGCACAAATGGATCATCTGTGTTGACCTTAAAATAGTCTGCTTCCTTTTTGGCCAGCAACGTGGATATACCAAGTATCCCTGTTTTTTACGTATGTGGGACATCAGAGCTTGTGAGAAGCATTGGTTCCAGTCGAATTGACCTCCAAGATCTGACCTCAAACCTGGTGATCCAAACGTTTTGCATGAGCCAATTGTCGACAGAAAGAACATCATATTTCCACTTCGCATACAAAACTGGGCCTAATGAAACAGTTCGTGAAAGCATTGCCAACTAAAGGAGACTGTTTCATATATCTTATTTCAAAATTTCCAAACCTGTCTTTTGAAAAGATAAAGACAGGTGTATTTGATGGTCCACAGATTCGGCAGCTTATTAGAGATGAACATTTCATCGGAACAACGACAGAACTACAAAATAATGCTTCGTTAGCATTCAAAAACCTTGTCAAAGACTTTCTTGGAAATACGCGAGTAGAAAATTACACCGAAATTGTCCAGCAACTTTTAGAAAACTTTAAAATGCTTGGTTGCAACATGAGTATCAAACTTCATTTTCTGCATAGCCATCTCGATGACTTCCCGAAAAATCTTGGTGCAGTCAATAATGAGCAAGGTGAGCGATTCCATCAAGATTTCAAGATCATGGAAGAATGGTATCAAGGTAGATGTCATGAACATATGAAGGCTGACTATTGTTGGAGCCTCAAGCGAGATTGTCCACAAATTTAACACTCCAGGAAAAGCTACAAGTGAAACTTTTTACCTTAATATGAACTTTTTTTGTTTTGTAGAAGGACTTTTCTACTTCTATGAACACAATGTAGCTTATAGTAAGTATATATAGCCGTTGTATCAATAATATATTTGGTATGTTTTCTTTATTTTCTTTTGTATCCTCATTAAGTATGATTTTTGGGTTACCCTGTAGCTGAAAAAGTTGACGTGATAGAAAAAACCTGGTGTCAATTTTGGATTTAGATGCCAATAATTAGCCAAAAATAAGTGCCAGATCTAAGTCAACAAAATGTGTGTTCCCCAGTAAATGTTTAATTTGCTCAGATTTTCTTTAAAAGTAAAAAATAACTTTTATTACTGACTCAACTTTACAATTAGAAATATTCCACCTACCCTAAAATAAGAACATAATTATTCAATGTATGTTCTTAATATTTAGGAATTATGCTAAAGCTAATAAATGATAATCTAAAAATTATACTCTTGGCTTTATATTTTTTAATTAAGGTAAAGCCAGGAGAGATGACGCAGTCGGAGAGATTGCGCACATAGTGGTTTGGGGGTAAGGAGTAGAATGAGCGCGCAGCGACTCCAGGTAATTGTACAACAACAGTAGTGGAGTGGCTACTTAAAAGTGCACGTTGATTGTTTTGAGCGTTTAAGATAAAGTATTGCTATTTTGTTTTGTTTTCCCAAAGTAAGTGCTTGAATTTTCATAGCTCTTCATCAGAATTTCTATACAATGTCAATAGTACAAAATATTGTAAAGTTAAACGATTTATCATAAGCTACTAATCTAGATTAACAATGTGAACATTAATGGTTCGTTTTAGAAGAGGTCATGTTTAAATAAAAGGCCGCGCAATCTCTCCTACCGAAATTGGAGAGTTTGCGCATTTGCTACTTAGGAGAGATGGCGCAGTGTTCCCATTCGTTTCCATGGTAGTAGAGATTACGCAGCTTATTGGTAAATTTGCATAAAAAAATGAAAAATGAAAATGGACTAATTTTAAGTTAAACGTGTTATTAAGTAGCATTATTTTATTTTTTAATCTTATCTGGACTTGCTTTTTCTGATTCTTTAATTTTTTTTCCTTTAATTAAAATTTTTTAATCGTTTTTAAAATTATTTCCTTTTTCTGATTCTTTTATCATTAGGTTGAAATATTCACTCCTAATACAATAATATTTGTTCACAAAAACCTTACAGCAATATCATTTAAGTGTAATTATTACTGTTAACAATTTAATTGTAGTTATTATAAGTAACAATCTCTCCTACCCATCTGCGCAATCACACCAACCCAATAAGGAGAGATTGCGCAAAATAACTTTCTTGGTTTTATTACAATTGTTCTATTAAATTGCGACATAACAACAAAATAGCAATGGAAATGCATAAAAAACAAATGAAGTAAAAGTTATTCATGAATAGTTTAGCAAAAAAATAAAATTTAGATTTTTTATTGCTATTCTTTTGAATTGTGCGCAGACTATCCTAGCTTTACCTTACTTAGAGCTCCTTTTAGCATTGTGTGACGCTTTAATTAGCTATGTTTTCGTTAGTGATTTTTATTATATTTAAAATCGACATATTTTACTAATGGAAAGTAGAATATATTAATAGAAAAATTTTGACAACGATATATAAAGCCATTGATTAACTTTATGACGTCTCTGGAGAATTTTATAATTTTACATGTCTTTTGCTTCAATTTATTTTTCTAATTTTTAGTCGTAGATAATAATAATCTTAATAAAACATCTATTCTCCAGTCTTAAGTTTTAAATATATTAAGCATTATTAGATTAAACAGTAAGATATATACACTTCACTTCGTCAGGGTTTAATATTCACATTTAAAATTGTCAATCTCCAGTATGACTATAGAATTGTAATGTAATACTGCTGTGATCGAACGATTTGATAGCTTGGAAAAGTACGAAAAAATAAACATATCTCATAATTGGATCTTCTTTTAACTTTATATTTCAATACAACTTCAGTGCTGGCTTCATTATTGAACTTTGCTTAAAAGGTTTTGAAGAAAATTAACTTTAAGAAGCTTTGATTGCTCCTTTTTTAGGGTTTCGTTCATCTCACGAAACTCTATTACTCCCGCTTCGTTATCTGTACGTCACAGAGCCGGTTCTCAGAAAGTATATAACTTACAAGCATGAAATTTTGTGTATTTATAGCTGAATACCTACTATGAAGCTCAAAATCATAAAATTGAAAAAATCGTATTATTTTAATATAGAGAGATAAAAAACCAAAAATCTAGTAACCTTTTCCTATTAAATTTAGGCATTTTTCGTTATAGCAGTTGCTAACAATTAAAAATCCACAATAAAATTCTTTCTACAGTAATTAATTTTCTATTGAAAAATTTCCACGTGAAAAATGAAAATGAAATAAAAAGTTTCACCAATTAAAAAAAAGATTAATATGACGTCATATTGGCAATAAAACGAAATTTTCAAACATTTCTCAATAATACAAAACAAGGAGTATGAGTATGTATAAATAGAGAAAGCAGTTTAATATGACGTCATATTGGCAATAAAACGAAATTTTCAAACATTTCTCAATAATACAAAACAAGGAGTATGAGTATGTATAAATAGAGAAAGCAGTTTAATATGACGTCATCAGAGAATTAAAAAGAAAATTAATCTGACGTCGTATTGGAGGATTTTATATGAGTAATAGAGAACAGTAAATATAAGAGTTTGAGGAACGTATTGAATAATGATAAAAACCCGATTATGGAAACATTGACATATTTTAACATTTTTAAGGTCTGTATACAACATGTTTAGTTATGAAATTGTTTTTTTTTTAAATATCGCATTTAGTCTACATGACAGATATGATTATGACAGAGTATAATAGCGGGCCGGTTAAGATATTCGAAAAAAAAAAACCGAGAAAAATAGACCGGTAAATTTTTACTTTAAAAAAATCATGACTTTTTAATTAATTTATTATTATTAATAATATTATTATTATTTTGGAAAATGAAATTTATTTGGATTTATTAAAGAAAAGATAAAGTGTTTTGAAAGAAATATTAAACGAAACTCTTTGTGCGATCTTCGATCACACTTACCCACTTGTTTTTTTTAAGTTTACAGTCCACTCAGAAATAGAAATATTTTATACAAGCATGTAAATGTATGTTGTGCTATTTTTTTTTACTTTATCTATTTATTTATTTTGGACGGTGCTTTTAGTCGTATTTAACCGTAGTCGTATTCAACTTTTTACAATAAATAGGGGGTTAATGTACAAATAATGGACACCCTTAAGGAATTTCTTTAAAAATTATTTTTTAAATAATAGTTTAATTATTATATTCTAGTTTTTTATTATTATAATATTTTATGAACAATATTTAACCAAACTCATTGTCACATTTCCCACTGTGAATAAAAATTCTGTTGTAATAACAGAAACAAATTAAAGCACCCAAAATTCCAGTAATAAAGCACTCACTATTTCACTAATTAATACCCTACGAAAAAATGATAGATAATTGTTTTCAAAACCAAAATATAATGAAACAAAATAGTCATTTTCAAATAAATTTAACAGTCGGGATATCAGTAATTAATAAAATATTTATGAGAGTAATTTAATATTGTAATCACAAGATCAATATTTTAATTATTTTATAGGGTAAATGTGCCAGTAATGGACACTATTAAAGAATTTCCTTAAAAATTATTAATAGAAAATATAAACCGATAATTATTTATAAATATATAGAAAATATAAATTATGAATTAATTATAAATATATAGAAAATATAAATTATGAATTAATTATAAATATATAGAAAATATAAATTATGAATTAATTATAAATATATAGAAAATATAAATTAGTTATGCATAACCATCTCTTAGCTTGTTTAGTAAAATTTTCACTGAAAGACATTGGAACTGTGAAACATTATTTTTGCTGACTTGTTTGATTAATAATAACACAGGTTATAAAACATGCAAGTGAGAGTTGGAAAAAAATAATAAAAGTTGAATTTTCATTGGTTATTTATTTATAAACCAAAAACTTAGGAGGGATCCATTACTGGTACATTTATCCTACATTTTAAAATACATTTATTTTAAATTGATGTATAATGAACAGAAATTTTATAGGTACAAGTAATTACTTGATCTGTGTAACAGTATTTGAATTTTTACTCTTACATGTCTTAAAATACATGTTTTAATTAAAAATAATTGTTAGAAATTTCTTTTTGGAACTTTGACTATTGGGTTGAGTGGTGGGGGGCAGACGGATTATATCTAGTTGAAAACTCTTAGTTACATTATCTCATTAAATATCTCAAAAAGTATCTAAATAAAATTAATTTTTTATATGTCCTGTTATTACCTGAAAAAACGAAACTCCTTTAGTTTTTTGTCTTTGTATAAGGGAGAGTGGGGCATTTTGGAAAAGTTTTTGATTCAGTAAATCTTGTTTCATTTTAATTCAGCAAGTCAATACAATATATTTATTAAACACACATTTCTGATCTTTTCCCAAAAGCATATGTAATTATGTGTGGCTTATAAGCACTGATACATAAAATTCTTTCAAAGTGTACTACAAATTTTAATTTAAGTTTTCCGAAAAATCTTAGTCGTACATGAATTTTAAATAAAAAATATTTATAATAAATAATTTATATTATTGTCAAATAGTTATAATAAATTGTTTTATATTTCAGTCTAATGTAAAAAAAATTAATAAATTATCAAGCTCTTAAATCCCCCCCCCCCCCCAAAAAAAGTAAAATAAATAAAAGTTAAAAAAACAACAAAAATAAATTTAAAAAACAACAATTTACTAAGTTTAAAATCTTAAAAACTTTTTTTTTTACATAAAAAAAAATTATGTTGTAAAAAATTATCAAGCACATAAATCCCCTCCCCCCCCCCCCCAGAAAAAAAAATAAAAAAAATAAATAAAAATAAATAAAAGTTAAATAAACAACAAAAATAAATTTAAAAAACAACAATTTACAATTTAAAATCTTGAAAACTTTTTTTAAAGCATTTTTTTAAAACTTTTTCTGCTGCTCTATAAAAATATAATCATCTTAATTTCCTCAACTATCCAAAAATTTTGTGACCCCCACCCTCTTTCCTTTCACACAGAAAAAAAAAATCTGCTCCATTATTTTGTAGCACCAACGAATAAAAAAACAACAATCTAAATTCTCTGCACCACCTTAGAAAAAAGTGAGAGAATTTCTATAACTATGGTTAGGGGAGGGGGAAGTAAAAAATTTTCCTCTCCTTTTCAACTTTATATTACACATCATACATGTAGCAAAGAAAAAAATACATGTATATGTAATATAACAAAATTGTTGCGTAAAAATGATTTAAAACTACGAAAATTTTGCGTGCAGCATTGCATTTTTTACTTTCTTTTATTTAAGTGTTAAAAATGTGCATTGATTGTGCAGATTATCGAAAACGTTACCGATATACGGAATTGAGCAATCAGCTGATCAATGTTTTCCCGTAGTTGAGCGCCATCTGCTGGCAAAATTCCCATTCCTTGATCCCTACATTTGAGTCGTAAATGATAGGCTCCACAGCGGAGCGTCGCGGATCAACGTAGGGTACGGTACAACCAGGGTCGGAAAAACTACTTTTCTATTGTAGCGAACTATAACTACAACTACTTTGTCGAAAATGTAGTTAACTACAACTACAATTACTTGTTTTAAAAAGTAGCGACTACAAACTACTTTTCAAAAGTAGTCACTACTTCGCTACTTTCAAATTTTGTCAAAGTGTTCAATTTACACTAAAAAATTAAAGATACGGATTAAATAATAAAGTGACCCCTCGTTATATCGCGTGTGCCGGCATAAAATAAATGCGACATAACCGAAGGCATTAAAAATTAAGAAAGATACCATACAAGGAAATGTTTTGTGTTCATCTCAAAAACGTTAGTTTATACACACTTAACAAATTTCGTAGCAAAATTAAGAGAGATATTATAATCTAGAAAATTACAGAAAAACAACCCTAAATGCAAACATTAAATAAATCTGTAAATGGAGCAATTCCGAATAATAAGAAATCTGGCGTTAAAACATGAAGACTTCTTAACGAGTAATTAGACAAGTGTTGCCAACAAGGAAAATAATTCCTTTGGTGGGTTAGTACTTGATTTCAGCAGCAAGTGTTATTAGAAAAAAATCTATGACGTCATGCGATGCGTTGCTATACACTACAGGCATAATTTCCCTGTCCACCGCGGATAGACGATTGCGATTATCATGCTTTCTGATTAGTTATTAAACCGAACGCTTCTTAAGTCATTTCCGGTTGAACTTGGTTTCTTATATAATACCTATTAATTTCTATATAATCTAATTAATTTATGACTGTAATATAATAAATATTATAATATAATATAATTAATTTCTATATAATCTAATTAATTTATGACTGTAATATAATAAATATTATAATATAATATAATTAATTTCTATATAATCTAATCTCTATATAATCTAATATTTCTATATAATCTAATAATATATATTAATTTCTTATTTTATATCTTCATAATCTTCTAAAATACCGGAAATGACTTAAGAAGCGTTTGCTTTTACAAATAATGAGAAATCGTAAAAATCCCAATCGTCGCACAGTGGGACGTTTTGAGGTTCTAGGTGGACAAAATTATTGCGTTGAAGTTTAATTAGGTTTTGCTGGGTTTTCGAATGTATCAGTAATAAAATAACCAAACAGTGATAAATATTTGACTTATTTAATTATTTATATTATTATTATTATTATTATTTTATTATTACTTATAGTATTATTATTATTTTATTATTATTTATAGTATTATTATTATTTTATTATTACTTATAGTTTTATTATTTTTTTAATTATAATATTGTATTGTCATTGAAACTACACATGTATTCAAAGTTTCAGCTCAATTGGATGATTAAAAGTGTTGAAAATTGACTTGCAAGATTTGAATTAAACACTCAGATCCACACTTCAAGTTACTATAACAAAATGATTCGCAAACTTTCGCAGGAGCTGTCTTAAGTTTTCAATACTTTAGGAATGGCACTTTGATTTTAAAAAATGCTTATTGCTTAATAATGCTTAATACTGCATTAAAAGTCAAGATGAAGTTTGAAAACAAGATGGCGCTTATTTTCAAACAACAATAGGTTAAATTGTGTGACAAACATGTGACATATGTCCAGTAAACTCCTGCTTTCAAATAAAACTGAAAAGTCACGACTTGCTTTCGAACTTACAGAAAAATAGTGCAACTGTTGTAAGTCTCTCAAATCAGCTGCCTTCTTTACGGTCGTAGTTAATCAACACATAGTGTTTTTTCGACAAAAGTCGTACGGATCTCGACAAAAGAGACATTCAGCTACCAGTATACGCGGTGTTGTTAAATTCCGAGATAATCGGAAAAATGAATTTTGTCCACCTAGATCATCAAAACGGCCCACTGTGCGTCGATCGGCGGTGCGCCACCAAGGCTACACTAGATACCGGGCTTGCTCCTTCATTATCATGACGTCACAAAAGGTGGCTGGCCGCAACCAGCGATTGGTGCAAAGTGACAAGCCCGTCGTTCTGTGCCAATCGCTGTATGTCTTTCATTTTGTCGTTTCGCTTTGTACCAATCACTGGTAGCGGCCAGCCACCATTTGTGACGTCATGATAATGAATGAGCAAGCCCGGTATCTAGTGTAGCCCTGGCGCCACCCAAGTGATCACGTGATTCTTGTGCTTTCGTCTGCTATGGGCCACAAATGGCCGAGTTTCAAGTGATAGATGACATTAGAAATTATTTTAAAAAATCGTATCGTATTAAAACAAATATTTTTTTTTTCTGAAATTTTCATCCTTTGATTTGCATACATTGATATAAGATGTACTATTTGCTGAAATGTGATTAAAATATTTGTAGCTCTAATTTAAGTTTTTTAGTTTTAAAATTTAAAAACGCCGAAGTTCATACACATCATCCTAGCAATTTAAGATTTAGGGGTAGCGCCATCTAGGATCAGTAATCTCAAAGAAAGTATAATCAGTCTCGGATATTTTTCTGTTTTTTACAGATGATATGTATTTATTAATTTCTTTATGATCGATTTAATTGATTTTTAAATAACTTATTTACATATATATATATATATTTTACTGAATATTTAAGTTTTTGAATCATTTAAAATTTATATAGAACAGAATTGATATTTTAATGATCTAATCATAAAATACAAATTTATTTACCTTCATAATGATAGAAAATTTTGTATTTAGTAAAAACCTTATGAACTAAAAAGTGTTAATGTTATATCGCTTTTCCATATTTTATTTACAAATCTGACAGTCAGATTAGAAATGTGAGAATGTTAAAATTCAGCAATTATTTTATAAAATTACGTTTGCTTATAAAGTTTCTTTTGATTGTTAGATGGGTAGATTAATTACTTTTTTTTTTCAAATTAAAGATTATGACATTAGTAAATTATCTTTTATGTTACGGCAGTTTGAGGTGGGGGAGGGATAAAGTCTTTATGAGGTTCTAAAGTGAGAAGATTTTTAAAATGTTTTAGCAGTTTATATACATATATTTGAGGCATATTTCTGCACTGTAAATTAATTATTATTTCTATTGCTCAAATCTGATATAGGTATGTCGAAGATATTTTATCTATATATTTTTTGTAAATAAACATGATTTTTTATAGCATGTTAAATTGCTAAATTAAAAATTTGCTTGTAACAAAAAAAAAAAAAAAAAAAAAAAAAAAAAAAAGAAATGTTAAAATTTTTTAGGGATATTTTGGATAAATTAATTAATTTTTTTTCACGTTTTTTAATTAAAGAATATGACATACTATCAAACTATTTTCTTTCTCTTTGCCTCTATATATAATTAACACTATTTAGTTTTCTGAATTTCTTATTAATCAACAGATTTTGCACAGTACACAAGGTTAATAAATTATAATTAATGATCAGATTAATAAAAATATTAATTTTTTACTACTCTATAAAACATTTTAAATGATTGGAAATCATAAATATTTAGTAAATAAAAATCTAGATAAATAAGTTATTTTAAAATAATATCACATAAATAAGAGAATGATTACCTTTACTGATCGTAGATGGCGCCACCCCTAGACCTTTTTTCGAGATATTATTATGTTTTGGATTAGGACGTTAGCGTTTGGAAATTTTAAAACTTAAATTACACAAATCTGAGCTAAAAAATACCTTAATTACACTTATGCAAATGCTACCTCTTATATCAAGGTATCCTAATCAAGGGTACAGTGCCTAGAAGTAAGTAGTGTGCTTATCGCCAATACAACCGCAATAAAAAAAAATGTCCCTAACAGGAGGAAAACCAGATTCTCCGCGAGAGGGCGTCGAGTTCCCACCGCCGTTATTAGCGTTTGAAGTTTCATTTAACTGGCTTGATCCTAATGTTAGTTTCAATGTAATTAACGCTGTATTTTCAAGCAAACTATACGAATGTTTCTATTTCTGTAATATTTTAAAGTAAACATATATTATGCCTGTTTAATGATAAATCAGTATGGATAAATCTGCAAATACTAAGAAAAGAAAAGCTGATCGAACATGTTCCGGGCTTAATTTCTAAGAAAAAAAGTGCCGGAGCTCTAATATTCTGCGGTACTAACACGCACCCCCCCGCCCCCCCACCGTCACTCCAGTCTGCCTATTTATATTTCATACATTTTCTTCAAAATTTAAAACACTTTTTTTTTTTTTAGCAAAATAAAAATAATTAAATACATCTATCTGCGTATACTTAGATATCAACTGCTCCATTTTTTTGTTATTACTACTTCCAAATAGAAACCTTTGCTTTACCTAATCTTAATGTTAATTAATCGCAGAATTCTGCGATTAAATAAGCTCAGGATTATGATTCGGAAATAGTGTTAACACAACAAATTAATAGTTCGCAGCTGAATAGAAAAAATACTATTTCTGTTTACTCGTTATTCTGATCAAAATAGCATTAAAATGATTTGAAATGGAAATAAATAAAATTTGAATTTAAGACAGATTGAGTTCAAGCCTCCCAAGACTGATATAAAAACCGAGCCCGTTTTATCTCAATCTCTTACGTGAGCGACACATTACCTCACTTATAAGTGTTTTGATACAAAAGCAGGCAAAAAATTGGGGATGGGAGGGAAAGGAAAGGGTAATTTCGGATTCGTTTTTCGGAAGCGTTATTGCACTGGGCTCCGGAGCGCAGTGTTTATGAGCTCCGGTGAATTCTGGCCAATATTTAAACATTTACTAAAAATAGAGAAGTACCGGAGCTGAGGTCTGGTGGGCTCCGGCGTAAATTAAGCCCTGAACATGCTTCGTTCCCGGATATACTAGTGGATATAAAAGCAACAAAACTAACATAACTCTATCCCCCCCCCCCCCCAAAGACTAAAACTAATTTGAAAAATGGTTAAAAGTCATTCCTCGTGCCGACAAAGATCTGAACCAACATTCAGTTGCATGTGAATTAGAGTCCTGCACGGGTCGGGTTGTACCCGACCCGAACCCGCAAATTTCATTTGAAGTCAAGTAGCAACCCGACCCGAACCCGACAAAAAATTTACCCCGATTTCCTTAATCTGAAAAAATATTGGACATTCTTTTGAAAAAGCGGGTCATCCCGAACCCGACCCGCAAGAGTAAAAACCCAACCCGAACCCGAAAAAGTGAATGTCAACCGGAACCGCAGCAAAAAGTAAAAGTCAACCCGACCCGAACCTCAACAAAAAAAAGAGCGCCAACCCGACCCGAACCGCGGGACGGGTCGGGTGCGGGTAACCCGACCCGATGCAGGACTCTAATGTGAATCGCATTTTCATGAGCGATTTATTGAGAGAAATTACAAATACACTATTGAAGGGAAAGAAGATTTGCTCAATTATTTTTAATTTAGTATTTTAATTTTTCTATCTAAAATAATTAAAATATTTATCTTGTGATAATGACAATAAATAATTTAAACAATGAACATTATCATAAATATTTTATTAATTATTGATATCCTAACTTTAAAATTTATTTTAACATGATTATTTTGTTTCATTAGTATGCTTTCATTCAATCATGGTTTTAAATACATTCACAAAATCAATGTATTACTTTTTGTAGGGTGTCTATTACTCGAAAAAAACTGGAAAGTGTTTGATTTATTTCTGTTATTAAAATTTTGATTCACATTTGAGAAATGTGAGTATGAGAATGGTTAAATATTGTTGATAACTTAATGTAATAATAATAATAATAATATATATATAATAATAACTATCAATCAAAAATAATTTTTAAATAATTTTTTTAAGGATGATTGGCGCATCTACCCTAATTTAAAGAAAATGCATTCTTGTCATACTTTCAGGAGAGTAATTATTTTTTTTTTCTAGATTTGAAATTCTCATTAATTTAATGTTTGATATTTGCTAGTATACCTTAAATTATTTTACTCAAAACTAAAGCTCCGAAATGTCAGAAATTTTTAACAACTCAATTTACTCTTAGTTTGTTAACAGGATGTAAACAAGTTATGTAATAATGAATACCTATTAAAAAGTTGTCAAAATAGGGACATGTTTTTGCAAGAATTCATCATAGTATAATGTATTTATCCAATATATTGTATTTATCCAATTTTAGAAATAACTAAATATTGTAGGAAGAAAAACATTGTCCTATGATAAAGTTTGTAACTGTTTGAGTTCATTACAATTAGTTGTTATGAAATCAATTACATTTCTCTTCAACTGTATTTTCATTATTAGAATTTTTTTCCTTGTTTATTTTTTATCTAGAGCATTTTAAAGTACTGATTTATACAGAAAAAAAATAGATTTAAAATGAGGTGTATGTAAAAACGAAAGTTACCATAGCCGCGGCGAGAACACTGGCGCCATCTATCGGCGTCCTCTATTTCTGAAGTATAATATTGACGCCGATAACAACACTATGTACTTCTAGGCACTGTATCAAGGGATACAAAATTTAGAAAAATAATATTTGTTTTAATATGATTTTTTAAAACAATTTCTCTATGCGTCTATGTGTCTTGCGTGGCCGTAGCAGACGACAAGAGATAAATGACGTCACACTTCGGTAGCGTACACTAGAACTCCTATAATAGGTGTCCTATTATAGAAGTCTTAGCGTACACACTACAGATGCACACTACAAATAAGATTTGCCACTGCGATTCGGAAATTTTTTAGCAGAACAAATTCTGCACAAAAGAAGCGAGTTTCAACTACGTGATTTCAGAATAGCACTTTATCTCGCTACAAACTACTGATTTTTTGTATCGCGCTACTCGCTACATTACGTAGTTCAAAATGTACCGGACTGCACTACAAACTACTGTAAAAAGTAGAGACTACAGTAGTTTAGCTACTTGTAGCGCGCTACTTCCGACCCCTGGACAACCATAGACCTTCTAATAAGCTAGTTATCTTTTCTCTGAGTGTACAACAACTGATTAGCGAAAACGGCAATTTTTTGCCACTAACGATTGACAAAATTCACGATTTTTTGTCGCTAGAGATTGAAAATTTTGGGATTTTTTGCAATGACCGATTGATGAATTTCGCGATATATTTTTGCAACTCTGACAAAATTTGAAACTTTTCAAATAGGCCGATTGGTGAAATACATGATTTTTTCTCGCGAATGACTGACAAAATTCGGGATTTTTTGACGTGATCGATTGACGAAATTTATGAATTTAATCAATGGCCGATTAATTAATATTTCTACAACTGATTGTCGAATTTCTCGATATTTTTTCGCGTCTGACTGGCAAGTTGGCACAGGTTTGGAAGAAACTTCAATAAAATATTTTTAATGGTGAAAGATCTATAATTCAGTAGACACCAATTTGACATTATTTAATGGAATGAAGTTTGGTGCGTAATTAATTTCGCTTTTCGGTTAACTCTGGTACATTTGTAACTATATCGTTGCAAAAGCTTCTAATGTTTGACTTCAAACCTGGCTGTGGACCCCATTAAGGAAGATTAGGGATATTTTATTTGATGCATTTCAGAGAATTATTATTATTATTATTATTTTACCAGAATCAGTTATCAAGGTTTTCTTTTTTCAGGTTAATGGTTCCATGATTGCAATTGGTATATAAAATGAAAAAGCAGTGAAAATAACGTTATTTTATTTATTTGAACAATTCAGCTTTAAAAACCCACATTTTATGATTCACATCTCTTTTAAATATGAAATGTAAACACTGTTCTTTGTGTCCAAATAATTTATTACATTTTTCACTGTATTTATCTGCTGGAATCCAAAGATAGAAAACTGTATTAGACCTGCCAGAACAGAAGATGGGTACAATAAAAAATATAGTGTAACCTAGAATTAGATTGTATTTAAGCTACCAGAAACACACATAGAACCAAACTGAGAGGTCCGGAGTTCAAGAACAAACAAACGAAAAATGAATAACCCGAAGATTATTTAAGTTGAATGGTCAACCTCTGCAATGATTGTAATGCTCTCTTTTTTAGTAGTGTGGCGAATCAGAGAACATTTTAATTTCTCTTGGTCGCAACGGTCACATTTCTCAACCAAACTCTAATATAAATCATCGAATTAAACAATTGCTTTTTAATATCCTGAATTTTGTATAACGCATAAAATAAGATAATAGCACAATGGCATTCGCATTGTATTTAGCAACGCGGAAGGACTTTCCAGGTGAAGATCCATATTATTTGAAAATACATAGTCGAATTCACCATTTCATTTGATTCAAGGTTCATTTAGAAAATTGACCAGCGCAGCGGGTATAGCCTGCTAGTTATATATAAAATAGGAATAAGTGTATTTCAAAATTCGCAAAGAATGTTTACAATGTTAAAAAACTTTACTAAATGTAATTATTTTAGAAATACTTAATACTAATAATTATTATTACCACTTATTAATATTTAATAACTAGTAATAAATATTAATTAGTAGTACTGCTTATTAATAATTAGAAATAATAATAATTTTTACCAACAAATGGATATTTTTATTGCTAAACAGAGCGTTAAGCCGTCGGAGTGAAAAATGTCCCAAGCATCGGAATCGAAGGTAATCGAATCCGGGTCCTTAGAATAGCTCTTTGAGGCTCTACCACTGAGCTACAAGGAACACTCTGTCGGTTTTACGCTCAGTTTAGGAATGAAAAAATTCCAGTTGCTTGTTACTCATTAGTTTCGGGCATATTTAACAGTGGTAGAGTCCCTTAGCGCTATTCTGAGAGCCCGGGTTCGATTCCCAGTTGTGGACATATTTCACTCTGTCGGTTTTACGCACAGATTAGTAATGAGAGAATCCACTTGTTTGTTACTCATTTGCTTTGGACAAATTTCACTGTGGTTGAGCCTCAGAGCGCAATTCTGAGGGCCCTTGTTCGATTTTCGGGTTTAGGAGATTTTTCACCCTGTCGGTTTTACGGCTCAAATTAGCAATAAAAAAATCCACAATTATTACTACTATTTAATAAATATTATTAATAATAATTTAAATATTTTTTTACTGTTTTGATAGTATCGATTGTTTTCTATTCATTGTGTTCTTTTTGAAACACTTCCCGCTTTATCATTTAAATCACGCATCTACAATTTCTACAAAAAACTAGAATTGTTGAACGAAAGTGCATTTCAACAATAATACCAAACTGCTTAGCTATTCAAGCTAATACTATTCATTACACTGATAAAAAGCGATAAAGTACAAAGAATTAAGAAAAAAAAATCTCAATTGTGTATTTTTGTAAGTAAACAACAATAATAATAAAAGTATTAAAAATGCTCACAGTAGCTTAACAGCATAGCTGGTAGGTTTTTGTTTCGCTAACGTATATTTTAAACTTTGAGTTTAAATATAATAGGCCGCTTGTTGGAAACTTATTTTTAGTAAACCCCATCCATGGATGTTTTTCCGGATGTTGCATTATTACTCAAAATTATTTTCTTTATTCATGTTTATATTAAAAAATCAACACATGTAATAACGGTAACAAATTTATTGATATGGTTATATGCACAGTACACTGACTGAATAAATATTATGAATATTTTTAAATATTAATTAAACATTCATGATGTAAGAGTGATATCCGTAAGCTAGGTATTTTCTAACCGGCGCGCGACGCTAAATGTGTTGGACAATTCAAACAAATGAAGACTCCAGGGTTCGTACGCTTTTACCACAATTTTTAATACAACTTTTTTATTTAATATTTAAATAATAAATTATATAATTAAAATATATTTAAATTATTATTACATTTACTAGCCGGCTTCGCCCGCCAGCGGGCCCCTAATTGTAAAATCTCGAAAAGCTATCGATGTCGAGTCGAATGAGCCATACCCCGTCGTGATCCGGCCCATAGAAACAGAGATCAGAAAGCGCCCCCTAGTGCTGAAATGCGGAACTAAAATCGATAATCTCTAGTAAGCTCTATCGGTGTCGAGTCGAATGACATATACCCCTTCGTGATCCGTCCCATAGAAACAGAGATAGGAAAGCGCACCCTGGTGGTGAAACTCGGAACTAAATTCGGTAAGCTCTATCTATGTCGAGTCGAATGAGCCAAACCAGGTCGCGATGGGACCCATACGAAGGGAGATTATTTGAAAAAAAATAGCAAATTCCTTAGCTTTTTCTTTTTTTTTTTCTATACAAAAATGACCATTATTTAAAAAATTCTAAAACTTTTAAAAATAAATGTTCCTGCGTTGACTCTCTAGTTTATTTGACTGCGATCGAACATGAAGTTGACTCTTTACATATCGTATAATCTCTGATCCATCGAAGAGAAATATTGTATAGTAAGTTAGTCAGGTATTGTATAGCAAGTATTTGCAGTGCAATTGGCTGTTTCAGAATACAAATATCCTAGTAGAATAGAATTTTAACTATGAAAATATAATTATTTCTCAAAATAAATCATATATTCGGAAAGCCCATTCAATTCTGTACGCAAAATGAACAACGATTTTTGATTTAAGATCGTTAATAAATAAGATAATTACGGCGAAAGCAAAGTCACTTATTACAGTTTGATTAAACTGTGCTTGCGCCGAAAAACGATCATTTCTAGAAACGGGTTTCACACAATACAGTCGACAATAAGGGCCATTTTAACATTACCCAACATATTTCATTTACAAATAATAATCAAAGCTTATGCTACTGTGTCACATCTAATACTATCAGTACAAAAATTGGCATATCACCACAACAACGGGTAAATAACTTCCTGGTTGAGATAACATCAATATGGATGTCTATTCAGAATGACGGCGAGTTATTCCGCATGAAATAAAATGTTTCAAAACATACAATAATGTTAATTAAATGGGATTTTGTTTATTAATTATTATTTTTAGACTTCTTGGCTAAATACATAATTGAAACACACGAATATAAGAACTATTATTTTTTGTATTGGGCTATAGTGGGCAGTACCCGGCAGTGTTGAATTCAGACACTTCTCTCCAGGAGGGATATCTGTGGCACCAGGGGGGGGGGGGGAAATGTACTTTTTTACTATTAAAAGCATACAATCTCAAATTTTCCCTGGAGGGACGGGACATTTCAATGCTCCGGGAAGGGGGGGGATGTCCCCCTTAATCCAACACTGGCCGGTCAAGGAATTGGACCGTACCGTAATCATGGAATAAAATAATATAAAAAATTATGAAGTTACGATAAAAAAAAGTCGTATGTACTAATCAGAAATTTACTGTGATATTTCCTGAGTTATGAAAATGGGACACAAGGCCAAAATGGCACAACTATTACATAAAAGGATTAAAAAAAAAAGAAATAAACAACTGTTACATAAATGGATTAAAAGACAAAAAGAAATAAGTAACCTTTATTAAAAATAAATAAAATGCCAAAAAATGATGACATAAAAATAACAGTTAGTAAAACCAAATTCTATAATGAAAATAAAAAGAAAATTTTTATTCAGGTACATGAAAAAACAAAAATTACTGATGTCACACCGGAAGAAGGAAAAAAAATCAGCACATTTCTGGCAAGCGTGACAGTTGGCACAAAAAAAAAAAAATGAATTTAACAAATTAGAAAAACCATTAGGAAAATGTTCCGATCTATACATATATATACCGTACTTTAATATTATAGCGGCCCCCACAATTATGATTATGCCAAGGTTGAGGTTAGATTTCGCAAAGCTTTTATATATGCATCCTATATACGCACATATATATATTCCAAACACTCCTATATATGCCACATACATCATTATACACATATTATTTTAAAGTAAATTCAATAATAAAAGAATAATAACTCTAACTTACCCGTAAAAGTCGAAAGTCCTACATGATTAAACAAAAAAAAATACAGAGAAAAATGAAAACTAAATACTATATTTAAAAAAATGTTTGTAAACACGTTTTAATCACAATTCACGTGCAAATAATCTACTCGGAATTATAACAGCCAATGCCGTAACTGCTTGTTGCCACTTCCTGAAAAAAAAAGACACATGTATGACGTCAAAGCAAATATTTATCATAAAACAATAAAATCTTGACGACTCATAAATAGAAAATCTCCGAAGTACGAAAATATTTTTAGATGTAAAATATAGACAATTATATAATAAATATTAAAACTTTAAAAAAGAATTGTTCCTGAGTTGACTCTCTGGTTTATTTGACTGTGATCGAACATGAAGTTGATTCTTTACATAGTGTATAATCTCTGATCTATCGAACAGAAAGTTTGTATAACTCAAATGGCAACATTTCTTTCCGACTAAATGAAAAAAAGGATGCGTTTTAAAACGACAAATTTAAATATATCGCACCCCCACACAAATACAAAATCATGAACCGGGTGTTAAATAAACTATATAGAATCCGATATATAAAAATTAGAAAAAAAAAATATTTTGATATATTTTGCAGCTTTCGAAAAAAGTAAACAAAGCAAGTATTTGCGGTGCAATCGCCTTCTTCAGAATACAAATATCCTAGTAGAATAGAATTTTAACCATGAAAATATAATTATTTCTCAAAATAAATCATATTTTCGGAAAGCCCATTCAATTCTGTACGCAAAATGAACAACGATTTTTGATTTAAAATCGTTAATAAATAAGATAATTACGGCGAAAGCAAAGTCACTTATTACACTTTGATTAAACTGTGCTTGCGCCGAAAAACGCTCATTTCTGGAAACGGGTTTCACAAAAGAATTTTTTTTTAATTGATAATACTCGAATTTTTTAAAGTCGAAGGCATCTTTCTATAGCTGAATGTATGCACTTTTAGCCTCTTCTCTCGGAATTTGTGTAATTCCATAAAAAAGTCCTGCGGCGGAGGGGGGGGGGGGTATACATTGGCGAATTAGAGGAAATCGTGAAAGTGAGGTACGGGAACGACCGGTTTCTAAAGGGTTAATGTACATATTTTTTAAAACTGAAATATATGTACGAAGAATAAGAACGTGGCTATGATCTGGTGTATTTTATTTGTCTCTATTAACATTTTCCGAGTCGATGCGGATTTTTAAACATGGGCCGAAAAACGAAAATTCACGCGAGTGAGTTTCGGAAACCATTTTTTTAGAAGGGTTAAAAAACGAATTTTTCGAAACTGATACCTGATTTTAAAAGGAAAAAGAACGTACATTAGGCTCGGTATTTTTATGTTTTCGTATCTTGTTTAGAAGCCCAGAATTGAATTTTTAAAGATTGCAGAAATCGCTGAAAAACCGAAAAAGACTTACGGAAAAAAACGTTTTCGAAAGGGTTAACTGAAATATTTTTTAAAACTAAAGGTTTTACAGTGATTTCGAAAGGAGGGAAATGTACTTGGGTGTGTTTGTTTGTTTTTTTGTTCTTTCAGAGAGCCGATGCGCGATTTTAAAAATCGCAGAGAATCGGAATTTGCAAAAGTGAGTCTGCGCGCGAATTTTTTTCGAAGAGTTAATATTTGTATTTTTCAAAACCGATCGCAGATTTCGAAAGGAAAAAGAATGTAGATCTCGTCTGGTATTTTTAGTTTTCTCTAACTTGTTTGGAACCGCCTCTGCGAATTTTTGAAAATCGTCGCAATTGCCGAAATCGCGAAACTGTGTACGGTAAATATACATTTTCGAAGGGTTAACTGACGTATTTTTTTTAATGGAAGGTGGAATTGGAGAGGATAAAGACCGATCTTTTATTTGGTGAAATCCGTTTATCCGAATCTTTCTTAGTCCGGCGGATGCGAGGTTCGGACGAAGGGAGAAAATCAAAAACACGAATTCGACCCTTATTGATTATTTTTTTTGAAAGGGTTAATATCGAAATTTTTTCGAACCGACGGGATCGTTATAGACGTAAAAGTACGTTCTTTGAGAATATGTTGACGGTTTTTTCGTATTTCTGTCGGTTCGCCGTCGGCGAGTTTAGACAGTCATAAAACGTAACCGGCCGAAGCGATCTTTCCTTCTTCTTTTTGCGGAAGATGAGGATTGAGCTCTTCTGGGCATGCGCGGAGGACTTTCCACATAGGTTTCTTTTGAAGCAATTAAAACAGCTTTGTTCGTTAATAACTCCCTTAATTATGGGCCGATTTTTTCGAAACTGCAATTCCTGAAGGCCCGGATTTTTCTGAATTTTTTGACACAAAAAGCGCTTCGCTACTCGCTACGCTCGCAGAGTTTATCCGGGTACAGATGCACTCACACACAGACAGACAGACAGACGGATACGAACATTAATAATAATGACTAGCTGGCTTCGCTTGCCAGCGGGCCCCTAAATGTAAAATCTCGAAAAGCTATCGATGTCGAGTCGAATGAGCCATACCCCGTCGTGATGTGACCCATAGAACCCGAGTTGGTTGAAAAATCCTTTAATTACACCTTCCACCACCAGGTGGCGCAATCCGTTCTATACGAACCTCGGGCACTGAAACCGTTAAAGCTATGGATGTCGAGTCGAATAAGCCATACCCCGTCATGATCCGACCCATAGAAACAGAGTTTGGAAAGCGCCCCCTAGTGGTGAAATGCGGAACTAAAGTCGATAATCTGTAGTATCCTCTATCTATGTCGAGTCGATTGAGCCAAACCGCGTCATGATGTGACCCATAGAACCCGAGTTGGCTGAAAAATCCTTTAATTACACCTTCCACCACCAGGGGGCGCAATCTGTTCTATACGAACCTCGGGCACTGAAACCGTTAAAGCTATCGATGTCGAGTCGAATAAGCCATACCCCGTCGTGATCCGGCCCATAGAAACAGAGTTCGGAAAGCGCCCCTAGTGATGAAATGCGGAACTAAAGTCGATAATCTCTACTAAGCTCTATCGGTGTCGAGTAGAATGAGCTATACCCCGTCGTGACGGGACAGATACGAAGGGAGATATTTTCAAAAGAAATAGCAAATTCCTTAGCCTTTTTTTTCCCCCTATGCAAAAATGACAATTATTTAAAAAATATTAAAACATTTAAAAATAAATGTTCCTGTGTTGACTCTCTAGTTTATTTGACTGCGATCGAACATGAAGTTGACTCTTTACATATCGTATAATCTCTGATCCATCGAAGAGAAATATTGTATAGTAAGTTAGTCAGGTATTGTATAGCAAGTATTTGCAGTGCAATCGGCTGTTTCAGAATACAAATATCCTAGTAGAATAGAATTTTAACTATGAAAATATAATTATTTCTCAAAATAAATCATATATTCGGAAAGCCCATTGAATTCTGTACGCAAAATGAACAACGATTTTTGATTTAAGATCGTTAATAAAAAAGATAATTACGGCGAAAGCAAAGTCACTTATTACACTTTGATTAAACTGTGCTTGCGCCGAAAAACGCTTATTTCTAGAAACGCGTTTCACAAAAGAAGTTTTTTGAAATTGATAATACTCGAATTTTTTTAACTGAAAGGTGTCTTTCTAGAGCTGAATGTATGCACTTTTAGCTTCTTCTCTAGGAATTCCATAAAAAATTGCTGCGGCGGGTATACATTGGCAAATTAGAGGAAACACGAAAGTGACGTACACGAACGATCGGTTTCTAAAGGGTTAATGTACATATTTTTTAAAACTGAAATATATGTTTTGAAGAAGAAGAACTTGTCTATGATCTGGTGTATTTTATTTGTCTCTATTTGCATTTTCCGAATCGATGCGGATTTTTAAACATGGGCCGAACAACGAAAATTCACGCGAGTGAGTTTCGGAAACCATTTTTTTAGAAGGGTTAAAAAACGAATTTTTCAAAACTGATACCTGATTTTAAAAGGAAAAAGAACGTAGATTAGGCTCGGTATTTTTATTTTTTCGTATCTTGTTTAGAAGCCCAGAATTGAATTTTTAAAGATTGCAGAAATCGCTGAAAAAGCGAAAGAGAGTGACGGAAAAAAACGATTTCGAAAGGGTTAACTGAAATATTTTTTAAAACTAAAGGTTTTATAGTGATCTCGAAAGGAGGGAAATGTACTTGGGTGTGTTTGTTTGTTTTTATGTTCTTTCAGATGCGCGATTTTAAAAATCGCAGAGAATCGGAATTTGCAAAAGTGAGTCTGCGCGCGAATTTTTTTCGAAGGGTTAATATTTCTATTTTTCAAAACCGATCGCAGATTTCGAAAGGAAAAAGAATGTAGATCTCGTCTGGTATTTTTAGTTTTCTCTAACTTGTTTGGAACTGCCTCTGCGAATTTTTGAAAATCGTCGCAATTGCCGAAATCGCGAAACTGTGTACGGAAAATATACATTTTCGAAGGGTTAACTGACGTATTTTTTTTAATGGAAGGTAGCATTGAAGAGGACAAAGACCGATCTTTTATTTGGTGAAATCCGTTTATCTGAATCTTTCTTAGTCCGGCGGATGCGATGTTCGGACAAAGGGAGAAAATCAAAAACACGAATTCGACCCTTTTTGATTATTTTTTTGAAAGGGTTAATATCAAAATTTTTTCAAACCGACAGGATCGTTAGAGACGTAAAAGTACGTTCTTTGAGAATATGTCGACGGTTTTTTCGTATTTCTGTCGGTTCACCGTCGGCGAGTTTAGACAGTCGTCAAACGAAACCGGCCGAAGCAATCTTTCTTTCTTCTTTTTGCGGAAGATGAGGATTGAGCTCTTCTGGGCATGCGCGGAGGACTTTTCACATAGGTTCCTTTTGAAGCAATTAAAACAGCTTTGTTCGTTAATAACTCCCTTAATTATGGGCCGATTTTTTCGAAACTGCAATTCCTGAAGGCCCGGATTTTTCTGAATTTTTTGACAAAAAAGCGCTTCGCTACTCGCTACGCTCGCAGAGTTTATCCGGGTACAGATGCACTCACACACAGACAGACAGACGTATACGAACATTAATAATAATAATTATTATTATAATAATTTTTAAATTTATTTTTTAATATTTTTATTATATTTAAATAAATAAATTATAACATTGCAGACGTCACGTTTAATTGCAGGATTTGTAATACTTTTCTGCATTTAAATAAGGCGAAAAATTTAATTAAAATATTGTGGTAAAAGCGTACGAACCCTGTAAGATATCAGTAGATTTAGTATTTTATGAATTAAATAAGGCGAAAAATTTAATTAAAATATTGTGGTAAAAGCGTACGAACCCTGTAAGATATCAGTAGATTTAGTATTTTATGAATAATAGGCAGAAAATTACGTTCTGCAGAACAATGGACGACTTTATATGAAAACATTTAAAAAATAATCTTAATCAATGGTTGCTTCAAAAATAGTAAATAAATAAATTCAGATATATTATATTTATTTACATGTTGGCGCATTTCTAAAATGGTTTCGCAATAATGCATATTTAAAAAAATATCTTTTAAATATACTTGTTTTTCTTAATTATTGCTGTAGAAAAGAAGTTATTTAATCTGCAAAAAAATGTGAATATAAGAACGAAATAAACGCTACATATATAGGGGGATCAGTGCAACAAATTAAAGTTGCATGATCGCATTAAGTATTTAAATGTGTTTATTTCGCATAACAGATTCACAAATAGTGAAAGAGATTGCAGTTCATTTTAATAAGTATAGAAGGAAAACTTACATGCTGATATACTATGTACTGAAATATATTTAGTCGGATATTGTTTCTTAAAATATACGATATAAGTATGCGATTTTGGATTGTTTTAAAATTTTTGAACATATGTAAACTCTTGTTAATTAGTGATCTCTTTTTTCTTCCTTCCTTTTATCTTTCTTTCTAGCATTCTTTTTTTCTATCCTGTTAAATTTCCTCCTCACAGTTAGCAGCTAAATGTTAAAACATGTCATACACAAGAAATACTAGTTAAACAATTATCTGGAATTATTCCTTCGTTTTTACTTAAATAAATAAATTGTACATCAGTATATATAACTAAAGATTTTAATAGTAATAAGAAAGATCGAAAATTTTATATTTCAAGTCAATTACAAACTATAGCTCCTCCTTCCAAAAATAACTAATGGAAGTTCCTAAATTTTCCAATACATTTTAATATGTAGCTCCGGTAAAAAAGGTGAAGGCAAGGTTGCTGCTTTATAAGTTCCAAAATTTGTAAAAAAGACACGTTCCGAAGAGTTAGGATTTACTCATTCAATGGGAGGAAATGAACATGAAAAGGAAAAGACGAACTTCCCTAAGATGAAGTTGACTTACAAAGCCGCTACTAGAGCGGTTAACGGGTTTTTCTTATCTAAGCTACACCTAATAGTTAATGATTTTTTTTTTGTAACAAAACAGAATAAAAATTATAAAAATGTGTAACTAAAAATAAAATGAAATGATATAAGTTAAATAATAAAATCACATTATGTCGTAGATGTATTTTAATATTATCTAAGTAAAAATATCTAAGTACAATTATGAAAAATTGTATATGCGTGTTTTAAATGAAAAAGTGGAAAGTGTTTCAAAACGAACTCAATAAATACGAAACAATCCATATTTTCCGAACAGTAAAAATGTATTACAATTTTTTGAATTAAAATTCTGTTATACTGTAAACATTCATTGTAAATTTTTAAAATGCACTTTTGTTAATACCTTATAAATAACACATAAAATCTGTGTATTTCTGTAAAGCTACAACACTTATTTTCCTTTTAAATGAGTTTAAATAGTTTAAACTAAAAATTTAATATTAAAAAATACAAATTGTTATTTGTATTTGTCTTAAAATAAATGTTTGAATTTAGAAAGTTCTTATTAAAATAAAATAAAAATCTTAGCATTCTTATTAGTATTCATGCACGCGTCATTTAGTGTATGAAGTTTTTAGCAAAAGGCAACAGAAGTTTAGAAATTAGAAATCATTTTTAGAAATTTCATTTTCAGTTACTTTCAAAGAAATCAGATTGCACACAAATTTAAAGTAGAAACTTCTGTGTTCGTATCGAAGTTCACAGAAATGTAATGTAAGTTACGAACATCGAATCCGCTTGTGGTGGATTCGTCAGTAGAGTAAAACATAGATCAGGATCATCATTCGGATTCTGGATTCTCATTCGCCATCCTGAGATCTAGGAGAAATAACAAAAATCTACGAGGATGCAAATTTTTTTAGGGAACCGTGTGGTATTGGAACATTAACTGTAACCGTCACGGTACAAAAACATTAACTGTAACTTAAATTAATGGAACGCTAGTTGGTTTTATGTTATGTTTTCTGATGTCGAGTTTGCATAACCTAAATAGAATAGTTATGTGTGAAATATATTAGTGCAAGTAAATATACTGTGTTTTGTTGTTATTTATTGGAGCCTTCGACGCTTTCCTACGTTAACAGAACACATAACAACACAAACACTACCTTAAATCCAAGGAATTATTCAAAAAGAGGAAAAACTATCCTAAAATTATGGAAATACGATAATTTTTAAATATTTGTAGAGTTTTACGTATAAGAACAGATTTCAAATCAGAGAAAAATGACTCAAAACACCAAACATTCATTTATCAGTATATCTATTCTTGTTTAGCTCATGTCCACATATAACATAAAGTTTAGGTTGATAACATTTTGTTGGATGTAGTGATCTAAAGAGGATATTTATTTGACTCTATCCTTAATATCTTTTGCTTTACTTTTTTATTCCCATTGTTTAATTTTTCTTTTTTTTTAATTGTTCTTTCTTATGTAGTTAATACTACATTTAACTTTTCCCAACGGCTCAATATTTACAAGACACTTTACTCACAAATAGACTGGGCGTAAAGTTGATCGCAACTCGGAAGCCCTTTAACCGACATCAGCTGTTCGGCAACTGTTCGATCTAAAGAGGTAAGCATGGGCTAGATTCAAATGAAATAATTTTGCATTTTCCTTTTTTTTTTTTTTTTTTTTTTTTCTCAGACGCTCCTCTTTAGCTAAAAATAAATTTTCACTTAATAGCCGTTAGCAAATACTAATATTACGTAAGAAGGAAATTATTTCTTGAATATTTAAAAAATAATTTCTTCCAAAAACGATTCCATGAGATCACAATATATTGAACTTTTATAATAAAATACATATAATCGCAATTTCTAAAATATTTTTCTTTCAGTAATAATAATAATAATAATAAAACAAAAATTAAGCCATATTCATATTCAAATACTATTTCCTGTCCCATTGGAAATTGGAATATTTGAATATTGGAAAAACCCATTTATTTAATATTTCAAGATTTTTGAGATGCATATCTCGCAATTGTATTATCGGTATCCGCGTAAATATTTAAAAATCTATTTATTGGTATGCATGAAAGAAAAAGTCTCTGTTTAGAACTCTCTGTATTGAAATCTGAATTTCCCACCTTTTTATGTATTGACTAAATCATTTTCATTTACAGATATTGATATTCTTATTCAGCTAATCAAACAGCGTTTTTTATTTTTCCAAAAAAGCAATGCATCTTAAATGTAAGAAAATAAAACAAAAGTAAAAGACAGCCACCAATTGGTGTTTGAAGCTAATTTTTTGGTCTTGACTGTCACAATAAAGAGATCACCAGAAAATAATCCACATAAATGAAATATATATATTGCATTTATTGGAAAATAAATATATTATTAGAATTTTTATTGCCTCGCTGAGAATATTTAAAATCTTTACGAATGTTGGAAAGAACGTGTCAGAATAATTCACAATGATCATCAAAGGATTTTTCCTTTTTTTTTTTTTTCTTTCTCTCATTTATAGAAAATGTTGCTCGACTCCAAGTAAAACTATAAAAGTTCGATTCAGCAAACTTCTATTTTACAAAATTCTCTTTTTCTGAAACCTTGATTTGGGAAAAAAAGAGCATTGGAAAAACCCTTTAAGTTTCGATTAGTAGTTTCTACTTACAATATTTATTTGGTAGAATTATTTTAAAGCTCTAATTGTTTTCTACTAGCAATGAATTTTATTGTTGTTGTTGTCAATAATCATGTATGACATAATCATTCTATTTACAAATATTTAATTTATTTTAATTGCAAAGAAAGACATCCCAAATAAAGTTGTCGAAGCAATTTGGGTTGGGATTCTTAGAGAGTGTTCTCAAAAATATGTGTGAAGCACTTCTGATCCGAAAATATTAGGGTGAATCATATATATATATATATATTGTTTTGTGTGTATGTGTGTGTGCTGAAAGCGAACTTTCGAATTTCGTTAATGCTTTTATTGTGAACTGCGAATAATAAAATTTTAAACCTAAGCTATCTTTTATAATTAAAAAAGAATAATGAAATAGTATATATAAAAAAAAATTAGAAGCCAGCCAATAATACTAAATTAAAGTGAAGTAATTAAACCCGAGTTAAAGAGGTTGCATATTTTTTCTTTCTTCTTCTTCTTCTTTTTTTTTTCTTTTCCTTTTTTTTTTTTTTAGTTTACTTTAAAAAATATATCTTGTTGATTTTCTGATTAGCAAAATTTCTATATTACAATTTTTTTTAAAAGAACTGGAACATTTATTAAATAGAAATTCAACTGCATTTTTACAGTTTACAATTTTACACTATCATATTGCTCATATTTAAAAAAAAAAAATTGCGTAATTGATTTTCTGATTATCCTCATTTTTTGATTCCGTAAAATGTTTTCTAGTTAATAAAAGTTTATATCAATATCCATATTACATGCTATATCAATTTGACTATTTGATGAATGTGTAATACAAATAATGTAATTGCAAACGTATATAAGGAAAAAAAATGCTGAAAGACAATA
This sequence comes from Maratus michaelseni, assembly GCA_963931845.1. Taxonomy (NCBI): domain Eukaryota; kingdom Metazoa; phylum Arthropoda; class Arachnida; order Araneae; family Salticidae; genus Maratus; species Maratus michaelseni. The sequence goes on along the minus strand of OZ007599.1, from coordinate 40,198,683 downwards.
TAATGTGTATCGATATTTCATTTACGTCCTGTATAAATTCTACACACCTCAATAATATACTATAAATATTGATGATTTAAAATTGTATAATGTCATGAAAAAAATAATTTCCGATCGTGGGCGATAAAAAATGAAATGCAATGTTTAGGTGGAGTTTTCTTCAAGCTTCGAATTTGTGTAACTGAATGGCTCCGCCCAGAATTTCACTTTTTTTTCTTTTATGCATTCCAATAAAAATATTTTTAAATATTTACGCGGATACCGATAATACAGTTATGAGATATACATCTCAAAACATCTTATCACATTAAATATTTGACAGAAAATAGTATCTCAATTAGAATATGATTTTTTTTTTTTTTGTTTAATATAAATGCAAGAATTTTTTATTTTAAATTGCGATTAATAGCTGTTTGATACACTGGGATTTCATGGAAGCGTTTATGAAAAAAATATATTTTTTCAAGAAATATTTTCTTTCTTACGTAATATTTAAAAACGGCTAGCATATTCGCCATTCCCAACCGTCAGGGCAAAAATAACAAATTGTGCGTGCACAAGAACCGGGTTTATGAGGTTACTGCATATATCAAGTTGGCGATTACTTTTGGCTTGGCTTGGCTTTCCAATTATTGTGTGAACACGTGCAAGTCAGTCGGTGATACAGTTTATAGCTTACGTAATACTGAATTTACCTGAACAATATACGTATATTTCTTTCAAAAATGATGAAAATAATACAATTTATCGAGTTAAAGAACATACAAGTGGATATGCAGCAGAAGTAAGTTTATTTAATTAGATATAGTTTCTGAAGATTGTAAAATGCATATAGATATTTTTGTTAATATCTTTTCAGTTTTGATTATTTTTCTTCAATGATCAACTTTAATCTGATTTACAAATAAATAATAATATTAACTATACTAGATAATAAATTGTTATTTATTTGATAATTTATTATTATTATAAAATATAATATAATAATACAATATCTCGATTACTATCAAATTATTACTGTTGATATTGATATGTACTATCATTATAATTTACAGATAATTAAATTGCTAATAACAAATAAAAATTATTATTATTAAATTTACAATGGTGTTTTAGGACTTATGAAAGTTTCCTGTGATATTTTACTCTTTAGTGAATCTGGTGACTGAAACCTGAATTAGCAATTGATGTATTTTAAATCCGTCTCCTTCCTTTTTCATAATTACTACTTTATTAAGATATTTAAGTGAAAGAGCTCATTGAATTATTTTTTCATTACTGCTAGTATGTTATATTTTGTAATATTTATTTATTATCATTATTAACTTATTATTAAGTGTTATCAAATAGTAATATTTTTATTATCAATGTAAATAGAAAAGCGGTAATACTTATAATAAATTTTATCTATAATAGATAAATAAATTTATAATCTCTCTTAATATTATAAATTTATTGATAAAATTTATTATAAATATTATCTTTTTTAATAATGAAGATAAAATATCTTTTGTAATTGTGGTTATAAAATATTACCTCTTTTCTATTTACATTGATAAAATAGTAAAAATATTAATATTTGATAACATTTAATGATAAGTTAATAGTGATAAAAAATAAAATTTATAAAATATAACATGCTAGCAGTAATGATAAAATGCTACCTCTTTTCTATTTACATTGATAAAATAATAAAAATATTTGATTTATTTATTATTAATATTTGATAACATTTAATAATAATAAGTTAATAATGATAATAAATAAGTTTATAAAATGTAACATACTAGCAGTATTGGTAAAATAATTCAATAAACTCTTTCATTTAAATATCTTAATAAAGTAGTGATTATGACTAAGGCAGGGGACAGATTTAAAATATATCAATTGCAATTTGAAGTTCCAGTCATCAGATTCACAAAAGAGTAAAATACCACAGGAAACTTTCATAAGTCCTAAAACACCATTGTAAATTTAATAATTGTAATAAGTTTTATTTGTTATTATCAATTTAATTATCTGAAAATTATATTGATAGTAATCGAGATATTATTGTATTATTATATTATATTTGATAATAATAAAAATTATCAAATATATAACAATTTATTATCTATTATAGTTGATCATAGAAGAAAAAGAATCAAAACTGGGAAGATATTAAGAAAAATATCTATATCTACTTTACAATCTCCAGAAACTATATCTAAATAAATAAACTTACTTCGGCTGCATATACACTTGTAAATTCTTTAACTCAGTAAATAAAGAAATACTTTTGAGCTTCCCTGTAAACGTACTCTGAATGCTACACATAACATATTCTATAGTACCCTTCTTCTAATGCACATCAATAATATATATAAATTTCATTATGTTTAAAACAGTGTAACACTATTAAAATACAACGTGAATTATTTTTCCACATAGTCCATAATGTAACTGAATACTTTTGGGTTCCCCTGTAAAGGAACTATAAATGCTTCACGCTTCATTTTCAATACCAAACATGCTATGATAAATCTCAATAATGTATATCAATTACATTACCAATCCTACTGTACTATATTTACGCGAGTTAACGGACAGACAAACCAAATTCATAAACACTTTTCAACTATGTTGGAAAGTGTTAAAAAGTATAAATAAAAAATTTTAAATAAATATATTTTACCATTTAAGAATTAAATAAGATCAAAATGGAATATGGAATTATATATATATATATCCATAAAGTGTCTTTTGTGCTACCATCTGTGTCCAATGATCAAAAGAGAAAGTGATTATTAAAAGGATCTTATAATTATCTAAATAGAGATTTTAATTGTTTATAAGACAATCAAATGAATCATTTCCTACATGTTATATCGAAAGACAATAGTAAAATGCTCACTAAATTGTATTTAATAAGTAATAAAATATATATTAAAGATAAAATGCAAAAAATAAACAAATAACTATTAATTTTGTAAAAATCACAATTTATTTCAATTTAATTTAAATTATATGCATTGTTTATTTTTTTAAATGTTAATTTAAAGCAATACCAATTGCCAGTTAGAACATACAAGATTTTAAAAACTAACATTATTATTATTAAATAACAATAAAGTTTAAACAATACATTTAAGTTATTTACTTGCTCATTTGCATAAATTTATATCTTCATCTATTGAATAAAAAATAATTTCATAAGCGTTGGTACTAAATATTTTTAAATATCATACTACTTTCCCACAGCAGAGGTAAAAAAAATAAATAAAATTATAAAATAAATAAAAATACAATTTTAAATAAGTTTTGTATTATTTGCAATTCCTTCTGTTAAAATCAATATATTTCTACATGGGTGGTCAAATTTCGCTAAATTACGTTTAATTATTTAAAAAATAAATAGTTTGCAGATAATTTAAAATAATAAACACTAAGAGAAAAAATATAAATGGTATCTGTCCACAGAAAAAATAATGAAATAAATGTTGATCGAAATGTCACTCCTGATACGCTAAAAACGCCAATCTGGCAACCTTATTCACGTTGTGTAGCCTAAGATTTTCAATCTCTAAGTTCTGACGCATGCGCAATTTGTTATTTTTTCCCTGACGGTTGGGAACGGCGAATATGCAAACGGCTATAAAGAGCGAATTTATTTTTAGCTACGGAGGAACATTTGAGGGGGAAAAAAGGAAAAGGAAGGAACATTATTTTAGCGGCACCTAGCCCATGCTTATCTCATTAGATCACTAAATCCAACAAAATGTTATCAACCTAAATTTTATCTTATATGTAGGCATCATCGAACAAGTGGGTAAGTGTGATCGAAGATCGCTCATAGGGTTTCGTTTAATATTCCTTTCAAAACACTTTATCCTTTCTTTAATAAATTCCATTAAATTTCATTTAGCAACAATAACAACAACAACAAAAAAAAAAGTCATGTTTTTTATAAAGTAAAAATTTACCGGTCTATTTTTTCGTTTTTTCGAATATCTAAACCGGCCCGATAGCGGGCGAAGCCCGCTATTATATTCTATCATACTAATATCCGTCATGCGGACTAAATGCGATATTTAAAAAATAATTTAAAATTACAAATTGTACACCTTCAAAATGTTAAAATATGCGGATATTTCCATAATCGGATTTTTATCACGATTCAATATGTTTCTCAAACTCATATATTTACTATTCCCTATTACTCATATTGATACGTGTTTTGTATTATTCTCAAACATCTGAAAAATTCGTTAAACTTCAAATAGGACGTCAGATTTTCTTTTGAATTCTTTAATGACGTGATATTAATCTGCTTTGTGTACATACACATAATCATACTCCTTGTATTTTTGAGAAATCTTTGAAAATATACTTTTTATTACCACTATGACGTCAATCAATTTTATTTCATATTTATCTTTTTTCATTTGTTGAAACTTTTTATTTCATTTTCATTTTTCACGTGGAAATCATCTGATAGAAAATTAATTATTCTGGAAAGAATTTCATCATGAATTTTTTTATTTTTGGCATCTGCTATAACGAAAAATGTTTAAATTTAATAGGAAAAGGCTGTTAGAATTTTGGTTTTTTATCTCTACGAGCAGGGAAGACCGAGCTATGCTCGGTCAAAATTAAATTTGAGTTCAAATGTCATGACCCATGACCAAAATGACCCACTAATTGAATTTTAACGAACATGTGACGTAGCCCAACAGTCTTCTCGTGCCCGAAAACCATAGGATTCAAAATTTAGTGTAAATAGTCTGAGTCGTTTTTAAGATAAAATAGCTTGACCCATAATGACCCATGACTAAAATGACCCACTAATCGAAATTTCTCGAACATGTGACCTAGCCTAATACTCTTCTTGTTTCCTAAACCTGTAGGGTGCTAAATTTATTTCAAATCCTCTGAACCGTTTTTAAGATAAAATAGCTTGACCATAATGACCCATGACCAAAATGACCCACTAATTGAATTTTCTCGAACATGTGAAATAGCCCAACAGTCTTCTCGTGCTCGAAAACCATTGGACGCAAAATTTAGTGTAAATTGAGCCGCTTTTTAGATCTTGACCCACAATGACCCAGAAATGACCCACTAATCGAATTTTCTCGAACATGTGACCTAGCCCAATGATTTTCGCGTGCCCGAAACTCGTAGGATACAAAATTTAATCAAAATCGTTAGAGCCGTTTTTTAGATAAAATTAATTTGACCCGTTTTGACCCAAAAATGACCCACTAATCGAAATTTCTCGAACATGTGACCCAGCCCAATAGTCTTCTCGTGCCCGAAAATAGTCGGATACAAAATTTCGTCAAAATCGTTTGAACCGTTTTTTAGATACAATTAGCTTGACCATGACCCAAAATGACCCACTAATTGAATTTTCTCGAACATGTGACCTAGCCCAACAGTCTTCTCGTGCCCGAAAAACATTGGATGCAAAATTTAGTGTAAATTGAGCCGCTTTTTAGATCTTGACCCACAATGACCCAGAAATGACCCACTAATCGAATTTTCTCGGACATGTGACCTAGCCCAATGATTTTATCGTGCTCGAAACTCGTAGGACACAAAAGTTAATCGAAATCGTTCGAGCCGTTTTTTAGATAAAATTCCCAGGTAGCACAGCAATATCGGAAACAGCGATTTTGCAATATCGGCCAATATCGGTAAACACCGGACCGGCCGATATTGCATGGCTAGCTTTTTATCCATTATTGGCCTATATCGGCGTACGCCGGACCGGCCTATATCGGCGTACGCCGGACCGGCCTATATCGGCGTACGCCGAACCGGCCGATATCGACGTACACCGGACAGGCCTATATCGGCGTACGCCGGACCGGCCGATATCGACGTATGCCGGACCGGCCTATATCGGCGTACGCCGGACCAGCCTATATCGGCGTACGCCGGACCGGCCTATATCGGCGTACGTCGGACCGGCCTATATCGGCGTACGTCGGACCTGCCTATATCGGCGTACGCCGGACCGACCTATATTGGTCAAATCTGGATTCGACACTGTAAAATTGCAAAGCTTTTTTTAATATACGGAGATATTGATTACCTGTGTTGGCATAGTGTTGGTAATCACTATCTCTTTATATTATGGGGAAAAAAGATCTGTCATTGTACATTGCTGAGTCGAGCTTTGAATAAGCATATATATAAATACTTTTTAATTATTTAAAATTTTTATTTGCCTGATACAGAAATATGTATTTTTATATATTTTAATGGTATAGAAAATTATATCTTTAAGTTCACTGCTGTGATTCTGTAGAAAATATCTGGAGCAAGATTGACTCACGAAAAATTTTCATGATGTGTGTTGAGAGTGACATTTTGACAAATGATTAGGTATGGGAATGCTTAGAAATAACCAAGAAATTTAAAAGGAAAAAACTTTTCTTTTGGGAAAATTGAAATACCATTAATCATATATTCTAATACGAGCAAATCTTGTGTGTGGTTATATATATATATATATGCAAAATTTATCTTAAAAACGGCTCTAACGATTTTGACGAAATTTTGTGTCCTAACATTTTGGGGCACCAGAAAACCATTGGGCTAGGTCACGTGTTCGAGAAAATTCGATTAGTGGGTCATTTTGGGTCATGGTTTAGCTAATTGTATCTAAAAAACGGTTCAAACGATTTTGACGAAATTTTGTATCCGACCATTTTCGGGCACGGGAAGACTATTGGGCTGGGTCACATGTTCGAGAACTTTCGATTAGTGGGTCATTTTTTGGTCAACGCGGGTCAAATTAATTTTATCTAAAAAACGGCTCTAACGATTTCGATTAACTTTTGTGTCCTACGAGTTTCGAGCACGGTAAAATCATTGGGCTAGGTCACATGTCCGAGAAAATTCGATTAGTGGGTCATTTCTGGGTCATTGTGGGTCAAGATCTAAAAAGCGGCTCAATTTACACTAAATTTTGCATCCAATGGTTTTCGGGCACGAGAAGACTGTTGGGCTAGGTTACATGTTCAAGAAAATTCAATTAGTGGGTCATTTTGGGTCATGGTCAAGCTAATTGTATCTAAAAAACGGTTCAAAAGATTTTGACGAAATTTTGTATCCGACTATTTTCGGGCACGAGAAGACTATTGGGCTGGGTCACATGTTCGAGAACTTTCGATTAGTGGGTCATTTTTGGGTCAAAGTGGGTCAAATTAATTTTATCTAAAAAACGGCTCTAACGATTTCGATTAAATTTTGTATCCTACGAATTTCGGGCACGCCAAAATCATTGCGCAAGGTCACATGTTCGAGAAAATTCGATTAGTGGGTCATTTCTGGGTCATTGTGGGTCAAGATCTAAAAAGCGGCTCAATTTACACTAAATTTTGCATCCCATGGTTTTCGAGCACGAGAAGACTGTTGGGCTAGGTCACATGTTCGAGAAAATTCAATTAGTGGGTCATTTTGGTAATGGGTCATTATGGGTCAAGCTATTTTACCTTAAAAACGGTTCAGAGGATTTGAAATAAATTTAGATCCCTACAGGTTTAGGGAACAAGAAGACTATTAGGCTAGGTCACATGTTCGAGAAATTTTGATTAGTGGGTCATTTTGGTCATGGGTCATTATGGGACAAGCTATTTTATCTTAAAAACGGCTCAGATTATTTACACTAAATTTTGCATCCTATGGTTTTCGGGCACGAGAAGACTGTTGGGCTAAGTCACATATTCGAGAAAATTCAATTAGTGGATCATTTTGGTCATGGGTCATGATATTGGAATTCAAATTTAATTTTGACCGAGCATAGCTCGGTCTTCCCTGCTCGTAATAATAATAAATCAAAATTTTATAATAGCCTACGTTTTGCGATTTTTCTTTTTCCCATGTTCAGGTTCTATGTGAAAATTGTAACTTGTAAAATAGATCATTTCAAAAGTGTTATATATAGTATTATTTCAAATTTTCCACATAATCAATATTTAACCATTATTTAAAATTAAAAATATAATATTCAGCAGAAATGACCTGTTCTTTTTTGCCTTTATCATAAATATAGATCTTTAGACTTCTGGAAACTAGAATGATATTTCTAATTGACTGATTTCAGAATCTTTCTAGAGAGAAGTACCAGTTTTTGACATGTGTGTTTCTTGATACATTACCAGGTGTATAGTACTACATGATCTACAACTTGATACCAACATCTAGGATTTGAAATGGAAGCAAATTTAGTTAGATATTGGGTGTTTTGGTGTTTAAGCAGAATTCTTGTTTTGAGGGGATTAACATAAATTGTGATTAATCTTTGATATTGATTGGGTCAGATTTTTCATCTGATTATTAATCTAATAATTAATTTGAAATCAGAAACAATTCCATATTCTTGAAATTGGATCAATTGAACATTGCCGTAATGCCCAAGCAGTTATCCAGAATATATCTGGCCCCCATCAGAGTAGCAGAAACAGTAGATCATGGCAGCAGGTGTTGCAAATTATTTTATGGGTTTCTTATAGTAAACATAGTCTACCATTATTGGTTATAAGATTGATTTTGGTTTGCTGCAAATTGAAACAGAAAATTATGTTACTAGGGCCCCAATAATTCTGGAAAATTGGTCTATATGTATACACTTTGTTTCCCCCCTCAATCTTCTGGCAAAATTTAGCTGAAGCAATTTATGTTAACTTATGTAAGCAAAAATACATTTGGTGATATTAATGTTGAACAAAATTTAAAAAAAAAATTGTGTATGATTGTCTTCATTCTGAACTTGCTGCAAGATGAACTCTGTTGGAATACTATGTTCTTCATTAAATAAATCAATTCAATACAAATTTCACACATTAGGTGAAATTTATAAGTTTATTTCTTTGTTGATTAGTTTTAATGGCAATTTAAAATATAAGACTAGTCATATGAAGAAAAGTGGTTCCAAAAGTAAAATTAAATTTATAAAAATATGCACTCAAATTTGAAAATATAAAAACTAGCCCATTTAAAGTTTGACCTCAGCTATATTATGTAAAAATTAAAATGCAAGTGAGAAATCTGCAAAGAATGCTCCCACAGAAGTTAGCATGTGATGACTTCGTGTGACTAGTCATGTAGCTCTTAAGCAAAAAAAAAAAAAAAAAAAAAACAGAAAAAAAAAACAGAGAAATTCTGAGACTTAAAATTTTAATAATAAATTTTTATTTGTTTTTGTAATATTCCTATTTTTTAGCATACATAATTTTTTAAAAATATATACTTTATATTTTCTAAGGAAAGATTTTTTTTTATAAAAAAAACCTTTATACTTAATATATATATTATTTAGAAAAAAAATTGGAAAATGTTTTTCCACAATTTTAAAATTTTTGAGAATTTTACATCTAGCTCTACAAATGATAGACTATTATGACTTGAAGAATATGTAATTCAAATTCAGAATTCCCAATGTCATCTCTACTCAGTTGTTGAAACCCGAAAGAAAACAGTGAAAGATAAAAAGCAGAAAATATTTCAAACTACATTTCAGTTTCAAAAAGATTTTCTACTTTTAACTTCATATAAGTATTTTTATATTTATTAAATGCATGCTACAAATGCTTTAATACTAATCAGTAAATTTCTTATATAATTTGAAAAATGCCAATAAGCTAAAAATTACAAATAAATAAACTAGCTTGAATATTGTTTAACTTAAGACAAATTCATTTTTTCTTTGAATTATTGCACTTTGTATAAAATAGCAAAAGCCTTGTAATTGAATATGTGAACACAAAATAATCAAGTTATATGTATATAATGAATTCTGTTATTTGTATATTCTGAATGAATTTCAGTGAATTTTTATTTACAATTATGTTGTCTTCTGTCTCAAAGACTAACATTTAAATAAGATTTTAACATTTAATAATGATGATATTTACTAACTAAAATTATAATTGTATTTTCACATACAGTATACTCTCGATATCTCGAAGTCGAAGGGACGCTAAAACAAATTCGAGATAGCGAGTTTTCGAGATAACAAGGTCATAGCTAAAACATAAAAAAACACGTAAAAACACAAGATACAGAATAATATTATAAAAATTAGAGTAATGATAGATGAGAATAAGTAAAAATATGTAATGATAGTCGACAATATGTCTAATCACCTGATGATATTTTTAATTTACTAGTAGAAAATAATTACATTAAATTGAAAATGATTAGAAAATACATAAATGAACTTACATCGCTAATTTTTTTTTTTTTAAAGTCCAGTATCGTGGCTTGGCGACATCTCTTTTGAAATTGGTTTTCAACCAATTTTTCTATTCGAAAAATAGCGGCGAAGTCATCATTTTCCACGCCTTCCGAGCATTCCATGAAGTGTCGTAGTATGTGGGCAGCATCTTTAGCTTGGGACGCAGTAATGATAGGTGATGATTCTGGAACATTCATTTCTTCCTCCTCATCAGACGCTGGAGAAGAAATCGATTGAGAAATGATTTCATCATCGGTCCACAGCCCACAGACTTCGACGTCAGCGTCTAATTCAGTGAAATCTTCGAAAGTTATGTTTTCGGAAAGATTGAGTGATTTTGAAAATTTCCCCCATTCTTCGCACTGCATTTCATTTTCGGGTTCAGCGCTGCTTTCTTGTTCCTCGTCCCATTCAATTTCATTTTCTGCTTCTTTCACAAAGCCAGCTTTTCTAAAACAGTTTATGATAGTTTTTTGAGTGACGTACCTCCAAGCACGGTCAGCCATCCTCATGCAATCAAGAATGTTTAATGGCGTAATTTCCTCTTTCCTATCGATGGCATCTACGATCTTCTTCACTACCTCCTTCCTGTATCCAACTTTGAAACTTCTGATTATCCCTTGATCGAGAGGTTGCAGCTTTGAAGTGGTGTTTGGTGGGAGGAAAACTACTTTCACCGCTTTCAATTCTGGGATAATGCCGTGAGCTTTGCAGTTGTCGATGAAAAGTAAGATTTTCTTCTTCTTTTTGCACATATTCTTATTTATTTGCTTCAGCCAGTCTGAAAAATATTCGCTTGTCATCCAAGCCTTTTTATTCGCTTTGTAATGAAGAGGAAAGGACTTCATTCCTTTAAAGCATCTTGGGTTTCTGGATTTTCCAATCATCAAGGGAGTTAACTTCTCGGTCCCACTCATGTTGGCAGCAAACAGTAATGTTACTCGCTCTTTACTCTGCTTTCCTCCGTGACACGCTTCTCCTTTGAAAACTGCAGTTTTGTCCGGTAGTGCTTTAAAGAAAAGCCCTGTCTCATCGGCATTGTAAATGTTGTCCGGGGAATAATCTTTCAAAAGAGCAGGAAATTTTTTAATCCATTCCGAACAAAGTTCATCGCTCACTGATTAGCTCTCTCCGCACAATTTTCGAAAAACAATGTTGTGGCGTTTTTTAAAGTGCTCCAACCATCCATTACTGCATTTAAAATCCTTGTGTCCCAGTTTTTCTGCAAAATGTTCGGCCTTTTCTTTCAACACATTACCTCCAAGAGGGACATTACGATCTCTGCACTGTTTAAACCAATTTATTAAGCATTCTTCTAAATCGGGATATGCAGCCTTCCTAATCTTCTTTGCGGCTCCTTTTTCCTGCTCGTAAAGTTTCTCAATCTTTTTTCTGTCTTTCAAAATCGTCGATAAAGTCGATGCTGGAATTTTGAAATCCTTTGCGATTTGTCACTTTTTCCCACCTTTATCTACAGCCTCTAAAATTTCTACCTTTTTTTCAATTGTTAACACGTTCAACTTTCGCTTAATGCTCACTGCTTTATTTTCTTTCAAACTTTCCATTTTTGAGGTTAGAACTGGCGATCCACGAACACGTTTTATCAATTCACTAACGTTTTTCGCGAATACCTTAACCATATGCAGTAAATTCTGACCAATTTAGAACAACACACTTGACCTAAGCAACAAACATGAGTGACAAATGATTGGATAATTGAATTATCATTGGCAAGATATGTGATTTGGCGAGACAATCTACCGCATGCATCTTCACCCGCCCCCTCATTCATTCCCTCCCAAAAATGCCACAAATGTGACAAGGAACGACTAGTTTTTCTCCCTTTGTTTGCCTTTCAAGTGACCAGATGGACTTATCGAAATCGTTCCTGATCCCTCAGAGAGATAATGAAGGGTGTGAGAGATTCTTAGAAACATACTTTTATTTTCTTGGATACAAATGAACGGCGATTTTTCAGGAAAAATTCATATCTTTACTTCGAAAAATATTCGACATAACAAGGTTTTGAGTGAAAACTTTTCGAGATAAGAATTAAAATTAACATTAGATGAATATGTAATATCAAGGGGAAAAATAATTTTTCGACATATCAAGGTTTTCGAGACATCGAAGTTCGAGATATCGAGAGTATACTGTATATAAATTATAATGATGATATTTACTAGCTACTATTTACTAGCGTAAATTTCAATTTAATAAATTGAAATTTTAAGAGCTTAGCAAGTAAATATCATCATTATAATTTATATATGTGAAAATACAATTCTAATTTTAGTTAGTAAATATCAGCATTATAAAATGTACATATTTAATAAATTGAAATTGTAAGAACTTAGCTAGTAAATATCTTCATTATAATTTACATATGTTTAAGTATAATTCTAACTTTAGTTAGTAAAAATCATCATCATAAATTATATATGTTTAAATACAAATCTAAGTTTAGCTGAATTTTACTAACTGAATTTATAAATTGTTTCTCTAATCTTATTGGTCATGAACAGCAAAGATTTTTAAGGTTTGTAAATTTATTTTATAAATAATATCCTATTTAAACATCCTACACATAAGACACTAGTTTTACATGTATAAATACATAACTTATCTGTGCATACTTTAAGACTTAAATAAAATTTACTACCTTCAGATAAATAAAATTTATTTGTGATAAAAAAGGAAGAAAAAAATGTTTTACAAGTCTTCTTGTACTACATGTATATGTATTAATTCATGTATGTGTACATCCTTAAAAACTTAAACACTCACTATTTTCAAGCAAAATTTATTTATCATAAAAAGAAAAATATTCGTTACAAGTCTTCTACTACAACTTCTTCTCTCCTTCTTTTTCCTCTAATTCCCAGTCTGTGGCTCCTGCAAGAACTTTGCTTATCCGACTAGAGATTGTGGTGCTTTCCGCCTCTGGGAATTTCATTTTCACACTCGCTGGAAATGTACAATGAGCCAAAATTTCAATTTAGATCAAACAAATTTTCACAATAAATAATACTTTGCTAGTTTCTTTTAATTTTACAAATTATGTAATTGAAAATACGAGATTTGAATTCATTAACTAAAAGTTAGTTTAGAAAGTAATTTTTTATAAGAATCAAACTTTCAATATTAAAATTTTACATCAGATATCCCCCCTTCCTCCCCGATTACAAAATTTGAACACAAGAATAAGAAAAAAAAAATTCAAACTGAAGCAATTTTTTTTAATTACATCTCAATTTAACCTTTTGATAATTAAAATAAGTTATGAAAATAACAATTTAATGATTTTCTTTAATCTAATTATTAATTTCTGGACACATTGTATAATACAGAGAAATACAATTCTGTTTTTGCCAGAAATATATTAAATTCAAATACAAAAGATACCTCTTCCTTTTTTAGAGTTATCAAACACAATAAAGCTCAATAAATTATTAGTCATTGACTTAATAAAACACTATGGACAAAACACCCTTCACATTTACAGAAAAAAAAATCTATAACTCACCAATGACAACATTAAAAAGATTTAATTCTGCAAATTTTAATTTTTCCTGCCTGAACTCTAAACTGTATTTGATTGCAACATCTCGACTCAGCAATCTCTTCAAAACAACAAGAGTCAGAGAATTGGCATTGTTGTAGCCACCACCTCGGCACAAAAAACGAGCCTGAAAGAAATATAAAAATTTTAAGTCAATTTTAATAATAAAATACAGATTAAAGATAAACAAGTTCCTAATTATCTGTCATAATAGTTACCACTGTGGTTAAAATGTTTTCAACACAAAAGAAAAATAATTGGCTTCCCTTTCTACCAAATATAAAACAGAAATTCCTTTACTAATGTGCCAAAGAAGATTTGCACTGTTCAGCTGTATTATGTTTTACAAGAGCAGCCTTAAATGTATTTAATTCAAAATATTGCAGAATAATTCAGTATACAGCAGACTCATTAGTGAGTCCCGCTTAAGATGATTTCTAGTTAATAATAGGGATGCGGCTTTATATATCCGGCTCCTAGCAGATATCCTGCTCAAACCGGATATTCAGTCCGGCCGAATACTTCAATATCCAGTTGCTGAATAGAGATTCATTTTTTAAATCATATTTTTAACATTATCAGGAAAAGTTAGTGCAAAATTAATTTGCTTCTTACCCACATTATCCCATTAAAACAATGTTAAAAGAAAGAAGTACTCATATATTTTCATGAAAATGAAATTAAATGATTTATATATAAATGAAAATATAATGTTTAAAATATGACAAAAAACTATTTATGATTAAATTTTATTAAAGGCAAGTTATGATGTAGGAACATTAGGTGCTCAGCATTTTGAGGCTGTAATCTGTTACGTTTTGGATCACAAATAATACCTGCTTCTGAGTATAATCGTTCACCTGTCTGGTGGTCTCATTTTCTTGTGTTTTCAACAATTCTAAAGTAAAAATGATTTTACTGAATCTTTTGTCACTATTGTGTGTATGGATGGAAGACCAGCTGTAATAAAATAATACTGATCATGAAAAGAATTGTGCTACTTTTTTTAATAGTTAACTGTCCCCTTTGTTTTGTAGTACAAAACAAGATAGTGTGTTGTCCTCTAAAAAGAAACCCATTTTTTGAAATTTTCTCTATATAAAGTCTAATAAAGAATGCAAAAAAATTAAACACTGCTAAATTTTTACAGCTTGTACTGACTAAGATTTTAATGCTGAGCATTTTTCATTCTATCACTTTATTACAAAGTGTCAGCCAATTATGCGAGAATTTGAAGAAAAAATCATTTTTCAAAAAAAAAAAAAAAAAAACTATGTTACATAAAAAAAAAAAAAATCAGCTGAAAATGTAGCATTTTATTACATATTAATGGTTTAACATCAAAACAATTAACTATTTATGTAGATCATTCTAAAATTCCATTATAACAAGAAAATCTGTAAAAATGAAGCTCATGTTTTGCCAGAATTCTGCAATTGTTTGTTTAAATTATTTTAAAACTAAATCGGCACACCTTAGGTATTTTTAACTATTTTTATTATTCTAAATGGTGCATAAAAACAGAACAAAAAAAAATTGACTTTAGTGATATATTTGATGAAGTACTAGAGTGGGTTTCTTGTAAGAAACATTTTACTCTGGGTTTTTTTGGAGGACAGCACAATAATTGCAACGAGGAGCTTCTCTATTTAAATTCTGTTAGAAAATATTTGTCATAAGAAAAGTAGGTAATAATATGTACTAGTATGTAGGAAAAGAAAAAGCCACCTCAATAGGATGTTTAGTATTATAAATAACAAAAATTTATAAGTATGAAAAACAGAGAAATTACTTGTTTATCTTTTTATGTTCAATGACTCAGAATAAAAGAAAAAAAACTACTACCATGTATATCAGAATAGGCAAAAGACAAAACATGATTAAATATCAATACTTAATTACTAAAGAGCCTTTGTTTTTAAGTCTCTTTAACTAAAAATTAATTTAAATTCATTATTAACATTTGAATGACAAAAAATTATAATTTCAAGTTTTTCTTTTTTAAGCAAGAATAAAATAGAAATACAATAGATCTTTATAATGCAATTCTATATAACACAATTCTCCATATAACGCACAACTTCTCAGATGTAAACAATGAATTTTCAGTTAAGAAACACCTGAATTCTTACATTATAAATAGTTGCTATTCTCTAGAGGACTAAATCTGATACATTAATTTAACTTTATCTCCTTAATTTAGAGCTAATTACTGAAAAAATTGCTATGATTTGATACAGCTATGTTTGGACAATCTTTATAAAGTAAAAATAACAATGTGTGGAATGATCTATATTATGCAAAAAATTATAATATATAACTCCTGGTAATAAAGAATGCAATATAAAGATACTCTAATGTATTTTGGTATATTTCACACATATTTGGCCATGTTTTACAAGCTAAATTTAATGATGTGTGAAATGTGATCTATATAGCGCAAAATTCTATATAATGCACAACCTCATGTTTTTAGGTTTGCATTATAAAGATCTTCTACTGTATTACAATTGAAATAGAAAACAAGAAAGTATTTGGCTGGATACAGAATATTCAGTAAAATTTTGTACCGTATATTCAGTATCCGGTATCCACAAAAATTCATATCCGGTGCATCCCTAGTTAATAAGGACCATTTTGTTTACTCCATCATTTCCTACTTGAAATATTATAATCTGCACAACTCTTGGTAATAAAGAATGCAATATAAAGACAGTCTAATCTATTTTGGTATGTTTCACACATATTTGGCCATGTTTTACAAGCTAAATTTAATGATGTATGAAATGTGATCTATATAACGCAAATTCTATATTACACACAACCTTGTGTTTTTAGGTTTGTGTTATAAAGATCTTCTACTGTATTATTGGTGAGTTTTCATACATACATGGAGAATTAAGAAAACTTTTGCCAAATAAAAGGGAGTTAAAAATGATATTGTGCTTCTCTTAGATTCAGAGGTTAATTGAGCCATGATACTACTGTTCGGATAATGCATACAGATTTTTCACAATTAACTGGGTACAATCTAAAGACAATTGTTTTATACATTACTTTATCAAAGCAATTAGCTGTCACATCTCTCAATCAGAGATCAAAAGAAATTATTAATGGACTCTGATGAAGAGAAAAGTAATATTCTACAACCGACAACGTGAGAGGTTCTAACAATGCTGCAAATCAAAAGTTAAAAAAAAAAAAAAAATACAATTTTCATGTTAATTTATTAACTCCTTCAAAAGAAAAAACAGTTATAAAGAGGAAAATAAATATAATTATACCAAGGAAGTGGCTACAGATGCATCTCTTGCTACTTCACTTTCTAAGGTTTGCAGCTCACCGAGGTTTTTGAAGGGCTGGTTTGGAAATTCTTTTGTCACTATTCCACCAATTGCAGCAGCAACTTGAGGATTCTCATCCACTTGGAGCTTCAGTTCTACCTTCTCTCTTAGCTTTTTTACTTCATTTCTCAACAGTTTATTTTCGTGTTTTATTTCAACTAAATATTTCAGAATCTTTTGTAGGGCTGAAAATATATAAAAAGTATTTTATAGCCCTATGCACATAATATTATAAACATAATTGTACTCTACTTTTAACTTCTTTTAAATCTAGCATTAATGAGGATATTCTATACGTCAATTAATCTGTTAATTTTGTGCAATATTTCATTATAGCTTATTTTTAATAATTTTAATTTACATACATATTTTACATTTCTCTTCCTCACTTCTCCTTTCATCATAATTTTAAAGCTCAATCTATTGCTCTCTAGTAATAACAAATAAATACTCAACCATTTAAATTATCTTGCTACATCCAAAATATCATTTTTCTTCCTTTGCCACTCCCTAGCAAAAATCTCTCATCCCCCCCCCCCCCCAAAAAAAAAATGTCTCAGAACATGAAGTAAGGAGCGTTCATAGACTAAAAAAAGAAAATATTGACAACAAACCAAAACTTAAACTACCATTACATCAATGTTTAAAAAAAAAAAAAGAATAATCAGTAAAATTTGTATCGTATATAGTTTATTTTTTCTTTATATTAACTTAATTATTGAACATATTAAACCAATTTTGCATAATATTATCCCTTTCCATTGTAATTTTTGTGTAATGTTTCAAAAAATGAATAATCAATAAAATTTTGCATTGTATATAATTTCATTGTCTTTATATTAACTTATTTATTAAATATATTAAATCAAATTTGCATTATATTTTCCTTTTCTGCTGCAATTTTTGTGTAATTGCTCTTAATTTATAGTCTGACTTTAAAAAATAAAATGCAAACAAAAGGGGTGATCTATAATTTGCAAAAATCTATAATCCGCAAAATCCTCAGTCCCTAAGTGTGTGGATTTCACAGGGTTGATTGTATGTGTGTATATATATATATCAAATCACATGTACAGATAATATATATATATATATATATATATAACCATAAATGAAACATTATCATAACACCAACTTAAACAATGAAATAATAATTAAGTATGAAATAATTAGTTGACAATGAAAGATTCCCCAACACACTTAATATGGAAACAAAAACATATTAAAAGAATAAGAAATTAAATAAAAATGGAATTAAATGAATGAAATGAAATGAAATTTGTGGAGTTTAGACAGAATTATCAAGTCCCAAATGCCTAAATACCACAAATAAAATGAAATGAGATGTTTCATCATCCTATTAACCATACATTGCTAAAAAAATATGATTTTGGGACTACATCTCATAAACATTGAAGCAAACCAGTGATAAAATGAAAAATAAAATACAATATTAAAAAGGAGAGAAGCCTTACATATAATTTACAAAGAAAACAATTTATAGAGTCAGTAAGTATAAAATCCATAAAGATTAAAAAAGATTAAAATAGATACCGTTCACCTCAAGAACCAGCATGAAACTCAACCATGACTTGGGAATGAATTGCAAAAAAAAAAAAAAAAAAAATCATTACATGTTGCCAATTTTAGAAATATAAATTGCTTTATAATAATGCCAGAAATAATGTTAGAATATTATGGATTGTAAAGTAAACAGGAACATAAGTGCTGCCATCTATTGGGAAAAATGAATATAATCTGAATCGAAAGTATTGGATGTTTATAAATGTTTAATAATTAAACCAAATTACTATCTTAAATAATACCAATTAGTTAAATAATAAATAAAAGAAATTAATAAATAGAATATCGAAATACATTAAAGTAATGGATGTATTAATGAATAATTCTATGTTATAAATAAGTATAAAGATGGAAAAATTAATTATTAAAGCAACTTAAAATAGTGCTACCATCTATTGGTAAAAGTGAATAAAATCTGAATAGAAAGTAATGAATATAAATTATTGTTTAATAATTAAACCAAATTACTATCTTAATGATAGCCATTAGTTAAATAATAAATAAATGAAATTAATTAATAAATAGAATATTGAATTACATAGAAGTAATGGATGTATAAATGATTAATTCTATGTTATAAATAAGTAGTAAGATGGAAAACTTAATAATTAAAGCAACATAAAAATATATGTACCATTAAATGACAAAAACGATTAAATAACTGTACCAAAAATGCAACATCAATTAAATTAAATTAAATTAAAATACTAAATATTTGAACTATGATACAAAGAATTTAAATTTAATGTTGATTAAATATTGAAATGAATTAGTCACAAATAATGTTCCTTCATACCAAATTAAATAAAATATAAACACTTAATAAAATTAAAACATATTATATTAACACTGTATAAAAGTAAACATTATATTAGAAGTAAATATGACATTGTCCACCATAGGTATTAATCCAAATCATTATATCAAATACATTCTTAATATTAATGAATATAAATTCATTTAAATTTATTAAATAATGAAAAAGTAAATCTAACTAAATTAAAAAACATATAGAAATATCACATCGCAGTCCATTATAAAACAATTATCAAACAAATATGTAAATCAAAATGCCCCCATTTATGTATATATATATACAGTCAACTATGCGAAATCCGCACACTTAGGGACCAAAGGTTTGGCGGATTATAGATCATTTGTTTGTTTACATTTTATTTTTTTATAGTCGAACTATTAATTAGAAATATTTAAACATAAATTACAATAGAAAAGGAAAATATAATGCATAACTGGTTTAAATTATTTAATAACTAAGTTAATTCAAAGAAAAATGAATTATACAATGCAAATTTTATTTATATTATTCATTTTTTAATTCAGTCAACTCTGTTAAATCTGCACAGTTTGGGACCAAGAGTTTTGGTGATTGTAAAATTTTGCAGATTACAGACCATTCCTTTGTTTTCTTTTTAAACTGAACTATAAATTACTAATATTTGTACAAAAATAACAATATAAAAAGGAACATTATAACTCAAAAGTAATTTAATAATTCTAAGTATAGAAAATAAGTTGAAATTGGTGTGAAACAATAAGAGCTAAACGATCTTCCTAAGAAGATCTTTTAGCTCTTAATTCTAAGTATGTTGGAATTATTATAAAATTTAAATTTCACTAGCTGTTATTTAATTTTTTGAACATTTACTCAATGGGAATTTAAGTTTTGGCTCAAATCTGAATATATATATATTTATATCCAAGTTGTTTAAAGGTGTATTTAGCAAAAGTGCCTTTCAAATAAGACCAAATCAGTTACTGATTTCTGCAGATATTTCTTTAGTCAGCTGTTACATGAATGTATTAGTTTTAAAATGTAAATTACTCCACTGATATTTGCATTTAGTTGTTCCTTTTGCTTACCTAAAGTTATTATTTTAATATACATCATGCAAATCACATAAAACTTGTTAAATCACAATTTAAAGCATTTAAAAATTGATAATTCATAAAAACAACTACATGTAATTTCTTTAATGAGCTTAACTATGAAAGTATGATTTCCATTGTTTACATTTGAAAATGGATGGCGGATTATAGAGATTTGCAGATTATACATCGGTGGATTTCACAGAGTCGACTGTATATATATATATACACATATATATATTTAATTATACATATATATACATTCTTCTGCTATTAAAGATTAAACTGGTTAATGTTGTTTACTACTTACTTGGTTCTTCTGTAGTTGCAACTGAAGAGCTTAAAAATTCTGAAAAAGAATTAGCTTGGTTGAATGCAGAGGTTCCTGGAATGCTATTGTCATTGACAGTCTGCATTTCTTCATGAACTGCTCTAGCTAAAATGGCAAATCATTAAATTTTAAACATAATTATGTACAGTAAACTTTGTAGCAACTTTTAATAAAATTACTTACAGTTAACATTCGACACATTTTCTTCACTGATAATATTTCCATTTTTCATAGTAATGAAACTACCCAAAAGAAATATTTTATTGGAGAGTTTAAACATTGTATATGAATATTCGTATCATAATTTATGCTTTTATAAAATAAATAAAAATTATAAAGTTAAGTTAAAGCAATAAGAGCAAGAAGTACTGGATAATCTGTAAAAATATACACTGAATATTTTATCCTTTTCTTTACTTTTTCCTTAGAAGAGCTATTTGATAATTTTATAGACAATTATAAATTATGAAAAAGTATACTCATAACAAATTATTTTAGCACTAGATTAATTTCATCACAAATATTCTAACTGCTAAATAAAGCATATGAGTTGTAGTTTTTCCAACTGGGCAAAAAAAGTCCAGTCTAGGATTCAATGGACTTTTTTTGCCCAGTTAGAAAAACTACAACTCGTATGCTTTATTTAGCAGTTAGAATATTTGCGATGAAATTGAGTTTGAGGCTGAAGCTATCTGAGCTATCCTGGACAAATCTGGAGGACTCCAGATTTATCCAGGATAGCTCAATTAGCAAAGCATTAGTAGCTTTTGCCAGGGCCGTAGCTAGGGGGGTGCCAGGGGGGCTCAGCACCCCCTGAAAATTTTTGAGCCCCCCCTGGGAAAGTTGCCAAGGCCACCAAATGAAATTCTGTTTCAAAAATGTAAATGAAATTCTGTTCAAAAATTGAACTTAGTTTTGGGGCTTTTTACAGTTTTGCATAAATACTAAATTGTAGTATTTGTTTAAAAACTGCAACTAACTATTTCAATAGGTGCGCATCCTATCTGCACATACTCAGAATTAGCAACCTTTTGCTGATGCAGACATTGACTTTTGCATTAGTTATATACTGAAATTTTTCATTTTACAGAGTTTTCCATTATTAGCATAAAAAAAAAGTTATTCTAATGAGTTATAGCCAATTTAAATACAAGTGGTTTTAGCTTTTGACTAGACACAAAAATAATTTTAAAATGCAAAATGCACCCTTAATTTTTCTAACGTTTTTTATGATATAAAATCATAACTTTAGAATCCTTAAGGGCAGGGAAGAGTCAGAAAAAAATTAAAGGTTGCAACTTTTTTGAAACAGGTGAACTGACAATTTTTTATCAGATAGTGGTGTGGTAGTAACAAAACGAGAGGGCATACGCTTTATCGAGATGAGATGGGCTCAGCCCGGGGCCGAAATCCCGAGCCCGGGCCGGGCTCGGGCTTGATTTTTAAACCAGTCTTCGGGCTCACTTTCTGAAACTAACAATATTATTTATTCTCGTATATATAAAAAATAACTTTTTTTTTTCTTTAAAAATTACTTATTGTAGTTGCAGGCATTTTAATACTATTTTTATCACAATGAAGAGAACAAATATCTTTTTTTTTTCTTGTAGTATTAGGATGCTATTTCAGAAGAATTTTTCATATTGTCTGACATTGACGGCGACTGTTGACATGGCGCCAATTCGAAGAGCGAGAATATTTTTTTTTCGATTTTCGTTTGTGACAGTAGAAAATGTTTTAATTGGAACGTTTATTTATTATTTTTTTTCTGTTAGAGATCTATTGCAAAATGAATATTTTATTTCGTCTTTAGTCAGCCAGCATTAGTTTAAGGTTTGCAAATTTTTTAGTCTTTTATAGTGGGCGAGTCATAATCGCTCTTCATATGAAAATAATTTTAGTGGTTCTTATATCGATTTTTCATCATGAACTCTGCTCATGCTGCGGCTCTGCTATGCACATTGTTGAAGTCAGTTTCATTCGTAAGTAGATATAATTATTAGCGTGTATTGTTATTCCGATAGAAAGCAATCGAGCAGTGTTTCTTCTTTTCCTATAAAAGCATCGGATTATTCAGATAACGTGTCAATTACAGTGTTAATATTTAACCTGATTTTAGGGGGCACTAGAATCACAAAAGATTGTTTTGAAGAAGAATATATTATAATTTAAGATCTACACATTTTATAGGAAATAGGGGTTCGGGCGGGCTCGGGCTCTAGGGACATAAAATATATCGGGCTCGGATTTACGGGCTCCGAAAAGAGGGCCCGAACTCATCTCTAACGCTTTAGGCAGAGGGTATACCCTAAAAAGTATGTGCTATAGTGTTTTTGAGAAGAGGGTATACGGTATTCCTTAAAATAATCCAGAAGGTATACGGCGTATCCACCGTATATCCTCCATTACATCCCTGTCTGCAGCCTTTACTTATCTTATCATCAAATAAAGTTATTATAAACAATTTAATATGAAACATAATGCCTACAATATGAATATGCACTAATTTACCGTTCTATATAATACTTTGATCATATTTAACTGTGTTTGTGCGTCACATGTGTGTGTGAGAGAGAGAGAGAGAGAGAGAGAGAAATCGTATGAGCCCCCCTACATTTTCTTGAGCACCCCCTATTGTTTACTTCTAGCTACAGACCTGGCTTTTGCCAAGATGTCCCTGGTTCATCTTGTCATAGATATTTTTTGCTCAGTTGGGAAAATTACAACTCATATAAGTATTTTTGATTATATTGATCTCCGATTACTTTTTTATTATTGCTAAGTAACAAATAGAACTGAAAAAAAAAGTATTAAAAAGTATACCAAGGGGAAGGAAGGATTCATTTTTTCTTACCTGATGGAGGTTTAGGAAGTACATATGTCTTTTGGGAGGATTTTTTTCGGTCTTCTAACAAACTTTGACTGTCATCGTCTCCAATTTCATTCTGGTACCTAACTGGTAGTTTTATTAACCTTTATTTATTTACTGAAGTATCATCCGATGAATCGCTCCCAATGTTTGAACTATAGCGAGCTTCTTCCACTTTCATACTTGCTTTGGCAAAAGAATCTGCAAAAAGAAAAAATCTAGATATATACATAGAACTAAAATAATTGTTGAGACTACAAAATTTGTGTATGTATTTTAAAAAATTATTTTGTTACACAATTAACATTTAACAAAGAATTACAATGATTCGTTTATGGGTTCTCTCCTCTCCCAATTATCATCTAGTCATAATTCCAACATTTCATGTTTATTCATGCTTTTACCTCAAACTGACACAAGGAATATACTTTAATGTCATGTCGTACCTACCAACTTTATTACAGTAAAATTTAAAAGATTTTTGAAAAACTCAAAATGATGTGAGAAGTAAATTATGCATAAAAAACTTAACAAGCAAAAAGTTTTAAACCAAAAGAAAAAGCTATTGTGAATGTACACCCAGTAGTAGAATTTTCTGTGTTAATCTGAAGCAAACCAAAATTTATCTGCAACCTAAAAATGCTGGACCAAGCTTACTACCATAAAAAAACTATAGTAGCCCATAAAATAAGCAAAATGTGCATTTACATAGAAAATATAAGAAAAATACAATAAATCTGAAAACGAAAATTAAATTTTAGGAATTTTTCTTAGCCCAGAATTTTTTGAAAGCTGCTAGATTGATCTGCAAGGCATAAAAAAAAGTCTGCAGTGCCACTGCCATGCTGCATTGCTTCTGCTATTGGGAATGTACAATACTAACATATTTAAAAAAAGATAAGTAAACAAATTATATTCAGTCAGAATAAATATTTTATAGAAAATTTAAGATATTAAAAAAAAAAAAAAATCAATGTCACTTACTTGAACCTCCATAAATCTTTAATGCGACCTGTGGCCATGTTTTAAATGGTTGAACACATTTTCTTATGTTCTCCATGTTGGCTTCATTTCCACGTGGCCAAAAACAAGTTTGCTCATTTATAAGCCACGTGGATGGAATTATCTCTATTATGTTTTCTTTCAGAAAACCAACAATCAAATACTTTTTCATCATTAGGTCTAGAAGGGAAAAAAATGTCAGTATCATTGTTTTATATAGAAAAATAAAATCATCTTGCATGAAATAAACAAATTGAATACTTTCTTCAATGATATGAAGTTACCATAGTATCTGACCAGAACTTTGGTGTCGCCTGCGTCCGTTAGCTCACCCATTACTCCAATGCAGTGTTACCTGCACTGGTGGGTTACCCGGGGCGCACGTGGCTTACGCTGGACGTGGACTTACATCGACACCTGCTCCCAACAGGGACACCACTCCCAGTCACCTCTCAAAAATGGTCGGTACAGGAAGATGGCATCCTCGTCTGGACTCCCGGTCATCCCCCTGCAATGACTGCAGGTTGATTCAGGAACACCCAGAGAAGCTCGCTGAGTCACTAGCATAGCAGGCACCAGGATTCAGATTACCCTCCTACATGTTGCTTTGCTAGGACCTTTACCCCTTTAGCCCTGAAAAGGACTTTTTTCAGTAATAAAAGAAATTATTACTTGCAGCAAGAGTACCGCCTAAATATTCAAATGACTGAATATCACCCGTATGTGAATCATCTAAATTAGTACATTCTATGAATTAAAGCAACAGCAACTTTCAATTCAGGAGTAACAATGCACTTATGAGCTACTGACATGAGATTCCGGTAAATCAATTTAGAAAGAGGTTTGCCAATTCTGTAAATTGATTGCCGTTCTGAGCTACTAGCATAAGAATAATACTCTCCATGTGTATAAAATGGGCTGCATATAAGGTAAACTGTGTTTGGGTCTTCTGTTTGGGAGTTAGTTTTTATTATATTTAATACTTGTACTACTTTTTTATCAACAAGTTGTACAAAACTGTCATGTACATTTGTAGTACTTATTATTGAGCCATTATACACCACTTTCTGGAACTGTTCACCATGAAATGATAAACATGGTCCTATATTATGTGGATTACTTAGTTCAATCAAAGGAGCAACTTCTATATCTCTTACCATCCCATTTTCTGATAATCTTCTGCACAGTTGAGATAATGGAAGATTAGGGGTGCGAACCATATTCTTCAGCTGAAAAAGAAAATTTTCAAATGGAAAGCAGCTGAAATTAGCTAGGCATCCAAACTGTCGTACATCATCAGCTAAGTGTATTAAATTATGTATGTTGTAGACAACAGATTCCCTATTGTAAATTCTTTCCATATCTTGAACAAATAATTGAAGCAATTTTTCTGCATAAGTTACATATTCTTCATTCTGCACTTTTACATTGTCAGCCAAAATTGAAATAGCAACATGGAATAGTAAAAAATGCTTATACACTTCATCTGGAAGAATATTTCGAAAAACTATTGGCCAAGTATATAATAAAATTTGACGCAGTTCGGTGGCTTTGAATTTGTCAACATCTCTCAATGATCTTGGCTTCCTACTAAACTCACTTGGTGTGTGGTCAGCTAACACTGGGAGTTTTTCTGAAATCATTGAAATTTGATTTGAGCCAATGCGTACAGTACGGTCACCCTTCCTGATCCAATACAGCAATAATTTACGCATGCCACCAAGGAGAACAAGATGCATGTAATCAAGTGGCACTTGTGAAACTAAACCAAAATTCAATTCTAGGAAAGGACTTCTTCCAGTGTGATGTTCAGCATTTATTTCTAACTTAAAGCTTTCATCTGTTCTCTTTTCAGCTTCACTATCTAAAAACATAACTCTGCCATTAACTGACAGCCCTCTTTGTATACATTTTTCACAGCCTTAAAAACCACTCCCCACTCCCACTCCTAATGTCCTTTGATGCATTTAATGAATGCCCTTGCTGGAGCATCACAGATGACATTATGTATGGATACATTATAATGTTTGCCAAAATAATCAAATCCTTGAGATTCCAGATCATGTAGTTCTTGAATAAAAGGTTGAAGAAATTCTTGGACTGATTTAGGTTTGGTTTTACCATGGTAGCAAGCTACCACAAATGGAGACACTGGATGATCAGTTGCAATCTGGCATAAAATTGTCCAAAACTGACCCCAGTATTTCTGCTAATTGGGAGACCATCGACATTTATTTTTAAGGCCACATTTCTATTCTGTCCACATATGTTTTGAAGATCATGTTGACCTAAACCTTTTTCTATTCCGAAATAGGAAGTTTGTGAGCCATCAGTTATGGAAACCACTTCTGATTTTCTAACAGTTTTTAATAACGTCCTACTATCAAGAGGCAAGTCAAGATCAGTTTCTTCCTTCAGGATTTTCAATAAGGCTGACAAGGCATTATTGCATATATGATATCTTCGAGCCCATCTGGTCAATTTCTCTTTCATGTTTAATGTTTTATTAACACGAGCAGGGAAGACCGAGCTATGCTCGGTCAAAATTAAATTTGAGTTCAAATATCATGACCCATGACCAAAATGACCCACTAAGTGAATTTTCTCGAACATGTGATTTAGCCCAACAGTCTTCTCGTGCCGGAAAACCATAGGATGCAAAATTTAGTGTAAATTGAGCCGCTTTTTAGCTATTGACCTACAATGACCCAGAAATGACCCACTAATCGAATTTTCTCGAACATGTGACCTAGTCTAATGATTTTCGCGTGCCCGAAACTCGTAAAATACAAAATTTAATCAAAATCGTTAGAGCCGTTTTTTAGATAAAATTAATTTGACCCGCTTTGACCGAAAAATGACCCCCTAAAGGAAAGTTCTCGAACATGTGACCCAGCCCAATAGTCTTCTCGTGCCCGAAAATAGTCGGATACAAAATTTCGTCAAAATCGTTTGGACCGTTTTTTAGATACAATTAGCTTGGCCATGACCCAAAATGACCCACTAATTGAATTTTCTCAGACATGTGACCTAGCCCAACAGTCTTCTCGTGCCCGGAAACCATTGGATGCAAAATTTAGTGTAAATTGAGCCGCTTTTTAGATCTTGACCCAAAATGACCCAAAATGACCCACTAATCGAATTTTCTCGAGCATGTGATCTAGCCCAACGGTTTTCTGGTGCCCCAAAACGGTAGGATACGAAATTTCGTCAAAATCGTTAGAGCCGTTTTTAAGATAATTTTTGCATATATGTATATATATATATATATATATATATATAACCACCCACAAGATTTGCTCGTATTAGAATATATGATTTACAATTTCAGATTCGGAATTTTCACTGGAGCTGAAAAGGTAATTTGTTATCTCAATGTCAGAGCTGAAAAGGTAATTTGTTATCTCAATGTCAGAGCTGAAAACACAATCAGTGAATTCACTCATCTCAGAACTTGCATGATTGCTGTTGTTGAATCTATGATCAGTAGCTAATTTAGATGACTCAACAGGATTATCAATCAAATCAACATTATTAGGCTTAACACTTGCATGCGATTCTGTTGATGAACTCTGTAAATCTTCACTTTCACCCATTTGATTTTCTGGAGGCATTGCAACAGATTGTGAAGATTCGGGAATTGCCATACACGTAGAAGGCCCATTAATAATGCACTTCACTTTTTGCTCTCGAACAATTTCTTTTAAATCACGCTGAACTTTTCTTTTTAAGGATTTTGATTTTGATGACGTTTTTTGAGAATCCATAGTCTAAAAGTTAGAAAAGGAACCGAATTAGAAATACCAACCGAGGTATAACCATCAAAATAATTTATGTATTTAATAATGAAATTATCAGACATAAAATATTTAAGAACCTTCATATTTAGTAAGTAATCAGTATTCTGATGACTTATAAAAATGATATGAGTACTATAAATCTGCAAACCTATAATCCACACTGCACATATGAATGTAAACAAAAAAGTTTAATTCTTCAAAATAATTTACTGATGGCAATTTTCATTTATTTTTTTCTTCCAGCTTTAAGTTTATTTCTGATATATACTGTCATATATCGTATAATACTCATTTTTATAGTTTTAAATTATGGTAAGCATAATATTTAATTTATTAATCATTCATATGGTAAATTAAAGAAAAATCTTTCCTTTTGAAAATGTACTGTTTTAGAAAAGACTGTTACTTGGGTAATATATTTAATCTATATCTGTTATATAGAAATAATTATAATTTAAATATAAAATTGTAAATAAAATCATTTATTCAAAAACCAGGCAATTAATACCATAAATCAAAGTTAATAAACATAAAAAATCAATTAATTAATATTTGATCCTTATACATGTAATTTACAATATTTAGCCAAGGATATTGGAAATATTAAAAGTAAAATTTTATGGTTCAGAAGACAATTGTGGCTATTTATAAACTGTTAGATATAGTAATACAAGACACAAACCAAATGCTTTAATACAAGCAACTATTGTTGATATATTAAAATAATTTTTACTTTATTTACATATGGCTAAATGTCTAATTTGTTTATTTTTAAACATTAACGATCTAAATTTGCTCAAAGTATGAATAAAAATAAGTTGTAAACAAAGATTAAATATGAAAATACAATAATCTAGAGACAAAGTAAATTTCAGATTTTTTTTTTTCAAATGTGGCATTTAACTAGTATTCTAACTAGTATTCGTGGCATTTAACTAGTATCAAATGAAGTATTTAAAAATACTTCATTTAATAAAAGCCAATTTTGGAAAAAAAAAAAAAAAAAAAAAAAAAGGTTAAAATCAATAGTCATTAGAGCCCTTACAAAAATAGTTCATAGAGCTCTATAGAACACTTTTTCTAAAGAAAATGTTTCTATAGAATTCTTAGAAGTTCTGTACAATTTTTTTTATATATAGAATAGTTTTCTATAGAGTACTATAAACCTTATAGAATTAAGTTCCATAGTCTAATTATTCTATCGATTTTTTTTTAAATATAGATAAAAAGAAATATATTTTTTGGTCTTTTAAAATTTATGTGTACTAATTTATTTATAACTATGTATTAAAAAAATAATAATAATTTAATACATAATAGTACTTCATAGATTTAATATGATTACATGTATATAATTTAATTCAATTCTAATACATTGTGATGTAATTGTCAGTGCAATAATATATCAGTCAAACTGTTGATTAATTAATTTGTTTGTTTATAATTAATTAATTTGTTGGTTAATTTTATAATCATTTATTAATTTGCTGCTAAATTTATAAAATCATCCATCTAATTTAATAAACTTTATTCACTTTAATAATATTGTAATTTTTATTTAAATATTTTTAATCGGAAGTATAAATATTTAAACAATTGTTTCAAGTTTAATAAATAATTGATTAGTGTTTTCAATATATTTTTTAGACTATATATGATTGGGAATGCAAATTATTAAACAAACAGTGTTGATATACTGTAATAAAACTTTTGAAACTGTCAATGGTTGTATCATGTTGAAAGTACTGGTTCTACGTCCAATCACTGAGGTCACACAGCACTGGGCGGGTGACCATCTGTGTTCTATAAAACATTCTATACATATTTTTATAACATTCTATATTATTTCTATAGATATTTTTATAGAAGTTTGACAGACATTTCTATTGAACTTCTACATATATTTCTAAAGCTTTTGGCTAACCAAGCTTATAGAAAAAAGGGCCATAATTCTATAATACTTTTCTATAATTTTTTTTATAGAATTCTATAAGGGATTTTTGTAAGGGGTGGCTTATAAAAAATTATATAAAAAGGGGGCAAGTTAATAAAATAACAAAGAAAGTTTTAACAAATTTAAAAGTTTTAAAGATTTTAAACTTTGTAAGCTGGGGAGGAGAAGGCAGGAAAAATGAGAGAAGCAGAAATCTTTGGGGAAGAAAGAGGTTTATATTAGATGATTGCTTAAGTTATTTATTATTATTAAAGACTTACAATTGGAGCAGAAAAACATAAATAAAAAATGAAAGACTTTTAAAAATGTTTAATTTGGTGAGCTGGGGGGGGGGGCAAAGGGGAGAAGCAATGTTTTTGTGGGGGTGGGGAAGTCTATTAAATGGCTTAATAGTTTAACCTTACTTAAGATTACAAATAAGGGGAAAAAAAATATGTTTTGTAAAGGATGGAAGGAGAAGGAGGGGAAACATCAATTTTGATAAGGGGAGGAGTTATCTATATGATTGATTATTTATTGTTACATTAAGTTAACAGATAGAGCAGAAAATTAATTATATACAGTATAATTTCTTTAATCCGGAATCATCGGGATTACAGTGATTCCTGATTATAGAAAATTCCAAAATACAGAATTTTTTAAATAAGAAAGCATTTAGATAAATAATAAAACTAATATCTGTCATTTATTTGGCAATACAAAAATGCAAGGAACTTTATAATTTAAAAACACTGAGAAATTTCAATTTAAAATGTCCTAAAAATATATATATATATATATTTTAAATGTATATTTTGTGTAGTGTCGCCATCTGTTATAAATTAAGAAAAACAATAACAGTATGATTTCTTTTCATATAAAGATTTCTGATTTATAAATGTTGAATAAATAATAAATTACAAATAAGATAAATAAAATTAATGTATTGCAAACAAAACAAATTTTCTAAAAAAGTAGAAGTATATTTCTATAGCTTTTGGTTAACCAAGCTTATAGAAAAAAGGGCCATAATTCTATAGGATTCTATAGTACTTTTTCTATAGAATTCTATAAGAAATTTTTGTAAGGGGTGGCTTATAAAAAGGGGAGAAACAATGTTTTTGTGGGGGTGGGGAAGCATATTAAATGGCTTAATAATTTAACCTTACTAAACATTTACAAATAAGAAGAAAAAAAAAATCTGTTTTGTAAAGGAAGAAGGAGAAGGAGGGGAAACATCAATTTTGATAAGGGGAGGAGTTATCTATATGATTGATTATTTATTGTTACATTAAGTTAACAGATAGAACAGAAAATTAATTATATACAGTATAATTTCTTTAATCCGGAATCATCGGGATTACAGTGATTCCTGACTATAGAAAATTCTAAAATGCAGAATTTTTTAAATAAGAAAGCATTTTGATAAATAATGAAACTAATATCTGTCATTTATTTGGCAATACAAAAATGCAAGGAACTTTATAATTTAAAAACACTGAGAAATTTCAATTTAAAATGTCCTAATATATATATATATACAGTAATCCCTCAACATTCGCGGTTTTAACATTCGCGAGTTTTGGTTATTCGCGAACATTAAAATGCGGAAAAACTTAACATTCGCGAGAATCTGATTTGATCATTCGCGATTTTTTTTTATTAATATCTCTCTCTTTTTCAGAATTTATAGTGGTTAAAGATTATTTTCCCTGTGTTTTCTTAATATCTATTTTCAAATAAAGTTTTTGCTGTCAACTGAAAAAGGAACGAGTATTGTAGAAAAGTTAAATAATAACAACAGTAGAATATTCAATGCAATGGTGATATTAGAAGTGGTAATGGCATCTTTAATCTAGTATTAATTTAACATGCTCAGGTTCTCGTAGAGATACAGTTTGAAACTGGTTTTAGGTGGAAAATAAATGACAGCATATCTGAAGCATTTAGCGGTATTTAAATATCGTATTTTAGTATTGTATGGCATATCGACCCCCTAATACACATCTTTTTGTGAATAAAGAGAGCCGAAACTACTTTATGCAAAAATATATGATTTTTTTTAGCTGTCATTATTTCTCTAGTCCGTTAATTTGAATTATATTTCGTAAATAAATGTCATGTTTATAAATATGTGCTTACATTTAACTTCTAAATATATGTTAGGCATAACGTATTATTAAAAAAGATGCTCTTTTTTTTTTTATAAATGCTGTGCCACTCTAATTAAAATTTCATAGAACGTAACTCCCTT
The DNA here is from genome assembly GCA_963931845.1 of Maratus michaelseni. Lineage (NCBI taxonomy): Eukaryota > Metazoa > Arthropoda > Arachnida > Araneae > Salticidae > Maratus > Maratus michaelseni. The sequence continues at coordinate 40,165,889 of OZ007599.1, read as the reverse complement.
TTTAGTGCAGCGAGATAGACTCAACATTCGCGGATTTGACATTCGCGAGGTTTTCCTGGAACGTAACCCTCGCGAATGTCAAGGGCAAGACTCCCTTATCATAGATCAGACTTGACAATCCGGAGAAAGTCTATGGAAGAAAATGTCCGCGGTAATTGCCAACTTATTCATTGACTTTCTCCGAAAAGTATTGCCGCCTGGTGGATACTACCGCACAGTTGCCATGTTTCGGGCTTTTTGAACACCAGTATATTTTTAGAGAAAATGTTGTTCTTTTAAATCCCAGAATTCTCCGATCAAACAAAACAAAATTGTCTCTACTAAAAAATTGGTATCCAAAAATATAATAGAAAAATCTATAGAAAAATTTAGCTGGTCTGCTACCGCATAGCTGCCAACTCTTACGCTTTTTTCTTACCACTAAAATTTAATAGAATTTTTTTCGTCATGTAATCACACGATCTTGTCAATTTAATAAGATAAAATTTACACTTAAATTTTAGTGGTAGGAAAACTACTAGTTCATAAGCAAATGCATAGAACAAATGGAGCTGTGAAAAAATTTCGTGTGATTTCGTGTCGTAAATACTATTACTGACGATTGATGGCGCTAGTAGCAGGACAAGTATAGCGGTCAAAGGCAACTTGCTAATTGAGAGGTCTGATACTATGATAAGGAGATCTTGGTCAAGGGAATACTGCATATATATACATTTTTTTAAATGTATATTTTGTGTAGTGTCGCCATCTGTTATAAATTAAGAAAAACAACAACAGTATGATTTCTTTTTAAATAAAGATTTCTGATTTATAAATGTTGAATAAATAATAAATTACAAATAACAGAAATAAAATGAATATATTGCAAACAAAACAAATTTTCTAAAAAAATATAAACATTCTATAATAAAAATTTTAAATAGGACTTGCAATTAATTAAAAAAAAAAAAACTATTATTACATTAACATTTAAAATAGTGATGCATAAGGTTAATGCTCTGAAAAAGTAAATATACAAACACCTAGAAATATCGAATTAAGTCACAAATTCAACAATTAAAATTAATTAAATACTAATAATAAAATCGGATTTCGCCTTGTTTTAGAGCCATCTATTTTAACTTTACAGAAAGAAAAATAAAATTAATTTGGAAGTTATATTACTTAAATATATATATATATATATTTTTTAAAAAAAACTAAATTTATATTATTGCTATTAGTATAAAATAATTAGCAATGATAGTACACAAGGCTAATAGTATTGTGAAAAAATGTGAATTACATATAAAATAGAAAATCATTACAATTAATTTTCAGATTGGAAAAATTAAATATATTATTGAAACAAAGATTACATTTTTATTACTGTAACAACAGTAGGCTATTTTAACTAATCGACTATTTTAAAATATTAAATAAATAATACATTGAAATATCCAATTCAGACATAAATTGAAAACTTTTAAGAAAAGTGAAAAAATGAAATCTGATTTTGCGTGTCTTTGGCGCCATCTATTGTGACTTAAGATAAGAAAAAGTTAAAAATTAATTATATTATACTAACAATATTAGTTAATTATAATTCAGAGCGTTCTTGCAGTTTCTAAAATGGGAAGAAAAAAATAACAAATTAAATTATTAGCCATTTTCTGTAGTCAATCTTTTCTAAACCTAAGCATGCATGTGTGATGGCGCTATCTATGATCTGCAATTCTTTAATTAAAAATTAAAAAAACGATAAATGTTCCAAAATATCCGGATTACGGAAGTTTTCGGATTAAAGATGTTATACTGTATATGACTTTGAAAAATGTCTAACTTGGTAAGCTGGAAGGGGGCTGAGGCAAAGGTGGCAGGAGGAGAAAATCATGATTGATATTTACTGTTACGAGAGCAAAATTAGTAAAAAAAAAAAAAAAAAAAAAAAAAAAAAAAAAAAAAAATTAAAGCAGATTTTTTTGTGTGGAGAAAGGGGGGGGGGGGGATTTATTAAATGGCTTAATATTTATTTACCGTACTAAAGATTTCAAACAAGAATGAAAATGAAAATTAAAGAGATTTAAATTGAGTGTTTGGTGAGGGAAAGGGGGAACATCGATATCGGTGAGGATTAAAAATCATTCAATTCATTATTTATTGTTACGATATATACTTAAGTAACAGAACAGAAAAAGTAAAGAGAGAGAAAAAAAAAAGGACTAAAACATGTTTAATTTGGTTATCTGAGGGAGAATTGATTATTTATTGTGACAATATAGTTACAGATCAAGCAGAAAAAGGTAAAAAAAAAAAAAAAAAAAAAAACTTTAAAGAGTTCTAGATTTTAAATTTTGTGTGCTTTTAGTGAGAAGTGCGTGGAATACGGAGAAACACTAATTTTGGGTGGGAGGGGAAATTTAAAAAAAAAAAAAAAAAAAAAAAAAAAAAAAAATGAATAGTGTAGTGTTGCGAATGGTGGGGGATTTAGATGAATATATATATATTTTTTTTTTATCGGAAATTCACTGAAATATGCATATTTTTACAACAATTAAGAAATAATTGGTAACAATAATGACTTTTTGCACATTTTGCATAAAAATATGGGATTTTTTAGTACCAAAAAATACTGTTGAAAAGTTTACGGACTTTTATTTAGAAAAACCTGTTAAACAAAACAGCAAAAATTCCAGAATTCCTTAATACAATTTAAATTAAAACTATATTTAAATAATTTTAAAATTACTTACCTTTCAAAAAATTTGACAGCAAGGGATAAAAACAGGCGAGTTAAAATATGTTTTAAGACCATCAACTGTCAAGCATCCACCATAGACAAAGACTTTCAAAAAGTAACTGACAACGACAAGACAAAAGAACTCTTTGTTTGAAGCGTCGGAAAAATGCTAGTCTCTGATTGGCTGAATTCTAGTTGACGTCATGCACATCTCTGCGTCCCGATTTCAGCCGATGTTGTCCTTTATCAGGCGATATGAATTTTTCTTGATAGGTTTACATAATTAAAAATGTTGTTAAAATTGTTTTCTGCTCTTTACCTTTCCAAAAAAGAACAATATGTAAATTAAAAATTTAAATGTTGAACATTTCCAAAATTGTAATATTACAGAACCAAGATCGCCCAACATCGATCAGCATCGGCCAATGCCGGTAAAACATGACCGGTCTTTGCCGATGTACGCCAAGATTGACCGATATTGGGCAATATCGGGCCAATATTGCTGTGCTACCTGGGTTAATTTGACCCGCGTTGACCCAAAAATGACCCACTAATCGAAAGTTCTCGAACATGTGACCCAGCCCAATAGTCTTCTCGTGCCCGAAAATGGTAAGATACAAAATTTAGTCAAAATCGTTTGATCCGTTTTTGAGATAGAATAAGCTTGACCCTGACCCTTGATGACCCAAAATGACCCACTAATCCAATTTTCTCGAACACGTGAACTACCCCAATGGTTTTCTGGTGCCCCAAAACGGTAGGATACAAAATTTCGTCAAAATCGTTAGAGCCGTTTTTGAGATAAAATTTGTATATATATATATATATATATATATATATATAACCACACACAAGATTTGCTCGTATTAGAATATATGATTTATTAAAATAATACGATTTTTTCAAATTTTAATATTTTGAGCTCTTCATAGCTGATATTCTGCTATATACGCAAAGTTTCAACTCTGTAAGTTATATAGTTTTTGAGAATGGCTCTGTGACAGACAGACAACGGAGTAGGAGTAATAGGGTTTCGTGAGATGAACGAAACCCTAAAAAGGCACCTTCCTATTTCCATGGCAAGCATAACGAGAATAGGAAGATTGATAAATGCATGTGTTGTTTTGAGTCATTTTTCACTAATGTGACTCAGTTCTTCTACATAATACTCTAGAAATAGTTAAAAGTGCTCTTATTGCCATAATTTTAGGATAGTTATTCTCCTTTTCGAATAATAGATTAGATTTCAGGATGTGAATATAAAATTGAATAAAGAATATCATCTTAGTATACAAGAATAACACTATTGGGCGGGATATTTATTGATAAAAAGTTCGGATCAAACGTCCGAAATTACTAATCGTGAACTACGTTTGTAAATTACCCGTAAGTGAAAAAAGGACGCCTCAACTTACGCTCTTAGAAAACTGTTAGCTCTTGTGATGTTTTTTCTTTTCTTTCTTTCTTTCTTTTTTTTCCTTTTTTTTTTTTTTTTTTTTTTTTTTGCATTATTTTATCACTGAACAGAAAGCAGTCACATTTTTCTGCTACGAAATAAGTAAGGGATATAGAATGTAGCCTTGTACAAGAGTTTTCTGCTAAGACTAAAAATTTTAGATGATCTTTAATATAATTTAGATTTTTTTTTCTTCTTTTAAAAAAATACGATTGAGTTATACGATTCAGTCAGTGTACTGTGCATATAACCATATCGATAAAAACATTACCGTCCTTATACGCATTGATTTTTTAATACAAAATGAATAAACAATATCATCTTAGTATACAAGAAAAACACCATTGGGCGGGGCTTATTGATAAACATTTCGGATCAAACGTCCCAAAATATTTAAACTAAGATTGTAAATTACCCGTAAATGAAAAAAGAACACCTGAACTTACGCTCTTTACAAACTGTTAGCTCTTGTGATGTTTTTCTTTCTTTCTTTTATCTTCTTTTTTATTTTTGCAGCATTTTATCCGTCATATTTTTCTGCTATGACAAAAGTAATGAATATAGAATGTAGCCTTGTACAAGAGTTTTCTACTAATAAGGAAAATTTTAGTTGATCTTTAATATAATTTAGATTTTTTTTCTTAAAAAAAAAATACGATTCAGTTAATTAAAATTAGTACATTTTCCCTTATAACTCACAGCAGAATTTATGGAGACATATATTATGTTTAGAAATAAATTGTATAACATAACGATAAAATAAATCTTAAAATAGAAACAGTGGAATTCTTAAAATCAAAAGGTAGAAAGTTAGTATTTAATTTCCTGCTCTAGAACTACATATTAAACCCTCTCACGAGAGTTTTTCACGACAACAGATTCTACATAATTCAATACAATTGTGTTACAGTCAAAACACTGTTTAATTTTCATATGAATAAAAACATTAAAATTATAGTGGTGTGAGATGTTTAAAAAATATCACATTTTCAGTGTACAACAATATGTTATCCGAAAAAATTTATGTCATGAAATTTTTTTTTCTGAGGCCCTCATACAAACCTCACCTAAAAACTGTGTCCTACCCAACACTACTCTAGATATAATAAATTGATTTTAAAATGCGTAGGGAACTCAGCAAAAACACGCCACGCCCCAGAAATACAGATCTTAGTTCAGTTGCTCATAACTTGAATCGAGTCAACCGCAAGGGGACTCGATTTTTTAATTGGTAGAAATTCTCATGGTAAATTAATCGTTTCATAGTAGTTTTTACTAAAAATATATGTTACATATTTTTTCTGTGTGAATGTGATTTGTTTGAACGTAACCTAAACTAAAATTCGAAACTAAAAGATGATATTGTTTAATTTCTGTAGTCGTCTATTAAATCCTTTGTACACTAATTCACGCGTGCATAAATGCTAATAAGAATACTAATACTTCTTCTTTTTTTCTTTTTTTAATATTTGTTTAGAACTTTCTATATTTAAGGTACAAATAAAAATTTGTATTTCCTAGCGTTAAGTTTTTAATTTGAATTATTAAGAAAAAAAATAAAAAATAAAAACTTAAGTGTTGCACTATTACAGAAATACACAGATTTATGTATCTACTATATATATAAAACACAAACGGAAATTTCGTTCCGTTCCTTTATAACTCGAGTTCCGCTGAATGGATTTCAATAGAACTTGCACTGGTCGATAGATAATTTTTCAGGGAAGGTTTTAGTATATAACACAACGTTCTACGTAGATTAGTTATAGAAATATGATGGAAAGTTTTGTTATTTTGGACGAAAAGGTTACCACTGGTTATTTTTTTGGCGACCATTATTGTTGGTGAAAGAATTGAAACGGCTATATGATTTAGAAAATAATACAAACACCTCAAAAATAAAAGAAAAACTTACTAATTTTATTTAAAATAAAATAAGCAAAACAATTTTGATGAAAAATGATGTTATAAAACGAAAATTTATACGTGAGAAGGAATGTTCGCAATGCTTAAAAAATTATTCAATGTGAAATATTGTAATTGAAACCCTATTTGGCATTTATCGTCTGCGTCTGGTTAAGGAAAAAAAAAATGCATCTGAAAATTTTATTAGATAAAGTCTGAGTAAAAATTTTATTTTTGAGTTGTTCTTTATTTTTTAATTCATTTTTTATTTTTTAATTTATTTTTTATTTTTATCCAACTCTTGCGTCATGTGACTTACAGAAGAAACTGGTAGATGTAATTATAAAAATGACTGTAATTCTGAGTCACATGTTATTTGTTTATTTACTATTTTGTTTTTACTTTTGTCACCAAACAACTTGATTTTAAGCCAAAAAAAAAAAAAAAAGATAAGCATGACATCGGTCACAAGAATGGCACAATAATGCACGTTCATAATAATGGTGTTTTTTCAAGTGTACGACACATTTTTTGAGTATTTTTCTTTATTCAAATGTAAATTATATAAATAACAGTTAATATTATAAAAATAGAGTCAAATAATTAAATTTTAGTGTAAATTTCTGCGACACACTAATTATTATCACGCATTTAAAAAATTGTTCACCATTCATTTCTTTTTAGCTTTCTTTGCATATCTTTTATTCTTCTTGAAGGTTTTTGAACATATTGCACTAATTTTCTGTAATCGGATCACCTGCTAATTGGCGTATTTACTACATTGTTGGAAATTTATTTTATATTTGAAGGGGGCTCTTTATGCTGAATCCGATTGCAGCGAATTTGTACTCAGCTGTTAGTAAATTTATGGTTTTTTATTATGAAGCAAACGGACAAAAGAATATTTACTATTATATATTTTCCATTTACAGTTATTTTACTATCATCAAAAAAGCAATACTTGCAATGCACGAAAAATACATTGAAATGCCAATAGAGGCCAAAGAACAATATTTACTGATTTATCATGTTAAATTAGATAAGAAAAAATGTACTTGGAATTCAGATTAGATAAAATTTTGATTATTATAAAGTAATTTCGACTAACGCAGAGCCATAGCCGCTAAACTTAGTGATAAATTAACGGATTATGTACATTATAGGGTTTATTTAGACAACAGAAGGGAAAATGATGTAATCTTGAAAATAAAAGAAATAGCAAGCCTATTTATTTCTCCGAGTTATTATGCTCATTAGAGAAAGGCACAAAAATCTTCGGTTCAAGAATTTAAAAAAAAGATTACTACTAAACATTTTGCATAACTAACTTTATTTATCTTTCTCAAGGAGTTTTATTGGTGAAAGATCTATAATTCAGTAGACACCAATTTGACATTATTTAATGGAACGTAGTTTGGCGCGTAAATAACTTCGCTTTCCGGTTAACTCTGGTACATTTGTAACTATATCGTTGCAAAAGCTTCTAATAACTTTATACATTCCATTGAAATAAAGTAGTAACTCGATTCTGACCAGTTTTTTTTTTTTAATTTATTTTAATAATATTTAATAACTTTCTAAAAAGCCAAACTTGATAGGAATGCTGTATTTGAACTTTTTCATTTTACTGCGGAAAAAAAAAAAAAAGTGCCATTGCACTTGCATACTATTCAAATAATTATTTTAGATTAAATTTTGCTCATATGACATATTAGTGAATTAATTTGTTACAGTGCAGCTCTAAAGGTGATTTAATATCTTTATTCTTTTTTTTCTTCAACTACTATAATGTTTATTTGTAAAAGACTAAACTTTTAATCAAATCACTTCTTGGTTTAAAAGACCATACTGATGCCTAAAAAAACTTTTGAAACCTTTTATTTTTCATAACAAATGTTTAATACTGCATTATTTTCATAAGTTGTAAGATGAAATGTAATATTTCATTGAAGGTACACAGTTTGGGACTAAGGATTTTGTTAATTTTGTGTTCATTTTAATACCTCGTCAGAATAGTTATATCTTTGTGAAACAGCTATTTACCGTATATACTCGTGTATAGGTCGACCCCCCAATTCTTACGCAAAATTTTGGAAAAAATTGAATTTTCGTGTATAAGTCGAACCACATTTCTGGTAGTATGTTGAAAAATGATTTGTAATCGAGGATAAGAAAACAAACAAAAAAAAAAAAAAAAAAAAAAAAAAATCATTAAATTAGTAAACATTTTATTTTTAACGTTTCCAATCAGGCTTTTTTTTTTTAATTCAACGTTTTAAAACTGTATAATTATGTCAAACTGAAGAAGCTTAAACTATTTTGAAGCCTATCCACATCAATTTAATGATATTTAAAAAGAAAAAAAAATGTTTGAAAAATCTATTCAAGCCTTATTTACAAGGGTAAACAACTTCTTAGACTGCTAAAATATAGTATTTCTTTGAGTTGTAGGACTTTTAGGAGAGAAATCTAAAAACATTCTCAAGTTGAACTCTTGTTAAAAGGGGGATTAAAATATTAAAAGGAATGTCCCTGTGTTGAAGGGATTTCTATCACAAGAGAAAATGAGTGCAGAACACTGACATTATTGTTTAGTTGTTGTTTTTTTTTGTCAATCACAAGGAAATGACCATTGTCCGCTTTTATCTCTCTTTCCAACCTTGACCAGGTGACTCCGGTATTTCACACTTCTTTAGGAGTGTGAAATATTCTTTATTTATTTTTGTTTTTACTAACTCGTGTATAAGTTTACCCCCCCACTTTCAACTCCCAAATTTTGTCAAAAAGTCTTCGACTTATTTACGAGTATATACGGTATATATTCTGAATGCTAATAAAAATAAATATATAATGAAAATTTGAATCAATTCATTAAAGAACTATTTGTTTAATGAACAATTTTTGGAAATTATCATCACTGTTAGAAATTTTTAATCAACAGTTAGTTTTAGAATATTCATTTTTTTACTTAAAATATTTTCTTGAAACCTGCAATCAGAAGTTTTTGTTCAGTTATAAAAGGATGTGACCTTAGAAAATTCCAATATCTATCTTCACAAGCAAGTAGGTTGTAAAAAAAAAAAAAAAAAAATCTTTTTTAAAAGGGATTCCTTTTTTTCTGATTTAAGATTTTTTTTAATTAGATTTTTATGGTTTTTTTCCCTCCATTAAAGTATGGATGACTCAAGATTTGTAAACAACTAAGCCTCTAATTAGATGATATGGCTACCTAGATTGTTTACCATTAAAATAATTATAATTAATAATTATAGGTATAATAAAACTGCAAATAAGTTATTTCATTAATTAGCAGTGGAAATAAAATATGACAGCTCTTTTGCAACTGTAATGACGCATTTGCAACTTATATAGTTACTCTAATTTCATAAATTTAAACTTATGTACCATATGCATGCAAACTGGGGCACTGTTGTGCTAATTTTTTTTTTATTTGCAGATCACTCAGTGTTCAGAGAAATGCACTGTAATCCCTATTCATAAGTGCTGATGTGTAAGTAAACTACTATATGTTTGGAAATACCATTTAGATATGTACATTTTTAAAGTCACTCATTGAATAAAAGAAAATACAAACCACTAGAATATACTTTTAAACGCAATTGCTGAGATAAAAAATTAGACAATGTTTGCCGAGTGTATGCTTTTATGAGTCAAACTTGACTCTTTGTTATGAAAATTCTAAATAAAACATTAATTTATTTATATATTTGATTTAAGAGTAGAAAACAAATCATACATTAGCTCTTCTTTTGTAAATTTTCAGTTGTTTCCCTGATTTACTATTTGTTTGAGTGTTTTGTTTATGCTATACGTAGTGCTGTTTGAATAGAAAAAAAAATGTGCTGATGATGGCGACCTAGCTTCAGGTGCCAAGGTTATTTAAAGTAGTGCAGTTAGCTCTTACTAATGTATTGACAATTTGTGAAAATACAAAATAAATTTTTATCACCATACACTAAGATTTGCTTGGATGCTGAGCACCAAAACTATGCAAAAAAGGCTAGCTAGAATCGAAAAAAGCAGGTGGTTGGCTTTTAATGGTTTAAACAGTTTTTTTTTCTTTGGCCAAAATTGGCTTTTATACAGTGAAGCCTTTTAATTATAAACAGCACTTGTTAAAGTATTTTTAAGATGATTTAAAAAAAATTTTATTGAGTTAAATTTCAATAAATAACCCAATTTCTTAATAATGAAAACATTAATATTGGAATAGTTATGGAGTTAGTGATTTTTACCCAGATTTGCAAATGTGTCAGCTAAATTTTAAAAAGGCATACCAATTGCTTTTTTTTTTTTTTTTTTTTTTTTGGTGTACACTGGTCTTTAACGTGATTTTGTTTTTATTTTTTACTACTTTCAATAATGAAATATTGTAATTTTAGGACAATAGTTGTTTTGTTATATATTATATTACTTTTTACTAAATTTAAGGGGTATTGGTCAGTCTTTTCATCTTTTTTTCATAAATATTTAAAATCATGCATAAAGTAGCGTAATAAATACTATTTCTCAATATTGAAACAGTTTTCAGGAATAAAATATGCATGAATATCTTTTTTGAATAGGAACGAGTATTTTCCTATTTTGTTTTAACATTTTATTTTGAAAACTTTCTTTTTTATTTTAGTTTTCTTTTTTTACACACCTACATGTAATAAAATCTCAAATATTATCTCCTTCCTCATTCATCTTTCAATATTGATTGTTTCATTTTTTAATCTGTTTATATGGATTTACCTGAAAAAAGTAATGAATCTGCTTAGTATCAGAAAACCTTATTTTATATTCATCAGAATATATAATTTCTATAAATCATTAGACCCACTGATTACTAACTAAATATGGGTGTTCTTAAGTCAGATAATTTTTATTTATTAAATATTTATCAAATAATTTCTTTTGTCAAATACTGTATCAGTTAATAGATACAAATTCATAAGCAGATAAAATAGCATTTAGTTTTAATTCAATTTTTAACATTAATAGCAGTATGTATGTATTTTTTTTATGTGTGGAGATTTATCATTGGTTAACTAAATTTTTTAATGTATAGTATATGTGGAGCTATGTAATTTAGAGTTTTAAAATATCTTAAAGTCTAATTTAATACATTTGTAGAAAGCGGTTATAAGTACATTAACAATAAGTTATAGTGAATTAACTGTAAATCACACATACTGTTTTTCTTTTACCGGTCAAGTCACCACCAACCTTCAACTCCCCTGAGTAACCCCTGGTTCGCAAATGTAACTGCCGGTTTATATTTCGAATTCTTCGTTAACTTCAGAGGCATGGTTATTCGACTCTCGGTTAGTGAACGGAAGGTTGAAATGTGTTTATCTCATTGACCAAAGGGATCACATGACGTAGCAATCGCATGACGTAGCAATCTAAAATAATAAATACTATATGAGTTCTGTCCTCCTTTGAATCAGTTTTCAATAACGAAATAAAACAAGAGTATTGAAAGAGCATAATTGTGGTGTTTACTTTTAGATAAATAAAATTACAAATAAATTTCGAATTAACATTTTGATTTGATGGTTTAGAAATACTGTCGCAGTCAAAAGACGCTCATTTTTAGAAAATTTTACATTATTATTTTTTTTTTAGTTACTTGATTAAAGGGGAATATATATATATATATATATATATATATATATATATATATATATATATATATATATATGGGCTGTTTAATAGCCTCTGCTTGTTAACTAGGAGAAGACCCTTTAAATGCCTCAGAGGAGGACTTAAAGGAATCGACTGGGAGCAGGGACTTGATGTCCAATCCGCACCTTCCATCGGTGCAGCCTGTTAGTACCCTTGCCTAGTGCATGGGGAACGAACGCGGATGGGCTTCCTCCAACCCGCTTGGCCAGCGTGGAGGAATTTGGCCACCTCCCCCCTTATTTTACCATGAATTCACAAAACAAATCACGGCCCTCAATTCCCGGCAGTCTGCATGTTCCTGATTACGGCAGCGATCAGAAAGACATGAAGACAGAGGGTGCTAAGAATCACCGGGCTCGGTTTGGCTGCCATAAGTTGATGACCTTGGCTACGTATAATGGACGATCCTTATCTTCTGAAAGTCGTTTACAGGAACTTGAAGAAGAATTAGAAAGAATCAACTGGGACATCCTAGGATTATGCGAAATAAGAAGAAAAGGTGAAGAGAAGATTGATCTTGCCAGTGGACATGTATTGTACTACAGAGGTACAGAAGATGGAAAAACAAGTGGTGTAGGATTTCTGATTCATAAAAGGTGGAAGAATCACATCGTAGAATATGATAGTGCATCAGATAGAGTTGCAAGGTTAGTTATACAAGTGTCAAAAAGATACAAACTGCAAATTACCCAAGTTTATGCACCAACAATTAGCTATACTGATGAAGAAATTGAGGATTTCTATGAAGAAGTAGCTTCAATGCATCAAAAAGGAAAATGCTACATAAAATTAATAATGGGAGACTGGAATGCTAGAATTGGGGAAAAAAAGAAGGGTGAGTTCTCAGTAGGAATTCATGGATATGGGGTGCGTAATGAAAGAGGAAACAGATTGATTGAATTTGCAGAATGTGAACAGATGTATATCATGAATTCATTTTTCAAGAAAAAGCCACAAAGAAAATGGACATGGCGTAGTGCAAATGGCTCAACAAGTGAAATCGACTACATCTTGACAAACAAAAAGCATCTTATTCAGGATTGCAGCGTTCTCAATAACTTCAATACAGGAAGCGATCACAGGTTAGTTAGATGCAAACTGCTTTTAAATACTAAAGTGGAAAGAATGAAGCTTTTGCAATGCTCAAAGAAATCAGTCGATATTATAAATCTCCAGAAACATAAAGAAGAATTTAATTTAGAACTTAAAAATCGTTTTCAAGTACTTCAATCAATCTTAGAAGAAGAACAAGATGTTACAGTAGTGAACAAGAAAATAACAAATACTCTACAAGAAATTGCAAGGACGATAGCTGGTGAAGCACAAGTAAAGCAAACAAAGAAAATAACAGAAGAAACAAGAAGACTGATGAAGAAACGCAGAGAATTTAAAATGAAGAAAAACTATCCTAAATCAAGAGTTGAATATGCAGAATTATGTAAAACGGTAAGAAAATGTGTTACAGAAGATATCAGAAAATTTAACTGTGATCTTGTCAAAAAAGTTCTAGAAGATAACAAAAGTTTAAAATCAGCTAAGCGCAAACTGTGTGTTGGAAGAAAAGGTATTTTTGCACTGAAGACAGCAGATGGAACAATCACCAAAATCAATAATGAAATAGTACACATTGTCGAAAAATTCTATAACGATCTATATAAATGTGAAGATCAAAGGGAAATCAACCTACGTGATCCACTAGTAAACATAACAGAAACTGAAGAGATAATCCCAGTGATGACAGATGAAGTTGTACAAGCCATTAGAGGCATGAAAAAAGGTAAATGCCCTGGCGAAGATGGAATTACAATTGATCTTATCAAAGAAGCAGGAGAAGAATTTGCAAAAATGCTAGCCTTACTTTTTTCCAAATGTCTCGAGAAATCAGATGTACCAGAAGATTGGAATAATGCTGTGATGGTGTTACTTTATAAGAAAGGAGAAAAGGAAAACATTAAAAACTACCGTCCAATCAGCTTACTGTCAGTGATTTATAAAATTTTCACCAAAGTTTTAACGACAAGACTTGAATCAGCTCTGGACTCAGCTCAACCTAGAGAACAAGCAGGATTTCGAAGTGGATTTAGCACAATGGATCATATTCAAACAGTAAGGGAAGTTCTAGGAAAACATAAAGAATATAATTTACCTCTCTGTCTTGCCTTTATTGATTATGAAAAAGCATTTGATTCGGTCTACACATCTGCAGTAATTACTTCTCTGGAGAACATTGGTATAGACAAACCTTATATCAATATCATAAAGAAGATCTACAAGAAAGCAACAGCCACCATCCGTTTGGACAAAGGAAAAGCGAAGATCAAGCTTGAAAGAGGAGTAAGACAAGGAGACACCATTTCGCCTAAGCTTTTTACTGCTGTCTTAGAGAGTATTTTCAAGAAGCTGGATTGGGAAAACAAAGGGATTAGAATAAATGGGGAATATTTAAGCCATCTCCGGTTTGCTGATGACATTTTAATTTTCAGTAATAGCCCTGAAGAATTGCAAAATATGCTAAAAGATTTGGCAGAAGCTAGCATTAATGTGGGATTAAAAATAAATTTGGAAAAGACTAAGGTGATGTTCAATTCATTTGCATCAAAAAAGAAAATCGTCTACAACAACACTGAGATTAAAGATGTTGAAAGTTATGTGTACCTTGGACAAGAAATATCTTCAGACAACAGTATCATGAATGAAATCAATAGAAGAATAAGAAATGGATGGAGTGCTTTTGGGAAGAACAATATTATTCTGAAAAGTAACATGCCTCTTTGTTTGAAAAGAAAGGTGTTTAACCAATGTGTTTTGCCTGCACTAACTTATGGAGCAGAAACTTGGACACTAACAAAACAGATGGTACAAAGATTACAAACAACACAGCGAAGTATGGAAAGATGTATGCTAGGCATAACCAGAAGAGACCGAAAGAGAATAACGTGGATAAGAAGTCAGACGAAAGTTTTTGACATTATCGAGAGAATTAAATGGCTAAAATGGAAATGGGCTGGGCACATTGCAAGAAGACAAGACAATAGATGGAGCACAAACACCCTACAGTGGTATCCCAGAGATGTAAAACGACCAAGAAGACGACCTCAAGTAAGATGGAGTGACGAAATCAGAAAAGTGGCCGGTGTTAATTGGATGACTAAAGCACTAGACAGGCAACAATGGAAAAATCTGGGGGAGACCTACATCCAGCAGTGGATTGAAAACGGTTGATGATGATGATGATGATATATATATATATATATATATATATTATCTAAGTTTAATAAACAATTTTATGACAAGGCTAACAGTAATAAGTGGAATAAAAGCAAATAACGAGCTATATTTATTTTAGAAAAATATTATATATATAAAAAAACATTTTCATATATTTATTTCTAATATATATTTTTTTATTTAAAAAATAATTGATTACAGATTCAATTAAATTATCTTGGATAAAAATGCATGCTTGGTAGTATTTATCCCCTATGCAAGATGTAAGAAAGTTTTTTTTTCATGTTAGATTATTATAATATATATATATATATTTAATTCCTTGTATAATCATTTTAGAAGCTGTTTGAAAAAATTCTCGTGAAGTGCGAAAAATTTCAAGAAATCCTCTGAAAA
Source organism: Maratus michaelseni (assembly GCA_963931845.1). NCBI lineage: Eukaryota > Metazoa > Arthropoda > Arachnida > Araneae > Salticidae > Maratus > Maratus michaelseni. Next base: position 40,150,491 of record OZ007599.1, on the reverse strand, counting down.
ATGTTTCTTTCAAACAAAAATAATTATTTTTAACTAACAAATATGTATTAGTTCAAATTATTTATGTACTATAAACGGATAAATGTGCGCGATATTTTAACAGAAAATTCCGTCTTCTATGATTTTATGCTTTAAACAAACATAAAGTGTAGGAGTAAATCTGAAATTTAAGAAAAGCAGCTTTTCTTTATTTTTCAAAAGAAAAAAAAATTGAATCATACATGCAATATTTGAGGTGTAAGAACATTTGATTTTGAATTCGTTAGATAGCGCTACCAGACACAGTAGTTATTTTACGCCTTGAAAGCTTTGTCAAAAATCACTATAATCTTGACATCACACAGTTAAAATATCCTAAAAGGGCTAAGAATTAAAAGTAACACATTCTTTCACATTAATTTTTTTTTAAATTAACATTTCGTTTGCATATTGCATCACAAATAGCGTTGATTACAAAATAAACGTCAAACCCTTATACTACGTTCAGATCGGATAGTTAAGATATCTTAGACCGCTGAACTCACTGAGTGAGTTCCAGAAACTCACTTAGTGAGTTCGAACTTTCCACGGCTAGATACAGTCAGTACCGCTCACTCTGATTGGCTCTGGAGGCCGATTGGCTGTTGAGTTTGCTTTTAACATATGCGCATGCGCACTGGACACGGTGATGTTGAGTGAGTTATCTTAAATGCGTTTGGCGGTGTGGACAGGTATTCAATTCCGGGGAGGTACCACCTCAAAAATGGCGGTCTAAGATATCTTAAATGTCCGATGTGAACAGGGTATTATACTACGTTCAGATCGGATAGTTAAGATATCTTAGACCGCTGAACTCACTGAGTGAGTTCCAGAAACTCACTTAGTGAGTTCGAACTTTCCATTGCTAGATACAATCAGTACCGCTCACTCTGATTGGCTCTGGAGGCCGATTGGCTGTTGAGTTTACTTTTAACATATGCGCATGCGCACTGGACACGGTGATGTTGAGTGAGTTATCTTAAATGCAAGGGGTCTCTCAATCACAGATAATATATTCCACCAGATAGGACACTTCCATAAGGAAAGGGCAACTGACGTCACTGTTGGTTCCATTACTGTTGGTTTGGGAGAAAAACCTGTTCCTTCTTTACGACTCCTACAGTACACATGAGATGGAGCGATTTGATTGGTCTACGTTAAACTGGTTTGTGATATGATTGGCCTACGTCGCCATGACGATTCCTGCAATGATAGTTGCGACAAAAATGCAGTGGTAGATTGGTTGATGGAACTGTTTGTTTGTAAACATGCCCTTTCCTTATAAGCTCAATGGTAACCGAATCCAACTTCAGAGCCCCTAGTGACAACAGTCGCAAACGGTTCGGGCGTGTCGCCACAGGTAGGTATTACTTATCTTATTTGTTTAGTATCTATCTTTTTTCCCCCCGCAGTTTCGGCGATGTTTGTTATTATTTAAAACATCAAACTCATTTTATTTTATCATACAAATACTAGAAACTAAGCAAATAAGTTCTGAATTATATATTTACACGAGTTTATTACAGATTTACACACTTTTTTATAATAATTTAAACTGAGAAACTTTCAAATATTTAAATGATTTGATACTTGTAAAATTTGTTTGTTTATGTTATCGTAATACTCATGAAAAGTATTTAAAACCACTTTTATATTTCTTAACGATGTATATGTGGTTATTTAAAAAATAAATAAATATAGCATATTTAAAAATACTATTTAGTGCTAAATTTTAAATGTTATTTTAATACGATTTTAAATATTTTTTATTTAAATATTCCATTTAGTGAAGCGTTTTAAACAACGTTATTTAATACGATTCTAAATATTTTTTTTTTATTTAAAAAGTAATAAATATAACATATTTAAAAATACCATTTAGTGCCACATTTTAAACAATGTCACTTAATACGATTTTCACAATTTTAATGTCTGCAGTAAAACACACTGCTATTTATTATTATTATTTATTTTTATTATTATTATTTTTTTCATATAAAAAGCTTTACTTAAGCATGATAAAACATTAAAGAGACAAATTTCAAAAATAAAAATTTATTGCACATTTTGTAAAAAATACAACTGCATAGTAGGATAAATTTATGAATGTTTTCAACATAAATACAAAATTCCATGCATTAAAAAGTAATATTACATGGAATGCACATTTTCTAGCTACTTACTTACTAAAAAATTCAGTTGGAACATATTTTGTATACAAAATTTTAATATCATAAATATTTGATAACATGAATTTTATACTTTTAAATAATGTGTTGTAACTCAATTTACTGTTTTTAGGTAGATTTCGTAAGAAATACTACCTATTACATTCTCCCCTAAGTTGGAATTTTTGAAAAATTTTTGCAGACCTACGCCGATTATGACTCCTAGAACCCAAAACCACTCCCAGTTCAAAACTTTATATATATATGTCACTTTTTTATGGACACAATAACTCTAATAATTCTGCATAAATCTCTTCCAAACTGATGCATAAAATCAAGGAGCATAAAATCTCGGTCAAGTTTGTTAATGGGCAAAATCTAACCATGGAGGGGCTTTTTGTGAAAATAGAAAATCCCCCATAATTTCTTAACTATGCTACGTATCGAATCTATTTAAAGTTATTACTTGTAGGAAAAGGAGAAAATTTATGTATGACAGATTTTTGATATCATTAAAAATGGCCCCAAAGGGAGCGGGAAAGGGGGGGGGGGGTTAGAAGAAAAAAATTCATAACTTCATCAAGTCACAAGATATGAAATCTGTTTAAATTTATCATAAATCCTCTTAATATTATCTAAAACTTTTGTATTGACAATTTTTTTATAGGACCAACCCTTATAGCAAGAAAAAAAATAATAAAAAAAAAAATCCCTGCTGGCTCCGCCTGCAAACAAGTTAGGTTTCGAAGTGGGTGGTTCCAACTATCGCATCATGGCAAAAAGGTAATAATTTCCAACAAATAGGCACCCCATGGTCTGCGTCTTTGAAATCTACCGGTGCTTGTAGGCCGAGCTGTCAGGGATTTTTTTTCTTTAAATAATTTACAAACATTTATTTTACAATAACAAAGTTTTCACCAGATTTAAAAAAAAGCAGGATGCTGCTGATAGGAAAATGACACTTTTTAGATTCACAATGATGTATTTTTATCAGTGTTCCTAAATATCATTCAGATATTTTAGATATGTGTAGAGTTAGTTTACTCTGAACTTTTATGTTAGCCAAGCACAAATATCGCTAAAATCTTTTTTTTTATCCCCCTTGTCATTAACAGATTCTATTTTCCACGTGTGTAAATTAGAAATAATATTTTGATGTTGAAATAAAATGTTTTGGTTTATGGAATTCTTTTTTTTTTCGGATGAAATGAGTGTAAGGCATGACTTTTAAGGTTCTGCATTTTAAATGGATGAAAGGTTTATATTTTAATGAAATAAATGCATTACAAATCATGATGATGGTAACAATATTTGTTGATTTATCATCTGCACCCAGCTATAATCCATATCCTCTTCCAAAAAAGTATCTTCAGTAAAATTTGATTACTCGAGACAATGCACGACTCTACTTATAACTATTTTTATTCGATGGATTTGGTTTAATCTTGCTTTTCAAAGGAAAGATCAGAATATTATTTCAGCTTAAAAAAAAAATGTACTTGAATAAGAAAAACTTTGGTACTTCTTCATTATCCCGTCAACCACTTTTCATAAAAAAAAAAAAAAAAAAAAATTAATGCCAAATAAACAAATGAAAGAATGTTGCCATTGCAATATCAAAATAAATAAATTCGAAAAAGCACCACTCACCAAAGTGTCAGTAAGTTTAAACACAAAAAAATTACAATATATTAATGAAAATAGAAAAAAATCTTCCGATACTTATTTATTTACATTATTTTTTCTTAATTATTCTTCTCGTCTGGTGAATAAATGTTTGTGACATCAGTTGAAATTGATCTATTGCACTTAATTATGCAAAGCAACATTTTTTCAATGCATTTTCTCTTTTAATATCATGGCACAGCCGTTTAAGGACGCAATTGTTATTTTAATTAACGAAATAACTAATAAATTGGTAAAACATAATGAAAAATACAGGAAATATTGAATTAAAAACCGCTTCATGACATAACAAACACATTTAATGTATAGGTGCAGATTCACAGTCGCCACGTGGCGACTAAATTTTTTGCTGTGGCCACTAACTTTCGGTGTTTAAGTCGCCATGTGATTTAGAAGTAATCAATTTCTGGTATTCCCAGTCCCCATCGTGAAATGTTGATATTTTTTTTAAAGATTAAGACCAAAACACATAACAAACATTATTGTTATATTTTAATAATGTTTCAGAATGATCTGTTTAACAGAGCAAACTATTAAATATATTCGAATAGCAATGTTATTCGTAACAGTTTGAATCTGATAATTTTATTTTACATAGACTGTGATTTAAATATATATATATAAACAAATGTTTGAAGTGTGTTTTGATTTTTACAGTGCAAAATATTCTCACAAATTCAGATTTTCTTTCATATGTACTTTTGTCTGGCAAAATCAAAATAAGAAATATTGTTTTTCTGATATTCCCCGCTAGCATGATTGCTTAGCTTATACATATTTTTTTTAAACCGTATCTTGCCCAATCTTCTGACTGTACATGATTTAAGATTTAATTAATATTCAAATTTTGTTGTACACGTGTTTATATTAAATAAATTACTTTACACTTTGAATTCATTATTATTATTTTTTTTTTTTAGTTTTTTACCCTATATAAACACTATTGTTTTTATGTGTTTGTTTTACAATTGTGGCCACTGGACTTTTTGGGTTTAGGAGCCCAGTGTTGGAGCCCAGTGTCCCTTCCAAATGTTGGGAATCTGAACCTATAATTTAATGTTTCTGATGTCAAGTGAATAGGACTGCATTTTTGCCGTTAAATCCTAATAGTTTGGCGATAGTTTTTTTTTTCTTCTGAAAAGTGGTCGGCGAGATAATGGAGAAGTACCAAAACTTTTTACACATTAATTTTGAACATAAAATTGATATTAGATATATGATTATAGGGTACTTTCGGTTAGCTGGCCACCAGTGAAATATATATATATATGTAATGTATGCATAAATATACATGTATATTGATGCAAGAACTTGTTTAATGTATTTTGAAATTCATAGGATACATATATATATATATATATTTCACTGGCACTGGCTAACTGAAAAGCACGGATTATAGACTAGTTTTCATTACATTAATATATAATTCTCTGATGATAGATTTTTGATCATAGAAAATTTTTTTGTCGGTTTCCAGGTAGATTCCTGCATTGAATCCGGTCGCTGTGCTGAATATGCCTAAAATAAGCTCTATCTGATATTATCAAAATAGTAAAGTTATTCATGATTATAAATATTTTTAGACTTACTAAAACATGTGAAGATTTAACAGATTAAAATTTTTCAATATTTAGTATTAGATATTTTCATTCTTAAAAAAATGCAGATGTTTTACAGCAAATAATAACATAACAAGATGATCTTTAACGTTTTGGTGAAGCTGTAAAAGAAAATTTTCTCGATTGGAGAAATTTAAAAAAAGAGAAACTTCAGATATGAAGTGGAATGAACATTTAAAAAAATGGGTGTTAGCTGTAGCATTTCAATAATAACAATCTATTTTTTTCTGTTACTTGCTGCATCTAATGGCCAAAATATGTTGACCTGGATTTATCACTTAAAAAACAAAATCACAAGGAGTATTTGAATATAAAAAAAAATTTCAACTACCTTAGATACTGATATTTATATTAAAAAGTTAACCATTTGGAGGTAATATTTTGAAGTTGGATTTGTTTATAAATGTGAAGAAATAATTAGGTAAGATAAAAATATTAAATAGTTAAATAGTTTTCACTGCAAAAAATACTATAGTCAGTCAAAATAGAGAAAATCATTTATTGGTGTGGGGTGGGGGGCTCCTATAATTAAACTTGCACAAGAGATTGGATAATAAAAAAATTAGAAAAAAGTTCATTTTACCTTTCAAAGTTTTAAATCAAAATTCTGTTGAATAAGCAAGCACTTTATTAAAAATGTAATAATCTAATTGATAAAAATAAATAAAATTAAATACATTATATTTGGGTAGCTGTTGCTTAAAAAATATATAATTTTGCTACAAAGCTTCTAAGTTGAAATAATTTGTACATTACTCCTGTTTGATTCTGTTTACCTTCTGAATGCCACTTTTTTTAAAATTTCTAACAAAATGCTTATTATAAGTAAAATTTTAACATTAACATGAAGTCATCAAAGAATTTACATTTAAAGTATTTGTGACCACTTTGTTTATGCATTTCCTGGTTAAGTATCTTGTAACGTGATTTTTTAAATATCCACATTTATCAAATAACTGTAAATATCAGAGTAGTGTTGTAAGAGGTATAGCTTTTTATTTTATCACTGATTTAGAAATATAAGGAATTAACATAAGATATACATGTTAAGTTGTAAAGTCCATACAGACAACATTGTATAAACTTTGAAGACAGTAACATAATTGAATGGGGGAGTGGGAAAAGGATAACATTCCAGTTGATGTAAATGTTGAGGAAGAACAATAAACATTTATGTAAAAAAAAAAAAAAAAAAAAAAAAAAGAGAGAGAGAGAAATGTTCACTGTTATTAGATTGCAGGACTAGTGGATGAGGGTTCATCTTATAAATTTCAAAGAAAAATACTGTTTAATATTTGTTACTTAAACTATCTCAGTTTATTATTTTTATTTTTAGAATGTTATCCTTTTCTACTCACCCACTGAATAATAGAAAATAAAAACCTACTTCTTTTTTGTACACTTTGAATAAAACTCTGTTTTTAAATCTTCATTTATTTTTTTAAAGTGTTTGTAGAATTTCAATTTTTGAAATCATTATACTAACAATCTTTATGAATTTCAAGAACATTTACACTGTTGAAATCTATTATCTCAGAGAGAAATTTAACCATATTTTGTAGAACATTTGCAGACGAAAACATATGAGCTGTATCAACACTATACATTTTTTGCACAATATGAAATAATACATCACTAGGCTTTTTTAGACTGTTACACGAACAGTTTTTTTACTGAGTTAGCAAAGAATTGTGATTTACGGTACTTTTCGGTTAGCCGGGCGCCAGTGATATACATACATGTATACACAAACACACATATATATACACATATCTACATATACATATATATACATACAGATATGCATATATATATGTATGTATATACATATATATGTATTTACATATGTATTTATATGTGTACATATATGACTGGCGCCCGGCTAACCGAAAAGTACCTGATTTACTGTATTTGTAGTGTTAAACAAAGTATTTTGACAATAATTCACAATTTAATTTTGAAACTTTTTCTTGCAACATATCCAGCCATATAATAAATGAAATTTTATCTTTACTGTCAGATGGCAAGCATGGAATTTCATGAAGAGGAACATCTGCATTTAATTTGACATGATCACTGAATATGGAAGTTAAATTTAAATATTTGGAAGCACTTCTATGTTTTAATGATATCAGAATTTCATCAAAATCTACTTCACCGTTCGTAGCCTTAGACATGCTGAAAATTTTGTTTACCGTCACTGCTTGTTCGCAACTTTTTAATTGTGAGCAATTCAGATTTTCCTCATTACCTCTTTTTGTTCTTACAATATGTTTGGAGCATTTTGAAATACAGTCGTTTTTTAAACCAGTAAATTAAAGATTTATAGCTGTTCCTTTTTCATCTTTTGGTGTTAGTTTGAAAGAAAAACTGGATGTCTATTCTTGAGTGTTTTAAACTGTACTGCAGATTTCAGTGTTTAAGTAGCTGGACCGAAGATTTTGGTGCATGCAACTGAACTGGTGCTAACAAAAGCAGGGCAACTAACCAAGGAAGCATTTTTATCCATGGGTGAATCTTCAACATCATTTAAAGAACATCTAAAAGATAAAGAATACATTGTTATAAAAAGCAAGTTTTTACAATTCTTTTTAAGAATATAGAAATTTTTAACATACTCTACTTAACTATTCCATTAAGTTCTAAAGATTAAAGTTATAATTAAGTAAAATAATTGTTTTATATTTATCGAAATACATACAACAAAATGCATTATACTGCAGCAAATTTAAATCAAAGCATAAAGTGTTATACTCTGAAAGCTAAAGTGTATAATGAAACCATATGTAAAAATATCTCTATCCCTTCTACACAGACATTAGTCAAAATAATCAAACATATATTTCAAGGGGCTGAACTGCAAACCATGAGTTATCATTATTTCTGAATAGTATTCTGCACATTATTTAACTGCAGAACTCTGCGATTAAAAAAGGCCACAGAAATAGTGGAAATCTACAGGCTATGTCTTTACACCCCTGATATACATGATCTATTTATCGAGAAATTTAGTAGATAAGTATATGGATGTATAACACAAAAGATATAAAAATATTAGGGAACTTTTCGGTTAGCCGGGCACCAGTGTAATATATATATATATGAATGTGTATATTAATAAGTATATATATATATATATTTCACTGGCGCCCGTCTAACCGAAAAGTACCAATATTAATTCATAATTATTGTTTGTAATGAAAGGGTATTAAATAACTTACATTTTATTACCAATTACAGCACAACTTGCTTTCCTGTGGACATCAACATCAGTTACTTGAATAGTAGGCACAGATTCTGAAAGAATACTTTTCAAAGTATTTGTGAATGCTTCCATTCAAAAGTGATTGGAGCAAAAATATTGACGAAGTCTAGTAATCAGTTTCATCTGGATATTAGACATCCATTTCTCCAATCTGGAAACAAATATGTATATAAATATACAAATCTATAGCAATAACAATGTCTAGTTTTACATAATTCTAATAAACTTTGGGTTTTTCAGATTTTATTGAAAGTTGCAAAGCAGTGAATTTAGAAAATTAATTATTTTTTATTAGTTACAATAAAGAATGGGGTTAGTAAAGTTATAAATAGTTTTTTATTATTATTCAATAGGCTTAAGGATTTTGTGCATTGAGGGTGCAAATGCAAAGTGAAAATTATGGAGAAAGGGTGTGTATTAGGGGGGGGGGGGGAGTTTTGAAAAAGGGTAAATTTTTCATGGAAAGTGCTGAAATCTGATTGTTCATTTTATTATTTATTTTCTGTTACTGCAAAATAACAAAGGAGGTATTTTTTTGGCTTAGATGTACCATTCGCCTGCAGTCTGCCATCTTGTTTTTTTTTTATTTTATTATTAAACTTTTATTATTAAATATAAATAAATTAGTCAATTTAATTAAATAACATGTTTATAATAAGTAAATATGGATGAAAATTATTTTGGAAATGAGAAACGAAGCAAATGTGTTTTGATTTAAAATATAAGATGGCGGACTGTGGGTGAATGGTACATCTAAACTTTATACAATTGGGATATGGGGAAGACAAAAAGCAGAAATTTCAGGAGCAAGAATAATTTAGATGATTATTTTAATGTTACAATGAAGAAATAAGAAGCTGGTTGTTTATATATTGTTACAAGTAAACAAATAAGATAGAAAAAGAAAATTTAAGTTTTAAATATTTTAATCTTTGGCAGAAATAATTTCAGAGTGGAAAAAAAACCCCCTTAAGATTGGGGGGGGGGGGGGGGAAGCAGAGAAAATCTTCGCAAATGTGGTAGATTTTCACCCTTGTAACAGGGTTCATACTCATTTCTTTAAATAAAATTCGAGGACCAAAACAATAAAAATTTAAGGACATACAAATTGATAAACTATTGAATTAGGAAATTTTAACTAAATTAATTATGCTCTATTATTTATTTTTACAATAAAATAAATAATACAGCAGAGAAGTTTTTTGCCCCTAATTTTGAAAAGATGGAGAAAAGGAAGGGACTTTTTGCAGATTTTTCTTAAAAATAAGGACCTTTAAGGATAAAAAATTACTTTTCAAATTTTTAGGGACTTTTATGACCGTACGAACTCTGTGTAATTAAATTTTCGGAAAGAAAATGAAAATGGAAACGCGAATTAAAACAAGTATAAAAAATGGAAATGAATAAAAGGTTAAGGAAAAGGAAAAATTGTTTAAAAAGAAATCTACATAAAAGTAAAATAAAACTAGATTTTTAACATTCATGCATTTATAATTTATAAATACAGAAATCACTTACCTTCTTTAATTTCCTGTAGGAAAACAGAAGAATGACATGATTGTGTTTTATAAAACACCTTATTTTTTGACGTTTTGCAATAATTAATTGCAAGAAAAACAGCCCTGAAACAAGCACTTAGCAATATAAATTAATTATATTCAAGAAAAATAGCTCTGAAAAGAACTTTTATGAAAATTAAATACTAAAATAGCTGTCGTGTCGATATTAAATAAACAAAACTGCCAACAGGTACTTGTGACCGCGACAATCTGACAGTTTATAGATCGCGCGCCTGTGCGTTAGTTCTTGACTGTGCTCAGTAGTGGCGCTTGTATCGCGCCGGTTCGGGTTTTCGCTCCACTGTCCTATCTGGTGGAATATATTATCTGTGCTCTCAATAGGGTGTAATCTCGTTCAACCCCTTCTGTAATCAGTGTAATCGTACTGTAATCAATTCTTAATCACGTCATCACATATAATCGGTGATAATCGAAGAAATCTTAATGTAATCACATGTAATCAATTGTAATCTATATAATTTTAGTATAATCAAGTATAATCTCGAACTGAAAATCTAGTTTGTACCAGTACGCCGCGCTTTTCACGAGTAGCCACTATTAAGACGGAACTTGGAAACACAGAATTTTTCAAGGGAGAGTGTTTTGGTTTTATTATTTGTTTTTGTGGTTTCTGCTTCGTTAGAGATTGCAAGTGCAACACACGCTGAATTTTTCTTTTCTGCATCATCCATTCTGATTGTTGAGGAGGAGATTCATTCAGTTACGTTAACTTGCCCCCCCCCCCCTACTTTCGAAAATTTAAATTTCAAAGATACCAGGAACAAGGGCGGCGCCAAGATTTGCCCGACGGGGGGGGGGGGACATGGTCTCCCCAATAGGGGGCCAAATTGGTAATATATATATATATATATATATATATATATATATATATATATATATATATATATATATATATATGTTGTAGGCTAATTGGGAAATCCGGCTCTTTGCAAAGAGCCGGTCTAATTGAAGAGTCATTTACCTTTTTCCAATCAGCCTGCTATTTTTCAAGCCTATTGCAAAGATCCTAGACAGCTTTAGGCTAATTTGAATATGGTCATTTATTTCTTAATAAACCTGATAATGTTTAGGTTTATTGCAAAGATACTAGATAGCGTTAGGCTAATTGAAAAATGGCCATGCCTATTTAGAAAATGACCAGCTCTTTGTCAATATATGGTGTTGTACCCAACTCTAACCTGAAAATTCCATTCGAAGTCGGCCCCACCAGTGGCTGAGAGGTTCTGCTCTCGAAGGTGGTAGACGGGAGGTGCTGGGTTCAAATCCCTGTCGCGCTCGTCGACCTAACCGTTCGGAGTTTTCCGTGGTTTTCTTCGAACCTTGCGTAAATACGGGTTAGGATCCCTTAAAAAGTCCCCCACGGAGGGCACTCCCCCCTGGGCCTATATCCCTCGTGTTGATAATTGGCCTTCATAAATCAACCCAACCCATTCGAAGTCGACCCGAACCCGACAGAAAAATTCTATCGAACCGTAACCCGATCCTAAAAGGAAAAATTAATACCTTCGAGTCCCAACCCGACCCGAACCAGAAAACTGAAGTTAACCCGAGCAGAACCCGACAAAAAATCCATCAAACCGTAACAAGAACAACCGAACCAGACAAAAGAAATTCCTTCATGTCGCAACCCGGCCCGAACTTTAAAAGTCGAAGTTAACCAGTAACCCAAACACGAACAAAACATAAAATATCCATCGAACCGTAACCCGATCCGAACCCAAAAAATACATTCCTTCGTGTCGCAACCCGAGACGAACCTAAAAATCGAAATTAACCCGAAACCCGACCCGAATCAGGAAAAAATTTCCATCGAACAATAACCCGATTTGAACACGACAAAATAATTTCCGTCGTCATGCAACCCGACCAGAACCGGAAAATTGAAGTTAACTCGAAGTCCGACCAGAACCCAACAAAGAAAATCCATCGAACCGTAACCCGATCCGAACCCGACAAAATAAAATCCGTCGCAACGCAACCCGATCCGAAGCTGAAATTTCAAGTTAACCCGAAACCCCGACAGAAAATTACCATCGTGCCATGACCCGATTCAGATTAAAAAAATCCGTTGAACAGTAACCCGATCCGAACCCGACAAAATAAATTTCTTCATCTCGCAACCCAACCCGAACCGGAAAATTGAAGTTGACCCGAAAGCCGACCGAAACCAGACAAATAAAAATCCATCGATACTTAACCCGATCCGAAAACGAAAAAGTAAATTCCTTCGTGTCACAGCCTAATCCAAATAAAAAAATTTAAGTTAACCCGAAACCCGCTATAAACATGAAAATTTAAGTTACCGCGAAACATGACGCACACACACACAAACCCGACAAAAAATTACCATCTCCCCGAAACCGACCCAAACCAGACAAAAAAATTCCATTGAACAGTAACCCGATCCGAACCCGACAAAATAAATTTCTTTGTCTTGGAACCCGACCCGAACTTGAAAATTGAAGTTAACCCGAAAGCCGACCCGAACTTCAAAATTCAAGTTAATCCGAAAGCCGACCCGAACCATACAAATAATAATTCCATCGATACGTAACCCGATCCGAACTTGAAAAATTAATTTTCTTCATCACGCAACCAGATCCGAAACAGAAAATTGAAGTTAACCTCAAACCCGACCCAACCACGACAAAAAAATCCATCGAACCGTAACCCGATCCGAACCCGACAAAATAAATTCCTTCGTGTCATAACCCGATCCAAACCAGAAAATTCAAGTTAACCCGAAACCCGACCCAATCCAGACAAAAAATACAACGTACCGTAACCCAATCTAAACCTGTCAAAATAATTTCCTTCGCGTCACAACCCGATCCAAACCAGAAAATTCAAGTTAATCTGAAACTCCTCCCGAACCAGGTAAAGAAATCCAATGAACCATAGTCCAATCCGAACCCGAAAAAATAAATTTCTTCGTCTCGCAGCCCGACTCGAACATGAAAATTGAAGTTAACCCGAAACCCGACCGAATCTGAAATTTATGCTAACCCGAAACCCAACCCAAATCTGAAAATTTAAATTAGCCCGAAACCCTACCCGAACTCGACAAAATTAATCCTTTAGACCGTAACCCAATCCGAACCCGACAAAATAAATTCCTTCGTCTCGCAACCCGACTCGAACCTGAAAATTGAAGTTAACCCGAAACCCAAACGAAACCCGAAAATTCATGCTAATCCGAAACCCGACCCAAATCTGAAAATTTAAGTAAGCCCGAAACCCGACCGAACCCGACAAAATTAATCCATCGGACCGTAATCCAATCTGAATGCGACCAAATAAATTTCTTCGTCTTGCAACCCGATCCGAACCTGAAAATTGAAATTAACCCAAAAGCCGACCCAAACCAAACAAATACAAATCGATCGATACGTAATCCGATCCGAACCCGACAAAATAATTTTCGTCATCACGGAACCCGATCAAAACCAGGAAATTGAAGTTAATCCGAAACCCGACCGGAACCAGACAAAAAAAAATCCATCGATCCTTATCCCGATCCGAATCTGACAAAATAATTTCCATCATCTTGCAACCCGACCCGAACCTGAAAATTGAAGCTAACTCGAAACTCGACCCAAACCCGACAAAAAAATCCATCGAATCGTAACCCAATCCGAACCCGAAAAAATAAATCCCTTCGTCTCACAACCCGAGATGAACCAGAAAATTTAAGTTAACCCCAAAACCGATCCGAACCTGAAAATTTAATTTAACCCGAAACCTAAAAACAGAAAATTATTTTGTCAGGTTCCGATCAGATTACGTATCGATGGATCTTTATTTGTTTGGTTCGGTTCGGCCTTCGGGTTAACTTCAATTTTCTGGTTCGTGTAGGTTTGCGAGACGAAGGAATTTATTTTGTCGGGTTGTGATCGGGTTACGGTCCGATGGATTAATTTTGTTGGGTTCGGATCGGGTTTCGGCTAACTTATATTTTCAGAATATTTGGTCGGGTTTCGGGTTAGCATAAATTTTCAGGTTCGGTCGGGTTTCGGGTTAGCTTCAATTTTCAGGTTCGAGTCGGGTTGCGAGACGAAGGAATTTATTTTTAGGGTTCGGATTGGGCTACGGTTCGTTGTACTTCTTTGTCTGGCTCGGGTCGGGTTTCGGGTTAACTTGATTTTTCTGGTTTGGATCGGGTTGTGACACGAAGGAATTTATTTTGTCGGATTCGGATTGGGAATGGTTCAATGGATTTTTTTTTGTCGGGTTTCGGGTTAACATCAATTTTCTGGTTCAGATCGGGTTGCTCTAATTTTTTGCTCTCTAATATTAGAATTTGCTTTGCATTCGGTATCGAGATATTTCAATTACAAGAAGGAGGGGGCATCCCCCCCCCCCCACATTCGAATATCGAAGTTTCAAATATGCCAAAATGTAGCTCGCAATTAGCTCTAATTTGCTCTCTAATATTAGAATTTACTCTGGATATGGTACCGCGATATTCCAATTAGAATGGTGGGGGGGAGGGGGGGGTGGGGCTAAGTTAACGCTAGCCCCCTCCCACTTCCGAATATTAAAATTTCAAGTATGCCAAAATTTAGCTCTCAATTAGCTCTAATTTGCTCTCTAATATTAGAATTTGCTCTGGTTATGGTGCCGCGATACTCCAATTAGAATGGTGGTAGTGGGGAGAGGGGGGGGGACAAGTTAACGCTACCCCCCCCCTCCAAAAATCAAAATTTCAAATATACCAAAATTTAGCTTTTAATTAGCTCTAATTTGCTCTGCATTCAGCATCGAGATATTTCAATTACAAGAAGGGGGGCAGTCCCCCACCCACATTCAAATATCGAAGTTTCAAATATGCTAAAATTTAGTTCTCAATTAGCTCTCTAATATTAGAATTTGCTCTTGTTATGATATCGAGATGTTTCAGTTACAAGAACCCCCCCTCCCCCCCCACTGTCGACTGTCGAAATTTCAAATACGCCAAATTATAGCTCTCAATTAGCTATAATTTGCTTTCTAATATTAGAATTTGCTCTGGTTATGGTACCGCGATATTCCAATTAGAATGGTGGAGGGACTAAGTTAACGCTATCCCCCCCTTTCGAATATCGAAATTTCAAATATGCCAAAATTTAGCTCTCAATTAGCTCTAATTTGCTCTCTAAAATAGGCGTAGCGTGACTGAAAATTTTGGGGGGGGGGGGGGCACAAATGTTTATTAAACACATACATGCACGCACGCACACATTCCCATATACATATACAATGGTATCTTGGTTAAAAACGGCGTCGCAGGAATTTTTCACATTGGGTAAAAGGAATTCAGTTGCGATCTTCTAGCCCTCTAGACCTAAAAGTTTATTTTTCTTAAACATTTTCGTCGTACAGCAATTTTGAATTTTTGGCGAAATGTTTATGTGATTTTTAGCGTTTTTTCGCGTTTTGTGACAATTTCTTAACATTTGTGTTAGGACACAAGTTTCAATCTTTTACACAATGTAGTAAAATTTGTCCTCTGCCTTTTTTTAATTTTTCGCGAAATTTTTGTGTGATTTTTAGCGTTTTTTATCTTTCCGAAGCAATTTTTTAAACATTCGTATGAGAAATTTGGTTTTATTTTTTCAGCCGATATAGTACATTTTCTCCTCTGCGATGTTTTAACTTTTTGAAAATTTATTATATGATTTTTCGCGTTCCGCGGCGATTTTTTTTTACATCCGTAAACGGAATCCAACATCAATCTTTTAGTCCAATATTGCAAATTTTGTTATCTGCGATTTTTAGATTTTTCACGAATTTTCACGAATATGCAATTTTAAGCATTTCGCGGCGATTTTCTTAAACATTCGTAAAATACATCTGTTTTCAATTTTTCAGCCCGATATAATAAATTTTGTCCTCAGTGATTTCTAAATTTTTCTTAAATTTTTTATGTGATGTTTAGTGTTTTTCCGCGGTTTTTGGTAATTTTTTAACATTTGTGATGCGAATCTGGTTTCAACCTTTTAACCCATTATTTCAAAATTTGTCCTCTGCGATTTTAAAATTTTTCATGAAATTTTTATGAGATATTTTGGTGTTTTTTCACGTTCTGCTGCGATTTTTAAACATTCGTAAAAAAGGTCCAGTTTTAATCTTTCAGACCATTGTACTAAATTTTGAACTGTGCGATTACATTTTGTACTCAATTTTGTACTTACTGATTTTAATCGCAAATTTTTCATGTGACTTTTTGCGGAGGTTTTTTTTTTTTTTTTTTTTTTTTTTCGTTTCGTGGAAGTTCTTAATATATGTAACAAGAATCCAATTACAACCTTTTAGTCCAATATAGTAAATGTTGACTTATTTTCAATAATGTTTATTCGGAACTCGTTATAGCGAATTTGTTATGCGGGGTTTGGCGTTTTTTCGCGCTTTGCAACGATTTTTTTTACACTCGTAAAATGAATCTAGCTACAATCTTTTAACCTAATATAATAAATTTAGTTCTCTGCGATTTTAAGTTTTTCGTGAAATTTTTTTAAGTTTTTACACATTTTGAAGCGATTTTTCTAACATTAGTAAAATAAATCTGGTTTCAGTCTTTAAATACGATACCGTCAATTTTGTCCTCTGCAATGTTTTAATTTTTCGTAATTTTTTTTATGTGATTTTTTTTTTTTTTCACGTTTCGTGGAGATATTTTCACATTCGTAAAAAGAATCCAGTTTTAAACTTTTAGCCCAATAGAGAAACTTTTTTTTCTCTTTTCAATAAACTTTATTCGGAATCCGTACTATGATTTTAATTTTTCATGCGATTTTAAATCTTTTTCGCCTTCCGCGGCGATTTTTTGAAATTCGTAAAAAGAATCCAGCTACAATTTTTTAACCTAATGTAATAAATTTTGTTCTCTGAGATTTTTAAGTTTTTCGCGATTATTATTATTATTATTATTATTATTATTTGCACAGTTTACGTTTTTATGCGTTTTGCGGCGATTTTTCTACATTCGTAAAGGAAATCTGGTTTCAGTCTTTGAACACATACTAAATTTTGTCAACTGTGGTTTTTGAATTTTTCGTGCTTTTTTTTCACGTTTTGTGGAGATATTTTCACAATCATAAAAATAATCCACTTTCAATCTACCAATACAGTATTTTTTTTATCTTTTCAATAAAGTTTATTCATGATCCGTAAAATTATTTTAATTTATCATGCAATTTAAACTTTCTTTTTTTTTCGTTTTGTGGCAATTTTTTAACATTTATTACAGGAATCGGGTTTCAATCTTTTAGTCCCGTTTAGTCCAATATAGTAAATTTTGTCCTCTGCGATTAAAAAAAAAAAAAAAAAAAAAAAAAAAAGAGAGAGAGATTTTTGGCGTTTTTTCGCATTCTGTGGCAAAAGGAATCCGGTTTAACTACTATATTGTATTAAAATTGCGTACATAAAAAATTGTACACGATTTTCTGCGGTTTTTCGCGGTTAGCTTCAATTTTTTAAGACTTGTAAAATGAATTCGTTTTCAAGATTTTAAACTAATATAGTATATTTTGTCCTCTGCAAGTTTAGAATTGCTCCCGAATTTTTTGGTGATTTTTCTCTTTTTCGGCAAATTTTTTACCTTTTTTTTTTTTCTAAACATTAAGAAGTAACCCTGTTAAATTTTGCTTTTCTGCGATTAAATTAAAGTTGGACGAAAACAAAATCGTCGTAACGTGAACTACGATGCTCAAAATATTAAACTAATTTGGGTCGAAATAAAAAAATTTAAAAATTCAAGGTTAGTTTGATTTGAGACCAGATCAGGTGTAGCCTGCACGGGTGTACACTGTTGACAGCAGTTGGACCCCACTACTAGGTTAATTTAATTCGAGGTTCACTTGGGAAAAAAACGACCAAGTAAATGAGGAAAGCTCCACTAGATCATTTTATTGAAATTAATATTTTTGTAACAAATATAATAAACAGCATCACAGCAACTGTATCTAACGCCTGGTGTGTGTGTGTGGGGGGGGGGGGGGCACCACCGCGGTACGGCCCTGATAATAAATAAAAGACATTTATAAAACTTTTAAGACATTTGAAATAAGTTTAAACGGCACTTTTAAGAAGTAATTAATCATGTAATGTATGTGGGCCTGCAAAATTGTATGGAAAATTGCACCTTCGATAGCAACGGTTTTGCTTAACAATGGTATTTCTGGAACGGATTACCATCGTTTACCAAGGTACAGCTGTATATTAACTTTAAAACAGTTCATTCAAGAAGGCTTTGAAGATTTTGAAAAAAAAAAAAAAAATCACAACCATTGCATCTTAAAAATGCGGAGGTATAGTAGAAGATTAAGTGCTGTCAATAAAAATAATAATAAGCAAGAGAGAGGAACATATTTAATAATTAAATGAAGAAAATATTAATTATTTTTTATAATCTGAGTGATGTGTGGTTGCATTCCATTGATAAATAACTCCAACGACACAGCTTGGAAAAGCAGGATATTTATGACTTGATTAAATTATAATTAAAGTTACAACAAATGAAATGAAATATAAATTGCGGGGAAACAGAACTCCCGCAGGTCCGTGAAGTTAGCCCCTTGACTTTACAGAATTAAAAAACTGAAAACAGCATAGGTTTGAGCGTCGTTTGAGCGCGTTTGAGCGACAAAAATTTTCGTTTGAGCGACAATTTTACAAAGTTTAGAAACAAAATAAAACTCGGGGGCTAACTTCGCGTGAAGTTGGCCCCTCGACATTATCGAATTTAAAAACTGAAAGCAGCATCGGTTTGAGCGTCGTTTGAGCGTGTTTGAGCGACAAAAATTTTCATTTCAGCGAAAAACAGAAAAAGGCTATAAGCGAAAATAGACTCAGAGGGCCAATTAAACGTGAAGTTGGCCCCCCGACTTTATGGAAGTTAACAATTGAAAACAGCATAGGTTTGAGCGTCATTTGAGCGCGTTTGAGCGACAAAAAAAATTGTTTGAGCGACATTATTTTCACAGTTATAAAAGTATTAATTTTTCCCGACAGCAAAATTCACAGTTTCTATACAGCCCGTTAATTTAAGTATTTTGAAATTCTTAATATATTATACGATACAGCGATAAAAGTAATTGATTGAGCGTTAAAAAGTTTTGTATCAGCATTATTATTTTAACACTTATAGAACACTCATTTTTTGCATTGAACTAAAATCACAGTTTGTATTTAGCCCCCTAAATTAATTTTTTTTTAAATTCTGTATATACCATACTTTTGAGTGTCCCCGTCCAGTATAATAGTTTGAGCCTTGAAAAGTTTTGTTTCAACAGTGATATTTTCACAGTTATAATGCATCGTTTTTTTCCAAAGGTCTAAAATCACAGATTGCATACAGCCCCTTAAATTAAACATTTTGAAATTCTGAATATACCATACTTTACAGCGTTCAAAGTAATCGTTTGAGCTTTAAAAAGTTTTGTTTCCGAGCTAATATTTTCACATTTATTAGGCATTATTTTTTCCAAAGGTCTAAAATCACAGATTGTATACGGCCCCCAAAATTAATTATTTTGAAACCATGCATTTAAGCGTCAAATGTAATAGTTCAAGCGTTAAAAAGTTTTTTTCCCACAGTAATATTTTCACAGTTATTACAGATTCTTTTTTCCAAAGATAAATAATAACTTTATAAGATACTCATGTATTTACACATCTTAAGTTGACAGTTTATATACAATTTGTTATTTATTATTTATATTTTTTAAAACGACTGAGGTTTGAGCGTCATTCGAGGAAATTTCAGATTCCAAAATTTTTATTCTACCATCATTCTTAGCTAGTTATGTGGCATTATCTTATAAGAGATTTCAATTTGACAGTTTGTATACAACTCCTCCTACAAACATTCTCGACTTTCTGCAAGTACTGTTCGTTTGAGCGTCTACAAATGACCATATATACCAAAAAGAATAAGTTCTAAAGATATTTATAGTTTCTTTATAAGATAATCATGTATCTACACATCTAAATTTGACAGTTTGTAAAGAGTACCTCGCACAAACAATCTCGACATTCTGCAAGTGACGATCGTTTGAGCGTCTACAAATAACTTATTTACCAAAAACAATAAGTTCTAATGATATTTATAGTATCTTTATATGATGATAAAATATTTTTAGAACTTAATTTGACAATATCAATAAAATAAGTTATTTATTATTATTTTATTATTTTTTTTTTAATTTCTGAGGTTTGAGCGTCATTCAAGGACATTTCAGTTGCTATTTTTTTTTTTTTTTTTTTTTTTATAGAATCATTTTGAGCTTTGTTATATGGCATTTAGCTATAAGAGATAATAATTTGCACAGTTTGTATACAGCCCCTCATACAAACATTCCCGACATTCTAACAGTGCCGTTCGTTTGAGCGTCTACAAATGACTTCTGTACCAAAAAGAATAAGCTCTAATGATATTTATAGCTTCTTTATAAGATAATCATATAGTTACAGATGTTAATTTGACAGTTTAAATTACATAAAATATTTATTATTTTTAATTTTTTTTGTAAATCTGAGGTTTCAGCGTCATTCGAGGACATTTCAGATTCCAAAGTTTTTGTTATAGCATCATTCTTAGCCTAGTTAGGTGCCATTTTTTGATAATAGGTTTCAATTTGACAGTTTGTATACTGTCCATTCAAACAAACTTTCTCGACTTTTTGCAGGTGCTGTTCGTTTGATCGTCTACAAATGACTTATTTACCAAAAAGAATAAGCTCTAATGATATTTATAGTTTCTGTAAAAGATAATCAAGTATTTACACATTTTAATTTGACAGTTTGTATACAGCCCCTCATACAAACATTCCCGACTTCCTGCAGGTGCTGTTCGTTTGAGCGTCTACGAATGACTTATTTACCAGAAACAATAAGTTCTAATGATATTTATAGTATCTTTATATGATGATAAAGTATTTTTAGAACTTAATTTGACAATATCAATAAAATAAGTTATTTATTATTATTATTTTTTTTAATTTCTGAGGTTTGAGCGTCATTCAAGGACATTTCAGATGCTAAAATTTTTGTTATAGCATTATTCTGAGCTTTGTTATATGGCATTTTGCTAAAAGAGATAATAATTTGACAGTTTGTATACAGCCCCTCATACAAACATTCACGACATTCTGCAAGTGCCGTTCGTTTGAGCGTCTACAAATGACTTATGTACCAAAAAGAATAAGCTCTAATGATATTTATAGCTTCTTTATAACATAATCAAATATTTACACATCTTAATTTGACAGTTTGTATACAGCCCCTCGTACAAGCATTCACGACATTCTGCAAGTGCTGTTCGTTTGAGCGTCTACAAATGACTTATGTACCAAAAAGAATAAGCTCTAATGATATTTATAGCTTCTTTATAAGATAATCAAGTATTTACACATCTTAATTTGACAGTTTGTATACAGCCCCTCGTACAAGCATTCTCGACATTTTGCAAGTGCCGTTCAATTGAGCGTCTACAAATGACTTATGTACCAAAAAGAATAAGCTCTAATGATTTTTATAGCTTCTTTATAAGATAATCAAGTATTTACACATCTTAATTTGACAGTTTGTATACAGCCCCTCGTACAAGCATTCTCGACATTTTGCAAGTGCCGTTCGTTTGAGCGTCTACAAATGACTTATGTACCAAAAAGAATAAGCTCTAATGATTTTTATAGCTTCTTTATAAGATAATCAAGTATTTACGCATCTTAATTTGACAGTTTGTATATTGCCCCTCGTACAAGCATTCTCGACATTCTGCAAGTGCCGTTCGTTTCAGCGTCTACAAATGACTTATGTACCAAAAAACAATAAGTTCTAATGATATTTATAGTATCTTTATATGATAATAAAATATTTGTAGAACTTAATTTGACAATATCAATAAAATAAGTTATTTATTATTATTTTTATTTTATTTTTTTAAATTTCTGAGGTTTCAGCGTCATACAAGGACATTTCAGATGCTAAAACATTTGTTATAGCATTATTCTGAGCTTTGTTATATGGCATTTTGCTAAAAGAGATAATAATTTGACAGTTTGTATACAGCCCCTCATACAAACATTCCCGACATTCTGCAAGTGCCGTTCGTTTGAGCGTCTACAAATGACTTATGTACCAAAAAGAATAAGCTCTAATGATATTTATAGCTTCTTTATAAGATAATCAAATATTTACGCATCTTAATTTGACAGTTTGTATACAGCCCCTCGTACAAGCATTCTCGACATTTTGCAAGTGCCGTTCGTTTGAGCGTCTACAAATGACTTATGTACCAAAAAGAATAAGTTCTAATGATTTTTATAGCTTCTTTATAAGATAATCAAGTATTTACACATCTTAATTTGACAGTTTGTATACAGCCTCTCGTACAAGTATTCTCGACATTCTGCAAGTGCCGTTCGTTTGAGCGTCTACATATGACTTCTGTACCAAAAAGAATAAGCTCTAATGATATTTATAGCTTCTTTATAAGATAATCAAATATTTACACATCTTAATTTGACAGTTTGTATACAGCCCCTCGTACAAGCATTCTCGACATTTTGCAAGTGCCGTTCGTTTGGGCGTCTACAAATGACTTATGTACCAAAAAGAATAAGCTCTAATGATATTTATAGCTTCTTTATAAGACAATCAAGGATTTACACATCTTAATTTGACAGTTTGTATACAGCCCCTCGTACAAGCATTCTCGACATTCTGCAAGTGCCGTTCGTTTGAGCGTCTACAAATGACTTATGTACCAAAAAGAATAAGCTCTAATGATATTTATAGCTTCTTTATAAGATAATCAAGTATTTACGCATCTTAATTTGACAGTTTGTATATTGCCCCGCGTACAAGTATTCTCGACATTCTGCAAGTGCCGTTCGTTTGAGCGTCTACAAATGACTTATGTACCAAAAAGAAAAAGCTCTAATGATATTTATAGCTTCTTTATAAGATAATCAAATATTTACACATCTTAATTTGACAGTTTGTATACAGCCCCTCGTACAAGTATTCTCGACATTCTGCAAGTGCCGTTCGTTTGAGCGTCTACAAATGACTTATTTACCAAAAACAATAAGTTCTAATGATATTTATTGTATCTTTATATGATAATAAAATATTTTTAGAACTTAATTTGACAATATCAATAAAATAAGTTATTTATTATTATTTTTATTATTATTTTTTTAAATCTCTGAGGTTTGAGCGTCATACAAGGACATTTCAGATGCTAAAATATTTGTTATAGCTTTATTTTGAGCTTTGTTATATGGCATTTTGCTAAAAGAGATAGTAATTTGAAAGTTTGTATACAGCCCCTTATACAAACATTCCCGATATTCTGCAAGTGCCGTTCGTTTGAGCGTCTACAAATGACTTATGTACCATAAAGAATAAGCTCTAATGATATTTATAGCTTCTTTATAAGACAATCAAGGATTTACACATCTTAATTTGACAGTTTGTATACAGCCCCTCGTACAAGCATTCTCGACATTCTGCAAGTGCCGTTCGT
Organism: Maratus michaelseni; assembly: GCA_963931845.1. Taxonomy (NCBI): domain Eukaryota; kingdom Metazoa; phylum Arthropoda; class Arachnida; order Araneae; family Salticidae; genus Maratus; species Maratus michaelseni. Next base: position 40,126,642 of record OZ007599.1, on the reverse strand, counting down.
TTGAGCGTCTACAAATGACTTATGTACCAAAAAGAATAAGCTCTAATGATATTTATAGCTTCTTTATAAGATAATCAAGTATTTACGCATCTTAATTTGACAGTTTGTATATTGCCCCTCGTACAAGCATTCTCGACATTCTGCAAGTGCCGTTCGTTTGAGCGTCTACAAATGACTTATGTACCAAAAACAATAAGTTCTAATGATATTTATAGTATCTTTATATGATAATAAAATATTTTTAGAACTTAATTTGACAATATCAATAAAATAAGTTATTTATTATTTTTTTTATTATATTTTTTTAAATATCTGAGGTTTCAGCGTCATACAAGGACATTTCAGATGCTAAAACATTTGTTATAGCATTATTCTGAGCTTTGTTATATGGCATTTTGCTAAAAGAGATAATAATTTGACAGTTTGTATACAGCCCCTCATACAAACATTCCCGACATTCTGCAAGTGCCGTTCGTTTGAGCGTCTACAAATGACTTATGTACCAAAAAGAATAAGCTCTAATGATATTTATAGCTTCTTTATAAGATAATCAAGTATTTACACATCTTAATTTGACAGTTTGTATACAGCCCCTCGTACAATCATTCTCGACATTCTGCAAGTGCCGTTCGTTTGAGCGTCTACAAATGACTTATGTACCAAAAAGCAATAAGTTCTAATGATATTTATAGTATCTTTATATGATAATAAAATATTTGTAGAACTTAATTTGACAATATCAATAAAATAAGTTATTTATTATTATTTTTATTTTATTTTTTTAAATTTCTGAGGTTTCAGCGTCATACAAGGACATTTCAGATGCTAAAACATTTGTTATAGTATTATTCTGAGCTTTGTTATATGGCATTTTGCTAAAAGAGATAATAATTTGACAGTTTGTATACAGCCCCTCATACAAACATTCCCGACATTCTGCAAGTGCCGTTCGTTTGAGCGTCTACAAATGACTTATGTACCAAAAAGAATAAGCTCTAATGATATTTATAGCTTCTTTATAAGATAATCAAGTATTTACACATCTTAATTTGACAGTTTGTATACAGCACCTCGTACAAGTATTCTCGACATTCTGCAAGTGCCGTTCGTTTCAGCGTCTACAAATGACTGATGTACCAAAAAGAATAAGCTCTAATGATTTTTATAGCTTCTTTATAAGATAATCAAGTATTTACGCATCTTAATTTGACAGTTTGTATATTGCCCCTCGTACAAGCATTCTCGACATTCTGCAAGTGCCGTTCGTTTCAGCGTCTACAAATGACTTATGTACCAAAAACAATAAGTTCTAATGATATTTATAGTATCTTTATATGATAATAAAATATTTGTAGAACTTAATTTGACAATATCAATAAAATAAGTTATTTATTATTTTTTTATTATATTTTTTTAAATTTCTGAGGTTTCAGCGTCATACAAGGACATTTCAGATGCTAAAACATTTGTTATAGCATTATTCTGAGCTTTGTTATATGGCATTTTGCTAAAAGAGATAATAATTTGACAGTTTGTATACAGCCCCTCATACAAACATTCCCGACATTCTGCAAGTGCCGTTCGTTTGAGCGTCTACAAATGACTTATGTACCAAAAAGAATAAGCTCTAATGATATTTATAGCTTCTTTATAAGATAATCAAATATTTACGCATCTTAATTTGACAGTTTGCATACAGCCCCTCGTACAAGCATTCTTGACATTTTGCAAGTGCCGTTCGTTTGAGCGTCTACAAATGACTTATGTACCAAAAAGAATAAGTTCTAATGATTTTTATAGCTTCTTTATAAGATAATCAAGTATTTACACATCTTAATTTGACAGTTTGTATACAGCCTCTCGTACAAGTATTCTCGACATTCTGCAAGTGCCGTTCGTTTGAGCGTCTACATATGACTTCTGTACCAAAAAGAATAAGCTCTAATGATATTTATAGCTTCTTTATAAGATAATCAAATATTTACACATCTTAATTTGACAGTTTGTATACAGCCCCTCGTACAAGCATTCTCGACATTTTGCAAGTGCCGTTCGTTTGAGCGTCTACAAATGACTTATGTACCAAAAAAAATAAGCTCTAATGATATTTATAGCTTCTTTATAAGACAATCAAGGATTTACACATCTTAATTTGACAGTTTGTATACAGCCCCTCGTACAAGCATTCTCGACATTCTGCAAGTGCCGTTCGTTTGAGCGTCTACAAATGACTTATGTACCAAAAAGAATAAGCTCTAATGATATTTATAGCTTCTTTATAAGATAATCAAGTATTTACGCATCTTAATTTGACAGTTTGTATATTGCCCGGCGTACAAGTATTCTCGACATTCTGCAAGTGCCGTTCGTTTGAGCGTCTACAATGACTTATGTACCAAAAAGAAAAAGCTCTAATGATATTTATAGCTTCTTTATAAGATAATCAAATATTTACACATCTTAATTTGACAGTTTGTATACAGCCCCTCGTACAAGTATTCTCGACATTCTGCAAGTGCCGTTCGTTTGAGCGTCTACAAATGACTTATTTACCAAAAACAATAAGTTCTAATGATATTTATTGTATCTTTATATGATAATAAAATATTTTTAGAACTTAATTTGACAATATCAATAAAATAAGTTATTTATTATTATTTTTATTATTATTTTTTTAAATCTCTGAGGTTTGAGCGTCATACAAGGACATTTCAGATGCTAAAATATTTGTTATAGCTTTATTTTGAGCTTTTTTATATGGCATTTTGCTAAAAGAGATAGTAATTTGAAAGTTTGTATACAGCCCCTTATACAAACATTCCCGATATTCTGCAAGTGCCGTTCGTTTGAGCGTCTACAAATGACTTATGTACCATAAAGAATAAGCTCTAATAATATTTATAGCTTCTTTATAAGACAATCAAGGATTTACACATCTTAATTTGACAGTTTGTATACAGCCCCTCGTACAAGCATTCTCGACATTCTGCAAGTGCCGTTCGTTAGGGCGTCTACAAATGACTTATGTACCAAAAAGAATAAGCTCTAATGATATTTATAGCTTCGTTATAAGATAATCAAATATTTACGCATCTTAATTTGACAGTTTGTATATTGCCCCTCGTACAAGCATTCTCGACATTCTGCAAGTGCCGTTCGTTTGAGCGTCTACAAATGACTTATGTACCAAAAACAATAAGTTCTAATGATATTTATAGTATCTTTATATGATAATAAAATATTTGTAGAACCTAATTTGACAATATCAATAAAATAAGTTATTTATTATTATTTTTATTATTTTTTTTAAATTTCTGAGGTTTCAGCGTCATACAAGGACATTTCAGATGCTAAAACATTTGTTATAGCATTATTCTGAGCTTTGTTATATGGCATTTTGCTAAAAGAGATAATAATTTGACAGTTTGTATACAGCCCCTCATACAAACATTCCCGACATTCTGCAAGTGCCGTTCGTTTGAGCGTCTACAAATGACTTATGTACCAAAAAGAATAAGCTCTAATGATATTTATATCTTCTTTATAAGATAATCAAGTATTTACACATCTTAATTTGACAGTTTGTATACAGCCCCTCGTACAAGCATTCTCGACATTTTGCAAGTGCCGTTCGTTTGAGCGTCTACAAATGACTTATGTACCAAAAAGAATAAGCTCTAATGATATTTATATCTTCTTTATAAGATAATCAAGTATTTACACATCTTAATTTGACAGTTTGTATACAGCCCCTCGTACAAGCATTCTCGACATTTTGCAAGTGCCGTTCGTTTGAGAGTCTACAAATGACTTATGTACCAAAAAGAATAAGCTCTAATGATTTTTATAGCTTCTTTATAAGATAATCAAGTATTTACACATCTTAATTTGACAGTTTGTATACAGCCCCTCGTACAAGTATTCTCGACATTCTGCAAGTGCCGTTCGTTTGAGCGTCTACAAATGACTTATTTACCAAAAACAATAAGTTCTAATGATATTTATTGTATCTTTATATGATAATAAAATATTTTTAGAACTTAATTTGACAATATCAATAAAATAAGTTATTTATTATTATTTTTATTGTTATTTTTTTAAATCTCTGATGTTTGAGCGTCATACAAGGACATTTCAGATGCTAAAATATTTGTTATAGCATTATTTTGAGCTTTGTTATATGGCATTTTGCTAAAAGAGATAGTAATTTGACAGTTTGTATACAGCCCCTCATACAAACATTCCCGACATTCTGCAAGTGCCGTTCGTTTGAGCGTCTACAAATGACTTATGTACCATAAAGAATAAGCTCTAATGATATTTATAGTATCTCTATAAGATAATCAAGTATTTACACATCTTAATTCGACAGTTTAAATAAAATCATTTATTTATTATTATTATTATTATTTTCAAATGTCAGAGGTTTGAGCGAATAACGAGGAGCAAGTAACGCCTAGCGCAGAAAGACAACAAGAACGAGAAATCATGCGTCAAGCATAGATTGTGTAACACTTTTCAACACTGCCAAAAAAATAAATAAATAAATAAATAAATCAAATATTTACTATGTTTATTAAGGTGAAAGATGATATCTAAGTAAACCAATTAGAAAACGAATAACATATTTAAAAACCCAATTTCAGGAATTAATTACAATATTTGGAAATTATCGCAATTTTTTTGGGCAGTCCTGTATAAGATATATAGGTTTGTATATACACTACATAGAATGCTAAATTTTAGTTAAGTTAGGAAACGCGTAGTTTAGAATTCCCTCCTGGGATTTCCATTAGCAAACGGAAATGTTCTCGAGAAGTTTTTGTGCTGCCTGTATATGATCAATAGAATTTATACACACCAAGTAATAGGCAAAAAATGAGTTAAATATAAAAACGCGTTCAACAACTGAAAATGCACTCCCAGCAATTACTGTTAACACAACTTTAACTGAATTCTTTTGCGTGTTCCTGTAAATGAACGATGCAATACACACAATATTCTGCAGTAAGCATCTTGTAATGCACCTCAGTGATATATATCGATTTCAATATGTTTGGAATAGTGAAACATTATTAAAATAATCCGCAAACAATTTTTCTGCATAGACCGTAATGTAACGAAAAACTTTTGAGTGTCCCTGTAAAGGGGATATAAATGCTATGCACACAATAGTCTATCGTAAGCCTCTTGTAGTGTACCTCTCTGATATATATCATTTTCAATTTGTTTGGAATAGTGTAACATCATTAAAATAAACCGCAAATGATTTTTCCCCACTTACCGTTATGAAACGGAATTATTTTGCGTGCCCTGTAAAAAACTATATGTGCTACACACTTCATATTCAATACCGAACATGCCATAGTAAACCTCAATAACATATAACAATTTCATGATAATCTGAAAATATTTATGCAAGTTAGTGCACGGACAGACAGACGTACAGACAAACCGAATTCCTAAACACTTTTCAACTATGTTGGGAAGTGTTAAAAAAAGCGAAAAATTATGAAAGATGTGCAAGATGGATTAAATGATTTGAGTCCTGTAAAAACCTACATTGCAAATATTATCAGTGAAGATGATACAAATGAGATTAGTGACAGAGAAGATTGCCGAAAACGTGAAATGCTCTTAAAAGATGTCCAGAATTTAAATTTTTAGTTAAAATGTACAAGATCTGAATTATCTATATTAAAGAAAGAAAAACATGGTGCATTCAAAATTATTTCACAAAATTAAGAACTCTTCGTTATAGAAGAGAAACAATAGCTGAATTTAAAAAAATTAAAGAGAAAGTTGCGGCTTCTAGAGGAAGAGAACACAAAATCATATATATATATATATATATAGAATTTTTATGATATAAATGTCAATGTGCATTGGCCGTTTTGGTAAAACATAGAACAATCACTTTTATATCTCTCTATAAAATTAATAGAAATTGCAAACAAAGCCTAAGAATTAACAAAGTATAACCAAATCAAGAAAAAAATTCTGTCTTTTAAATTATTTTCAAAACCTTAAAATTATTTTTTTAAATTCAATTTAAAAATAAGTCATTGTATTTCTACCTAGAGTGTAAAAATAAATGTATTAAAATTGTTTGTATTTTATTTTAATAATACTTAATTTTCATGCTAAAGCTTCAATTTTTTTAATTTTTTTAAATAAATATATTGAATACACGTCAAAAATTTTTTTAATGTGTCTCCTCCCGAAAGAAAGATTAATCTTGAAATTTAAATATTAAGTGAATACCGCATTTTCAGTGCAAAATTTAATTGAATATTCTATATTCGGCAAAAATAACATTCTGTGTATCTCTAGTTTGCTTATTGTGATATTACGATAATCTAAATCTATTTAATATGATTTTGTATTGCTAAAATGATTACCAGTTCATTCAAAAAACAAAAACAATCATTCAAAAAGCAATTCATTTATTCACCCTTTTTAAAAGTTTAATTTTTTATACTAAATTTGATATATTGAAATAAAACACGAATATTGAAAAACACATAATACCCACCCTAGAAAAAAAAAAAAAAAAACTTTCTAAGAAGAACCGAGAAGGACCATTCTACGTCATCAGTCAAAGTTTCCTGTCTTCACTCTTCGGGGACGATTGAGTTCCCCCCCTGATATACATATCTATTACTTACAGACTACCGCATACCTTTGTAGTTTCCGCAGGATGACGGGGGTAAGGACAGCTTGTTATCTACAAAAGACTTGTTATCTCATCTGAAATCACTTGACCAGAAGAGGAGTGGGAGAGAGAATCGGTTTTCAGAATGCCTCGCCCCTGGTATTTCATTTGAACAGGATGTTAGTTTTGTGGATATCTTCAACATTTCCAAAGTTTACAAAATTCAAGATAAAGCTACTGTTTCAAACATAAATCTCTACAGACGCTACTCAGCTATAAATGGGCTTTAAAATGGCCTTGTGTGGGTCAAGTGACACAGATATGCCTTTTTGTAAACACTGTAAGTTATTTTCACAGAGCGGTTTCTGTAATGGAATTTCCTGTCGTTGGATGTCAGTTGTTTCTTTCTCTCTTTTTAGGTGCGTTCGTAATTATATAAATACGTAGCACCTATTGTCGTCGCTTGGTACGTCCGTCCGTCCGTCCGTCCGTCTGTCTGTCCGTCCGTCCGTCCGCATATAACAACGCAAAAACTACCCAACCGAATGGTTTGAGATTTAAGATATATTATCTTTGCAGAATTTTGTCGAGACATTTCAAATTGTATAAAAATCGAATCAAAACTTTAAGAGATATTAATAAAAATATTTATTAAGAAATTTGAATTTTTTAAAAAAAAATCGGTGCTTTTTTGTTATAGGAGCTTTCGAAGTTTAATCGTCAAGCGACCGAGATACTTATTTTATGACAGAAATTAATCTGCAGACGATATAATTCATTTCACAGAATTAAAAATCATCAAGATCTGAATATTTATATAACTATCTACAGTACGAACGCACCTCGTTTGTCACGTTTGACGTACAATTTCCAACTTGTTTTTTTCTTTTCTGGACATAGGTCCGATTCACTAACATTCTGCATATAAACTCAAGAGAAATTTTCAAACAAATTGTATGCCATTCAGAATGAAAATTGACACCTTAAAATGTGATCCATTAGACCCATTGCATTAGCAAATGAGAAAAATAAACATAAAATTTGGGTTTATTTAATTTCCAGACATTTTTAAGTTAAACATATACAAAAAAAATAAAATAAAATAAATAAATAAATAAAACAAAAAAAAAAATTGTAATTTAACAAATTACAACAACCATTGGGAAAATGTTCCGAAAGCTTAAAATATATATATATTCGTCGGAACCATCTACAGATAAGCACATTTTGCATTGCTACAGTTGAAGAGATCTTGGTGTTCTCTGCCCTCAAAAAAATATTCGTCTGAACTATCTACACAATCAATCTCTCCATCGCACCCCTGACAGCGTTGAAGGCATTCGTCATTCGATTGTAAGCAATGCGCCTTTCCATCATCGCATGTCGATGTCGCAGATGTTTCAACCAGCAAACGACAAACGTTGCGCGATACATAATGATATTTAACAACATACTGTCTGGCAGAATTGCTTAAAAAGTAAGTTGATAAGAGAAGCAACTGAACGCTATTGAGTAACATTAAGTCGTGCAAATAAAAGGGAAAGTGCTAACCAATATATATTAACCAATATACCCAAATATTTTGTCGGGTCCTTCCTACAATTACTTTAACTCTTGTTTAGATTGATGTCTGAGCTAAAGGTATTTTGAGGAAATTAAAGTTGAAGACCACGTTTTTTGCTTTATAAGACGATTTCTCATCCGACGTCCATTTTTGAATTCGGCTTTTTTTCATATCTGATAGTTTGCACCTATCCTTTTTGTATCTTTAATATTTTTGTAACGATTTTATGCATTTCTATTGCCTATTCAAAGAAAAATTCTTCTAAAGTTACCGAATTTCGTTAAAAACGGTTAAAAAAATAAAGTGACGACGCCAAGAGGTACATTCTCGACCGAAAACAACAACCATTTTCCCAATGGTTAAAAACAACATCCCTTATACAACCAGTTTCCTGATATGTTAAAATTAATTTTACAGAATTCCCATAGCAGTTTTTTATAATTTTTAACGACATTTTCATGCGTGACGAATGCACATGTTTATTTAATATGCCATTAGATGCTGTTTAAAAATTCTTTATTTGCATTGATTAGCGTTTATCGCAATAAGTATTTGCCCTTTTTAGGGTTTCGTTCATCTCACGAAACCCTATTACTCCCGCTCCGTTGTCTGTCCGTCACAGAGCCATTCTCAAAAAGTATGCAACTTACAAAGTTGAAACTTCGTGTATATAGATGAATACTAGCTGTGAAGAGCTCAAAATATTAAAATTTGAAAAATTCGTATTATTTCAATAAATAGAGATAAAAAACCAAAATTCTAACAGCCTTTTCCTATTAAATTTAAACATTTTTCGTTATAGCAGATACCAAAAATTTAAAATGCACAATGAAATTCTTTCTACAATAATTAATTTTCTATCAGACGATTTTCACGTGAAAAATGAAAATGAAATAAAAAGTTTCACCCATTGAAAAAAAGATAAATATGAAATAAAATTGATTGACGTCATAGTGGTAAATAAAACGGAAAATGTCTAAGATTTCTCAATAATACAAGGAGTATGAGTATGTGGATGTACACAAAGCAGATTAATATCACGTCATTAGAAAATTAAAAAGAAAATCTGACGTCCTATTGGAAGTTGAACGAATTTTTGCAGATGTTTGAGAATAATATAAAGCGAGTATCTATATGAATAATAGAGAATAGTAAATATATGAATTTGAGGAATATATTGAATCATGATAAAAACCCGATTATGGAAATATTCGCATACTTTAACATTTTAAAGGCGTCCAACATGTTTAATTTTGAAATTATATATTTTTTAAATATCGCATTTAGTCCGTATGACGGATATTATTATGACAGAATATAATAGCGGGTTTCGCCCGCTATCCGGCTGGTTTAGATTTTCGAAAAAACGGAAAAAATAGACCGGTAAATTTTTACTTTATAAAAAACATGACTTTTTTTTGTCGTTGTTGCTAAATTATATTTATTTGAATTTATTAAAGAAAGGATAAAGTGTTTTGAAAGGAATATTAAACGAAACCCTTTGTGCTATCTTCGATCACACTTACCCACTTTTTCTTTTCTTATCACATATAAACAAATAGGGAAAATTCTATGCACACATATTCATTTACACATACATAATGTTTTATGTAACAATTTGTTTTAGGTTAATATTATAAATGCAATGTTTAACAAATGCCATAATTGATATGCTTTTATTTTATTTGACATATATTCATTTTTTTATGCTAATTTCTGAACACGTGAGTACTCAAAAAGAAATTCTATAAAGAGCAAGTGTAGAAAAGAGGTACTACCCTAACAGCATGGCCAGTCGATGTGAAGTCCCATTGACGTCACACATGGTTAGAAGTGTCATAATCGCTACGGTGGATCAAAGTATGGATATTTCACTGACTTATTATTAATCTCAAATGATTGTTAACATTGAAAAGTCACTGTGACTGTCACTTTGTATTGGATCATCAGGTGACATTACAGTGAAGTCACCTTGTGATTCTCAAGTCACTGTGTCAATGTATCACTATGTCACTGTGTCAATCACTTCATTGTAAAGTCACCTGGTGACTGTTTAGTGGAGTGACCAAATGAGAGTAAAAATGAGACGAATGAAAGATATCACATTTCTGTTCATTGTAGTGACTGTGACAATTGTGACAATTTTTGATGTCAAGAAGACTTCACATCGACTGTCTGTGCTGTTAGGGTAGTACCTATTTTCTACACTTGCTGTTTATAGAATTTCCTTTTGAGTACTCTGTTCAGAAATTAGCATTTTGTGTTTGTTGCTTAAGTTTTGCACAATAGTTTATTATTAGATATATATTTTGGCCACGCACTTTTATATAGTCTACAACACCAATTCATAGAATTTTGGTGACCATGGACTCCTTTTCATATTTCGTGCGTCTTCTCGGACCCCTACGATTTGGAACTGAAGTTACTAATATCTATTAATATATCCAGGGTACGTACGAACCCTACATTCGAGCACCACTGTTTTTAAATAATAATCTTTACCTTATATAATCACATAATTTTAATATATTATCTGCGATTAAATAAGGCAAGATTTCTTTTCGAAGTAGTGGCGCTCAAGTAAAGGTGTTTACTCATCCTATATATCGAATACAAGATATATAAATTATTATGAAACTTAATGTCGTAATTAGAGGCATGAAGAAAGGGAGGGAGGGGGAGCACATTGCAACGTCACTTCCTAATATTCAAAATTGTATATTTTATATGTCAATTTAAAAAAAAGAAAAAGAACTCAAACTTAAAATAAGGGTAGGGTGTCAACATTTTCAAAAAATGCATTTTTTATTTTTCTAAAATACAACAAATTAAATAAATTAAGTAAAGCAAAACGCGGATTTCTACGATGATTACATCATCAGATATAACAGTTTTTGTGTTCTACTTACATGCCATAAACTAACTACCATCTACTAACTACCATTTATCTCAGAATGGATTTTGTCATTATCTGTCCTGTTTAAACTGACATATATAAACTTTTTTGCATGATGTAGTATGCATGAAATTTTGTACAGAGTTTTATGTTTTGTTTTTAATAAACTGTCTATAGAATTTTTTACTTCATGTGAAAATTTTGAAAATATTTCTCGAAGTGAAGAAATCACTCTCAAACACTTTCTAACATAGTTGAAAAGTGTTTAAGATTTTGGTTCCTCAGGCCGTCTATCTGTCTGTCTGTCCGTGCTCTAACTCACGTAAATATACTCCTATTGACATGCAATTAATATATGTTACTCATATATGTAATGACATGTTCAGTATTGAAAATGAAGTATGTAACATTTATACTTCGTTTACAGGGGGACATTATGATCTGTGGTGGAAAATCCTCTGTAGTGTCTTTTAATGATGTTACACTATTTCAAATATATTAAAATTGATATACGTCAGTGAAGTGTACTACAGGATACTTACAGGGAAACTCAAAAGAATTCCTTTATCTTATGGTCTATGAGGAAAATGAATTTTAATTATGTTACACTATTACAAACATAATGAAATTGATATCAATTTGTGAGATGCACTAAAACATGTTTTCTGCATAATATGGCGTGTAAAGCATTTATCATTCATTTACATGGCCACACAAAAGTAACAATCCGTTGCATAATGGTCTACGGAGAAAAACTGTTTGCAGTGTATTTTAATTACGTTACACTATTTCAAACATAATGAAATTGATATACGTTACTGAGGTTTACTACAAGATACCTGTTGTGTAATATGATGTGCATAGCGTAGCGTTTGTCGTTCATTTACAGGGACGCGCAAAAGATTTCTAATACAGTACCAAAGTATTATCTATAATCGATAGTTGCTGGAAGTGCGCTTTCAGTTAGGTATTCGTTTAACTAAATTTTTGCATATTATGTCGTATGTATAAATGCTATAGATCATATACAGGGTTACACAAAAGCATTCGTAATCATTACTACGTATCAGCGTAAATTGCTTAAAGGTTTTTTTTTTTTTTTTTTTTTTTTTTTTAATCGAGTTATGCATGTTGAACGTGAAATATATTTAGTATACTAAAAAACTTTTGTTGAATATAAATAAAATCATAAACAGGGCCAAGCAAAAACAGGATACGTGGCGTATGTATGAAAATTTCTAGAATAGTGAGTTCAGTAGTTTATACCGTGTTTTGCCTGAATTAAACTTTAGCTTAATATGTGACGTGTACAAAAATCTTAAGGAATATACAGAGTGGCACAAAATAATTCAAATATGTTTCCGTCTATTGGTAGAAATTGCTGAAGGCGAATATTCAACTGTGTTATGTGTTTCCTTACTTAACTAAATTGTAGCATACTATAGAGTATATACAGACCTATAGATTATATACAGGGCTACACAAAAAAATTGGAGACCTGTAATTGCCGAAATCTGGCTTTTAAATGTGTTTTGCGCTTTTTAAAATGTTTACTTAGGTATTTTATTTACCTTACTAAACAGCGAAGATTTGTTAATGTTTTCTGGAAGTGTTGGAAAGTTTTTCATAATCTATGCTTGAGGCATGATTTTGCTTTCTTATTTACTTATAAATTTTATAAGTAATATATTTATAAATCCTTAAGATGAATTAACCAGAAATATTTTCTGCTCAATTAAAAAAAAAAAAAAAAAAAAAAAAAGAAAAAGAAACAGATAACGCAATCGGGCAAGTGGTTCATGTGTTACATCAAATATTAAATAAGTTTAAAATTTTAGTTTTTAATTATTTTAAACAAAATATCAAAGTTTTCAAAAAAAATTATCTGAAAAATAATATCTGTATAGAAAGATTGTATCATTAAAAGACACAGCATTATCACTTTCATCATTATAAAAAGCCTATGAATAAAGAAAATAAAATTTTGACCCTGGCACCTTTAAATGTAAGTCTTGATCTAAAATAAATAAACCAGGAAATATTTTTCTCTATACTTATATTTAAGATATGTTACAATGCTTAATACATGTATTATTAAACAATAAAGAAAATTGCGGTAAAGAGCAAATGTTATATTACACAAGTACACGCATGATTACTATATACTATTTTCAAATACATACAGATGAATTATAACGAAATGGTAAGTGACTTAAATTACTTTTCTCCACAAGCATTAAGAAATACTTGCATGAAATATTACAATTAGACTTCATTTTTTATTTATTTATTTATTTATTTATTTATTTATTTTTTTTTACCCTTGAAAATCAATATGAATTTCAAATATTTCGATGGTTGGAATTTTATTTCATTGCAAAGAAATACTACTTTGCTTTCATCAAAAACACCCCTCCTGATCTCATGATACTTTTCACGATTAAAATTTTCCTTTAGACCGAAAAAAGAGCTTAATGCAGATTACATTGCAAGAATTCCATTCAATGCATAGTTGAAAAAGTATTTTATGAATTTGGTTTTGTCAAACCGTCCGTCTGTCTGTCCGAGCTCTAACTAACTCGAGTAAATATATTCGGATTGCCATGTAATTATTATATGTTATTTAAGCTTACCTTCGCATGTTCGGTATTGAAAACGAAGTGTGTAGCATTTATAGTTCTTTTACAGGGTCATTCAAAATAATCCCGTTACGTTATTGTTCCTGTAAAAATTGGGAAAAATTGGTTGCAGTGTATTTTAATGATGTTACACTATTTCAAACAATTTGAAACTGATATACATTACTGAGGTGCGCTACAAGAATCTTGCTATAGAACAGAGTCTGCAGAAAATTCAACGTTTATTTACATTGACACGCAAAGTAATTCGGTTACAGTACTGTCTATGAGCGTTAATTGCTGGAAATGCGTTTTCAATTGAGGTATGCTTTTAGGTAGATTTCGTAAGAAATACTACTTATTACATTCTAGCCTATGTTGGAATTTCTGGAAAATCGTTGCTGATCTACGCCGATCATGACTCCCAGAATCCAACCCCCCCCCCCCCCCCCAGTTCAACACTTTATATATATATATATATCACTTTTTATGGACACTATAACTTCAATAATTCTGCACAAATCTATTCCAAACTGATGCATAAAATCAAGAGGCATCAAATCTCGGCCAAGTTCTTTAATTGGCAAAATCGAACCAGGGGGAGGGGGAGGGGGAGGGGGAGGCTTTTTGTGAAAACAGAAAGAGAACCCATAACGTCTTAATTATGATACGTATCGAATCCGTTTAAAGTTATTATTACTTCTAGGAAAAGGGCCGAAAATTTGTGTATGATAAATTTTTGATATCATTAAAAATGGCCTCAAGCGGGGGGGGGGGGATAGAGGTTTAAGAAGAAAAAAATTATAACTTAGTCAATTCATAAGATATCAAATCCGCTTAGATTTTATTATAAATCCTCTTAATATTATCCACAACTTTTATATTGACAATTTTTTTATAGGACCAACCCTTACAGAGAAAAAAAATTAAGACTTCCCCTACAGACACAGGTAGATTTCGAAATGGGTGGTCCCAACTGCCGCATCATGGCAAAAATCATTTCTTCTGCAATTCCCAATAAACAGGCGCTCTACGGCCTGCGTCTTCGAATTTTACTTGTGCCTATCGGCCAAGCCGTCAGAGATTTTTTTTATTTAACTTTTTTTTTATTTTACATGGTGTGTATAATTACTATAGATCATATACAGGGATGCTGATTGTCACTAACATTTTGTTTATAAATCATTTCTCAGAAGTATACAGTTGACTTCTTTATTCCAGATTGATTCAGATAGGAATAAGGCTACTGAAATGTGTAAGACCTGAGATTTAACTTGTGATTTAAAATGTTTACGCTATGAAATAGAGTTTTATTAAGAAACTGTTTGATAAAGTTATTTTTTAATATAGTCCTATTATTCAGAAGAGTGTGTAATGTCTGAAATATCATTATTTTCATTCGAAAATGTTTCACTCTAGTCTATATCATGGAGTGGGGTTCATTTTGTCACCTTTGTGTGTTACAACAATGTTGATAGCTATTTCTTAAGAAATAGCTATCAAATAAAAAAAAATATTAATATTAAGAAATAGCTTGAAAAAGGTTATTATTATTCAGAAGGTATATTATCTAAAATAGCATAATATCCATTGTAAAATGTTTTTCTATATATTATTGAGCTGTTTTAAAATGTTCTAATTATCATTTATGTTTTCATTAGTTTATAAAAAAAAATGTGTGCATTAAAACCTTTATTTCAACTAACCATGTTGTATTAATTTTTTTTTTAGTTAATTTAATTTGAAAAGGCATCTTTAAAGAGATTAAAACATTATGAATTTCAACAGAGCCTTTAAAATTATTCATGTAATTGTTATTTCAAACTGCCTCTTTAAAAAATATATTGTCTCAAAGAAAAATTCACAGTTTTCTCAAATGTCATCCTATTAAAAAAAAAAGTAACAGTGTTCTGAATAGCACACTGTTAAAGACACAAAATGGCGTGCATCTTATGACCTCAAAATATACCAAATTACCCCTTGAGGGGTAATTTGCTGTTTCCTGTTTTATATATATATTAAAAATATCTCTAACTTACTAAGTACTGGCTGAAATTCTTTCTTTCTTTTATGAATTTGTCCCTGTAAAAGGTATGTTTTGCCTGGTACATTTAAATATTTTTAAAGATCTATAGTTGCTTTTTTTTTAGTTGAAAAAAATTAAGCACCAAATTACCCTACTGTCCTGAAAAGAAAAGAAAAGAATAAACTCTATAGTAAATCATCGTATAAAAATGTCACTGTTACCAACTAATTATTAATAACTCCTATTAATTAATAGTACAGTTAAATTTTGCTTAGAGGGTTATCTACATCAATTTATCTTTAAAAAATTTATAGATTACAATTCGTATTTTTTTCGAAAATTATTTTCGAAAAAATACATAATTTGAAACTAGTTTTAGAAAGAAAATATGAATTGTAACTTGTGAATGTTTTAACTGAAATCAATTTCCAAAAGCTTCAAATATGCCTACGTATAATATAATGTTTTTAAATTTTTTTTCACTTTTTTTCTTTGTCCCGTTTTCCTTGTCACTTTTTTTCTGCTCTTGATTTCACTGTCAATTTTTTTCCCGGTAACGTTTTTTCCTAGATTCTTATAAAATTACCCGCACTGCATTTTGTGTTGGGACGATAAAGTATCAATTTAACATTAGAGTTCCAGGCTTTAAACTCATATAATTTTTAAATTACTTGATCGAATGACTTTCCGTTTGGTATTAGAAGGTAATTTTTACCGAAGAATTTAAACATGATGTCAAAATTATGTATTATTATTGGAAATTGTATTATTTTTGTTCAATTTTTGTATGTAGGTGACCTGATAGGCAAAATTTAATTATAGTTTTAATTATTCGGGGGTATTAATAATCGATTAATACGTCAGTCACATTTTCATACCATAATTTTTTTTCTCAGAGTTAGTATGCAGTGATTTTTTTTTTCTATTACTGTACATATATTATAGCGTATGCGCATACATATATACACACATATATGATATATATAATATAATGTCAAACTGTATAATCTCTCCTTGTATTAAAATTGGTTGAAAATTTTATTAGAAGTGGAAGATTTTAATTTCAACTTAAAAGAAGTAGGTTGTACAGATATAATTAATGAAAGTAATTTGCAGACGAAAAATTTTTTATACATTAAATTTGCGGGGGGAACAGAAACTTATAATTTAAAATGCATCTATTTTAATGAAAATTAATGAAGGTAAGAATTATAATAGCTTAAAAATAACCAAATTTATTATTCTAGACTATTTTGCTCGATAGAAACACTGATTTGTTAATTATGAAGAATTAAGGTAACGAATGGAATCTGAAATAAGCAATATATGCTATTTGAAATATTCTGCGAATAGATAGGCTTCTTCGAGATTTACTTCTGTCGTTTACTTTACGAGCGAACAAAATTCTCTTATAGCGGGGGTAAACAGGGGGAGTGGAGTTTTCCACGCCCACAACTAAAATAATGCAAGGGGGCAAAAAGTGTTAGAAGATCCAAGGCAAAAAAACTCTCGTTAGTGGCCGGCAAATTTTTTGTTTGTCCAGTTGTTGTGTTAAAAGAAGATCCTACTTCAATACATTTCGGGTCAGTTTGCTGAAGGCGCTATCCTACGAAACTAGTTCTAAGTTTTACCAGCAAATGAAATTTTTAAAATGCCACGGAAATCTAGAATTCCGCATAATGAAATCTTGAACTTTTTGAAAGAACATTATTTGAAAGAACATATTTTTGATATCGAAGGTAAACTTGTCACTGCTACGAACAGTATTTGGAATAGTTTAAGTGAAAAAATAGGTAAAGTCCATACGCCAAAATATTTACATTTCTATGTACAACAAAATAGGCACAATATATTTGATGATTTAAGGCATCACTACAACATTCAAAAGAAAACTGAGCAGCCTGATTTTGTTAGCAGCAAAGAATCTTCATCAAGCCATTGTGATGAAAGCATCTGTTCCGAAGCAGACGAAAAGTTGATAAGACTGTCTTTTGAAGACTGGATTAATATAAAACCAGAATCTTCAAGGCAAACAAATTTGAGCTTGCGTCCAAATGCATGGACTTATGTGATTTCAAAACGAATATGGGAGCAGCTTAGAATTCCATGTGCATTCATATTTAAAAGAGCGAAAATTGCAAAAGATTTGACGCGTAGTAAATACTATTGTGAAATAGAAGGAAGGTGCAAAGAATGCAAGAATAAATTGATAGGGTATATCAGAGAAGAACCTAAAGAAGAGTCTGATATAGTATTAAATATAAGAACATCAGACACGGCAAGCATACCTCATGAACTTAAAAGGCCTTTAACAGGAGAAAATAGAAAAAATGTTGGAAAAGAACTTATAAATGACAGCTGCTCAATGTGGCGGGTAAAACGCGCAAATGAAACTATGAATTTTGGTGAAGTATGCAATCCTGAACTGTACAATTTAAACGTTTTAAGAAAATTAAAACAAGAGACTAAGGATGGGACTTATGGTTTCAGTACTGGAGATCCCATGAAGAATATTTCCATTATGAAATATTCCATTCCATGGATTGGAACTATTCATGATATTGGGTTGGATAAATTCTTTGTCCATTATTGGACACAATCTCAAATGTTTGTGTACAAAAAATACATAAAAAGTACAAAAACCAGCAGAGCTGCAATCGATTCAACTGGATCCATTGTGAAAAAAATAATTCATGCAAAAAATAAAATTTCAAGACATATTTTTTTGTATGAAATTGTTATAAACAATGAAAAAAATCAATGCTCTGTTTCACAAATGCTGACAGAGCGACATGACACGCTCACGATTGCATTTTGGCTTGGACAGTGGATGAGAAGTGGAGCCCCACCTCCCCGCGAACTAGTGTGCGATTTTTCGCTTGCATTACTGGGAGGAATATGCCGGGCATTTAATTTAACTAGCTTAGACCGGTATAAAAAAGACTGTTTTGAAGCTCTTATCCTCGATAAAGATGTTCAATTTCAAACATACATCCGCCTTGATGTTGCCCATTTTATAAACATGGTTAGGAAATGGGAATGTTTTGCAAATTCATCTAAAAGAATAAAAGATTTTTATATGTTTTGCATCGGGCTTCTGATAAATTCTGAAGATTTAGAGGATTTCAGTGACATTATTTTAAAAATTATAATATTGTCAACAAATGAAACTGCTGGAAAAGCCATTAACACGGAAGAAGTAACGCCAGCTGAAATATGCAAAAATGATCTTGTCCATTTAATAGAAAAGGCTAATTTTAGTAGTGAATTTTCGACTACTAAAAATAACAAAACCATAAACACAATGGAAGAAGACGAGGAATTAGATAAAGAGTGGAAAAATGAAATGTGGGCTATAGCTGAAAGTAACATAGTGGAAGGAACAGAAATAAATCCCTATTTTAACTTTAATTTCAGTGAAAAACTAAAGAAAATCTGTGATTCCGTCGTTTTATGGACGAGTATAATGAATAAAAAATTTCATTCTTCTTTCAAAACGGGCTCTTCCGCAGGTGTAGAAGGAGATTTCGGAAATTTAAAAAACAGAGTGTTAAAAAATGAAATTTTGCCTCTCAGAGTGGACAAATTTCTGAAACTGCATATTGATTACCTAGAAGGCTCGATGAAAATTATAGAGGCCGATAATATAAAAGTTGAAAAAATTAAAATAGAATCAACATCTGAAGATACAATAATTACAAGTAAAAACAAACAAACCTACATAGAAAAATTGAATGAAAACAATATGAAAGATGAACATAAGAAGAATATACCAGAAGAATCCCATTGTAACGTTAATAAAAATTATCGCGGCCTTTTTGATGAAACTAAATATGTTCGACTAGAAAAAAAATCTTCAGAAAATAAGAATGAAGAAAATAGAAAAAGAAAAGCCCGGACTGAGAAAGAAGAAATAAAAGCTGAAGATAAGTGGCGAAAATCTAGAAAAAAGAAATCAAGATACCTAAATTCAAATCAAAATATAAGAAGCTTGATATTAGCATCTAATAGCTCAAAACTGAACAAATCATTTCCTTTACTCCAAAATGGATATAAATGTCCCCCAATAAGTATAAAAAATTCCGTATTTGCTATCAAAATGACCTGTCCATTTGATAGCATTGTTCAAAGTTTATGTGTAGCAATGGCAGACAATGAATCATATTTCAGATATGCGGAATCTACCAAAAATGAAACTTTGAAAATTGCTCTGAATCTTTTTAAAGGCAAAAGCTTAACTGAATTATACAAAATGAGAGGGCATCATTTATATAATTTGTACCCGAAAACACCATCAGTTATCAGTACCAGTATAACTGATATTGATGCTACTGACAATATTATCAATTATTTTGAAACAAATTTTACAGATGAACCTAGTGTTACGTCTATAAAAAAATGTGACACATGCTCAGCTTTCAGAATCCAGTTGAACCCTGTATTAAGAATTGACAGGGATATTGTCATCGTAGACGGGCTGGAGAAATTAGAAGAATCTATAAAAGAACACATAAAAAATACCAGTACTCAGCTCTGTAGAGTTCCAAATTGCAAAGGAATTTGGAACATTAAGCAAATATTTGGAAAACACATATTTATTGAACTAGACATTTTAAATCTTAATGGTATTGATACTCTGCCCAAATCAAGTGAAAGTGCTAATTTCATAAAGCTCTCAGATTTTCCAGCAGAAATTAAAATTGATGATTTGAATTTTTCACTTGGCTCGGTAATTGCTTTTGAACCTGCACATTACGTCGCTTATTGTCGTCGAAATAGTGGAACATGGGAGCTATATGATGACACCAAGGATAAGATGATCAAATGTAGCGAAAAAGAAATTATCAATCCTCATTCTGCTTTGTATTTTTTGAGTACAGTATGAAATAACAAGGATATTGATAATAGTATTACTATTGTTAGTAGCAGTCGTGTTTAATAATGTAAGTAATCTATCATATTTTTTTTTATTCCTCTGTTTAATGTTCTTATTTATATTTTAATGTACAAAATTATGTTACGTTGTGCTATCATCAATACTTTAGAAATTTATTTTTAGACTATTTTGCTTTCACATTGTTATTCGTTGAGTTTTCGGTGTTAACCCATGTGTTACAGTACTTATAAACAAACAAACAAACAAAAAACTAAAAAACATTCTTAAAATTGTACATATGTAAATATGTAAAAAAACAGTTTTTAAATATTTCTTATTTTATAAAATATATGGCAATAGTCTTCAGCTATTTTAAATTAAATTTTAACATTTTTATGTTAAGCATGTTTCTTGTTAATAATAAGATCAATTCTAAGATTTCTCATGTTCCAGAAAATTTCTTGCATAAAGCATGTTGAAGGTGATCAAATTCAAAACTTTTTGAGAATTTTTTTATTACATGTTCATAATAATTCATTACGCATTACTTAACTGTCATTTACCAATGACAATTCACATTGTCTTTTATAGAGTTGAAAACTTGCTATTTGTAAAAATATGTACTGATTTTAATAGTTATTATTTTTTTGTATAATTTGTCAAATTGATTTAATATGACAATGACATCATAAAAAACTCTCAAATATTCAAATATATTCCAAGAATATGAATAATTTGCCCTTAGAGTCTTTTATTTCATTGTTTAATTTTATGTATATATAAATTATATTGTAATGTACAGTGAAATTATAAATCCTTGTACATGGAAAATAATATTGAAATGTTTATGGAAAAAAAAATTCTATCTGCTCTCTCGAATACAATCTGTCAGTAATTGTACATATCACGCACATGTTTTCAGATATTACTTTTAATTACTTTTATTAAATTAATCGTGGTAACTAGAGAAAAAAGTGAAAACTGATTGTTTTGGTTATTTGTATATATATCTGTATTTAAATTTTGAAAACTCTCATTTAAATTTGGTTCAAGAAAATGAATAATTTGTCCATAGAGTCATTTTTTCATTGTTTAATGTTCTTATTTATATTTGAAAATGCCAAATCCTATTATATTGTGTTAGTATCAATACTTTAGACATTTAGTTTTAGCACGTTTTGCTTTCATATTGTTATTTATCTAATTTTTGGATTTTTCCATGTGTTACAGTATTTATAAGCAAACAAACAAACCAAAAAAATAAAAAAATAAAATAGAAAACGTTTTAAAAATTGTATTGGGTTGTACCGAAAGTTTGTGCCGTTTGGGAAAATCAAATAGTACCGGAAATTTCTCCCCGTTCCTTATTAGACATTATATATGGGAATCAATGTCTAATAATTAAATGATAGAATTTTCCGGTACGAATTGATTTTCCCAACCGGCATGAACTTTCTGGACAACCCAATATACATATATATATATGCATATGGAAAAAATTCTTTAAATAGTTCTTGTTTTTTAAAATGCATGGTAATATGGTCTTCAGCCATTTTAAATGAAATTTTAATATTTTTACTCTAAGGACGTTGCTTGTGAACAATAAGATGAATTCTAAGATTTGTTATGTCCCAGAAAGTTTCTTACATGAAGCATGTTGAAGATGATCAAATGCAAAGCCTTTTAGGGATTTTTTTATTACATGTTCATTATTGACTATGATTCATTAAGCATTACTTAACTTTCGTTTACCAATGACAATATCAAATTGTCTTTTAAAACAGTTGAAAACTTGTTATTTGTAAAAATATGTACTGATTTTAATACTACTATTTTTTAGTATGATTTATCAAATTGATTTAATATGACAGTAACATGATAAAAAACTCACAAAGATATTCCAAGAATATGAATAATTTGTCCATAGAGTCTTTTATTTCATTGTTTAATTCATCATCATCATTATCATTAACCGTTTTCAATCCACTGCTGGATGTAGGTCTCCCACAAATTTTTCTATTGTTTCTACTTTAGTCATCCAGTCAACAACGTCCACTTTTCTGATTTCGTCACTTCATCTTACTTGAGGTTGTCTTATTGGTCGTTTTACATCTCTGGGATACCACTGTAGGGTGTTTGTACTCCATCTATTGTCTTGTCTTCTTGCAATGTGCCTAGCCCATTTCCATTATATATATATATATATATATGAATTGTAATGTATTTCGGAATTATAAATGTTTGTAAATGGAAAATAACATTGAAATGCTGGAGGAAAAAATATTTTCTATCTACTCTCTCGAATACATTCTGCCAGTGTTTGTATATATCGCGCACATGTTTTCAGATATTACTTATATGTAATTTGTTTTAATTAATCATGGTAGAGAAAAAACTGGAACACTTATTATTTTGGTTATTTGTATATATACATATCTGTATTTCAATTTCAAAAATCTGCATTTAAATCTTGTTCTTGAATATAAATAATTTGTCCATAGAGTTTATTTCTTTGTTTAATTTTATATAGATGTGAATTATATTATAATGCACATTGAAATTATATATGTTTGTAAATGAAAAACCGCATTGAAATTCATATGCAAAAAATATTTTCTATCTACTCTCTCGAATACTTTCTGTCACTGTTTGTACATATGAACGGACACGTTTTCAGAAACTACTTTTAATTAATTTTTTTTAATTAATCGTCGTAAAAAAATGAAAACTGAATATTTTGGTCGTGTGTATATATGCATCTGTAGTTATATTTTGAAAACGTTCATTTAAATCTGGTTTAATAATATAAATAATTATTCATAGACCCTTTTATTTTATGATTTAACGGTATTATTCATATTTTGAGAACGAGATCATGTTAATTCAGTTGTATCAGCACAATGAAAAATTCTTTAGTAGTTTATTTTCAGCATTATTTGCCTTCCCATTTTTCCAACCGAATGATAAAAAATGTCCAGGCCGGAGTCGAATACAAAACTCTTCTAGTTTAAATTGCCAATGCTTTGTCAATTAAGCTAATACCTAGACCGACCAATGGACGACACAATTGACTCAGCAAACCTTTTTGGTAATAGCACTTGATATGTTATCTGAAGCAGCTTAACAGAATATACTGCAGGTAATGGAACTCTATTAAATGATGGACACAAAGAATACGAGGTCCATAGTTTAATGGATTCTCATTACTTATAGTATATTTCGTTGAATTGTTTCAGATAACAAACTAGATTGCCAAAAAAGTTTTCTTAGTGAATTGTGTTGGCCGGTTGTCGGTCCAGGTAGCTCAATGGGCAGGGTGTTGGTAATTTAAGACAGAGGTTTTGTGTTCAATTCCCGGCCTGGGCACTTTTTCACTCAGTTGGAAAAAGGTTCATTCGTATGATGTCAGCTCTATTGAGTTAATAAAAGTATTTCACATTGTTAGCTATCTAGTTGTCGTTGTTTTCCAATACGTTACGGTAAATAAAAAAAGATTAACTAAAAAATAAATAAATAAAGTGAAAAAAAATAAAAACTGCATATTTACAGATGCGGAAACCATGCGCTTTAAGTCAAAAAGTATATTGTAGAAAGCTCGTTGAATTTCATCAAGTGAGGATTACTTTTCTAGAATTTTTTATTACAAGTTCTTATTGCTTCTTTACCACCTTCTCTACCTTTTCCTGTCAACAATATCGCATTATCTTTTATACAGTTGAAAACTTGTTATTTGTCATTCTTATTACTGTTTTTAATATTTTATTTTTTTTAGTATGATTCATGAGATTGATTTGGTGTGAGATGTTATAAAACTATCTAAAAATTTCTTTATAAAAATATAGATAAAGAATATACGTATGGCCTAATTGTTTCTTAGTTTCTAGTCACTATGTTCTCAATATAAATATTTTAAAATTTTATTTTTACATATCAATGTAGCCAAAGGTTCACGTTAATTTTAAATAAGCTTAACGATTTTTCTAATTTTTCAGAATATTTTCTGCATGTATATATTAAATATATATGAATTATATTTTTATTTGATTATATTTTTAATTATTGTAATTTGTACGTCAATTGAAAAAATTGATTACTTCATACTATTTTACCATCAAATTATCGTATAGTGATTCGAGAGGTACCATTAAATTGTAAATTGTGTCGTATACAAAGTAAAATTTGTACGAATTTTAAATTTTCAATTGGAAACACGCATTTTTGACATCGTTTTTCAATTTTTTGGATAAAAAAAAGCCGAAAAAATATATAATTTATGTACTTTTTCTTAAATCCTCATAAAGCCATAAAAGAAAATTTGCTTGGGGTAATTTAGAAATACAATGGTACCAGGAAAACTAATGGAAATACTCAATTAGTTAGGAGAGATTTTATATATTTAGTTTAGTTTTTACATAAAATGAATTATTTATCAGATTAGTTTTTACATAAAATGAATTATAATCGTCGAAAACGCAGGTGTGTCAATGTAGAGCTTATTCCAATAATTAGTTTTCGAGTTATAGAGAAATTTTACGTTTCGACGGCTTAAGAACACCATTTCATGCTATCAAAGCTACAACAATATATATATACGGCTTAAGAACACCATTTCATGCTATCAAAGCTACAACAATGGCATGAAATGGTGTTCTTAAGCCGTCGAAACGTAAAATTTCTCTATAACTCGAAAACTAATTATTGGAATAAGCTCTACATTGACACACCTGCGTTTTCGACGATTATAATTCATTTTATGTAAAAACTAATCTGGTTAGATTTTTGAATATGCATTTATTAATCCTTTCCGTAATTAAAAATATATTTTTAATCAAAAATATTCTAAAATATGTTTGCGTCTACTCATTGTATTTCATAAAAAAAAATAATAATAATAAAATTGAATGATTTTTTTTGTCAAGATATAAATTAAAATTTCTCATGTTTATTTAACATTAGTATCCTCAAACTTCGGCCTCTTCTAACCCTATGAGAATTAAGAAAAAGTAAAGTAGCCATGCCTTTTTTCGGAATGCCTTGATTCAACTCAAACATGGTATCAAAAGTAGATATAACAATTTGAAAATTCACAGTTGGTACAATTTTTAAAATGCAGACGACACCTATTTAAAAAAATTTATTCATATTCTAAAAGTAGATTCAATTCCCAGTCGAACGGTACTTTACAGTCACACATCTCTATATGATAACTTGATGATAAAATATAAATCGAAGCCGCAAAAAAGGACAATCCCCTTTTTACACAGAACTAAAGATTACTGTATTGATATTATATGTATGAATATATTTTTTTTTCCATATGAATTATTATCGCGAAAAGTTTTGTTGAAACACGGTAGCAAGAAATGTGGAGGAAAATTTCTTTTCTTCAATATGCAGAGTATTTTCAGAATAATATGTATTTAATAGACTATATTGCCAAAGGTGACCGGTCACTTGCGATTTTGGACGTTTTGTTAACATCTAGAAAAATACATGAGGAATTAACCTGAAACTGCAGGTGTGTAAACAGTATAGTATAGGTTATATATTTCTGTGAAGATTTTTTCACGAAACTCCATAGGGGACTGTCAACAAATTGAAACAGAACGAATATCTTTTGGATAACCCTGTAAAAACTAATGTAGCAAAGGCGTTCAAACTCGAGATTATTAATAAGTGGTATTTTGTAATATACTGTGTTCATTTTTATGAGGATAGCATGTATACTCGTAGAGAAATTAAGGTTTTTATAAAAACAGTCCCAAAATTTGCCTAGTTTTTTACTTATAATTTGCAGAGTTCTTAAAATAAAAAAAAGTTCATTTCAGAAAATATGACAAACAACATTGTACATAATACTCTGCAATCAGAATTAAAAAATTATAAAAATTGGATGAAAAATGAACAGGTTTACCAAAAAATGTTTCACTGCGCATGCGCGAATGCAATCAAATTATAATATGCATAATGTATTAGCTAAGTATATAGAGCAACTTTTGTCAAAGTCTCAAAATCATAGCTTGAAAATTCTGAAAATTATCGTTGATAGAATAAGCTCGAAATCCGTTGTTTCCAAAAAGAAGCAAAAAGGTGAGGGGTTGTATCAAATATCTGTTGATTAGTGCCAAGATAGCGTACACAATATTACACGTACTACTATATTTCAATACAACCTCTCATATTCAGAGTATTATGTACAATGTTGTTTGTCATATTTTCTGAAAAGAACTCTTTTTTATATTAAGAACTCTGCAATTATAAGCAAAAAACTAGGCGAAATTTGGGACTGTTTTTATAAAAACCTTAATTTCTCTACGAGTATATATGCTATCCTCATAAAAATGAACACAGTATATTGCAATAAGCTACTTATTAATAATCTCGAGTTTGAACGCCTTTACTACATTAGTTTTTACAGGGTTATCCAAAAGATATTCGTTCTTTTTCAATTTGTAGACAGTCCCCTATGGGGCTTCGGGAAAAAAATCTTCAAGGAAATATATAACCTATCCTATACTGTTTACACACCTGCAGTTTCAGGTTAATTCCTCATGTATTTTTCTAGATAGTTAAAAAAACGTCTAAAATCGCAAGTGACCGGTCACCTTTGGCAATATGGTCTGTTCGGAGAGATCTAAGAATTATTTTGTAGTGATGCCTAAGTAATTTCATTGGATGATCAGAAACATTTACAACCTCAGCATAATTTCCAAAATTGTTATGCGTGATATTAGATATTTTGTACCTTGAAATTTTAACACCATTTTATAACCAGTATATGAAAAAAAAAAAAAAAAAAAAAAAAAAAAATGTAGAAATTAACTTGACCTTTTGAATATAATCCGCTATCTATATATATAAAAGAAAGTCCTTTCTGGCTAGATGATCAACGCACAGCCAAAACTATTGAATCTACAAAGACGAAACTTGCAGGAAAAATACTTCTTAGTATGTAGAAGCGCACTAAGACTAGATTTTCAAAAACTCCACCCCTAAGGGGGGTAAAAAGGGGAACAAACTTTTAAAAATTTACTTAAAAATCGGGTATTACAGTTACGTGACAAATGATAACATATTTTAATGCATTTTTGTATGCTGAATCGAATAGTATCAATTAAATACTCATTAGTCAAATAGTTCGTGAGATATTGCACATTTTTCTAATTTGGCGAAGTCTTTGACGTCAAAATCTAACAATTCTAACAATGCAAGTGATAATTTCTAAAAATACGTCCGTTACTATAGCAGCGGAAGAAATTCAAATTAAATCTTTTTGTTTATTTTTGCAGATAGAAATATTAACTGCTCAATTGGGAATTGAATATTATTCTTACGGATATTTATGTAATTGTGTATTATTATTATTATTTCTACAAATGCCACGATTTAAAATAAAATGTGATTGCTAAAATAAAGTGTACATCTCAATTATACCGTTGACCACTTTTCATAAAAAAAAAAAAAAAAAAAAAAAAAAATCATCGCCAAACATGAATTCCAAATTAACAAATGGAAGAATGTTGCCATTGGAACATCAAAATAAATAATTAAAATAAAATAAATTCGGAAAAGGCCCACTCACCAAATTGTCCAGTAAGTTTTAACACAAAAAATTACAATATATTAATGAAAATAGAAAAAAAATCTTGAATATTTTTTTATTTACGTTATTTTTCTTAATTATCCTTCTCGGCTGGTGAATAAATGTTTGTGACGTCAGTTGAAATTGATCTATTGCACTTAACTATGAAACCGCGACCTACGTTATACACGGCCAGTGCATGACGTTTAAAACGTCACATGCATTTTTGTACTGCGATTGGGGCAAAGTGGCGCACTCCCCGTTTTGCACCAATCGCCGTATAAAAATGTTCCACTCCATGTGACGTTTTAAACGTCATGCACCGGCAGTGTATAACGTAGGTCGCGATGAAACGCAACATTTTTACAATGCATTTTCTCTTTTAATGTCATGGCACAGTCGTTTAAGGACGCAATTTTTATTTTAATTAACGAAATAACTAAAATATCAGAAAAACAAAATGAAAAATATAGGTAAATGTCGAATTAAAAACCACTTCATGACATAACAAACACGTTTAATACTTCTGACGTCAAGTGAATGGGACTGCATTTTTGGCGTTAAATCTTATAGTTTGGCGATAGTTTTTTTTTAATGAAAAGTGGTCGACGGGATAATAGAGAAGTACCAAATAAAGTGTCGAAGGTCTGATTAGTATTATGTATTACTTCTTTATTTGTTTTCAGTCTTCAGCCATGTTTCTCTTTTTCTTTGGGTACGATTCATACGATTTCGGGCTAATTTTCCGCAATCGGATACCTCGCCAATTGGCGTATTAGCCACAATGTTGAAAGCATCGTTTATGTTTGAAGCGAAATCTTCATGATGAATCCTGTTACAGAAAATCATATCATCATCTACTATGAGTATAAACCGCATATTCACATTTTAATCAGGTAATGTTTTTTGAAAGGTTTTAGCGCATAGCTATTCTACGTTGCTTTGTTATAGAGCTAAAGAGGAAAGCTCTAAAATTATCTAAACCCGATTATTAAAGATTACTTACAAAAAATTGTACTGAACAAATTTTAATGGAAGTGATTTTTCAGGTATGATTTGATTAATGACCCTATAACATATCATTCTATGTTGCTTAGTGATAGAGCTAATGAGAAAGTGATTGGGAAAGGTGAATGCAACTATGAAAGATATATCTACTAAGTAATTAAAATGCAAATTCGTATTTCATTCCGACCGTTTATAATTTGAGTTATGCTGTACGGACTTTGGTGGGATTTACACTGCAATGCCAGTAAACAGTTAGGCAATTTTGTGGGGATGGTTGGTACTTCTCTGGAGCAAAGTTTTCGTCTGCGTTGTGTTTTCTGAAGCGAAAGCTTGACAACGAATCCGATTACAAAAATCATATCATAATCATCTATCTATACTAATATTATAAAAGAGTAAAGATTGTTTGTTTGTAGGGGGAATCTCTGGAACTACCGAACCGTTTTCAAAAGTGATGGTGGCAAATAGATGGTGACAACCCTTGCTCCCACACAGGCTATATTTTATGTCGGTGCGACTAAACCCAGGGGGGGGTGCAGGAGCGAAAAACATTCTAAAATTGCGATTTTTTTTATACTGAAGGACTTAGAAATTTGAAATTTGGCATTGTAGTTACTTATAAGATGTAAATGCTCTCTAAGAACAAATTAAAAAAAAAAATTGAAATTTAAAAGGGTGAAATAAGCGAAAAGCGTTCTAAAAACATTCTAAATTACAATTTCTATGGAATCTCTGGAACTACAGAACCGATTTCAAAAGTGATGGTGGCAAATTGATGGTGACAATCCCTGCTCCAACATATGCTATATTTTATGTCGGTACCACTAATCCGGGGGGGGGGGGGGTGCAGAAGCGAAAACGTTGTAAAATTGCAATTTTTTATACTGAAGGAACTACAAATTTGAAATTTGGCATTGTAGTTACTTATAAGATGTAAACGCTCTCTAAGAATAATAATTAAAAAAAAATCGAAATTTAAAAGGGTGAAATGAGCGAAAAGCGTTCTAAAATCATTCTAAATTACAATTTCTATGGAATCTCTGGAACTGCAGAACCGATTTCAAAAGTGATGGTGGCGAATTGATGGTGACAATCCATGCTCCAACAGCTTTTTTAATAAAAAGCAATGCGTTGCTGACGACTGGGTTTTTTCGTTAATTGTTGCCACAGATTAATCTCGGAAAATGAAACATTTGAAGTTACTGAAAAAAATAATAGCTCGATTGAAAGGTAAAAAATTGTATATTTTTTGATATAAATTTTAAATCATATGATTATGCCATTTTTTAAATATTGAATTTAAAAATTACCAACTTTCACAATGGAGTACCATAGCGAAACCTTCATGCGTAAAAAGATAATGATAACGGCGACGTGTCCTGACGTGTATTTTGGCACGAGTCTCAAACTATAGTAGCCTTATTATTCTGTTAAAATATAAGAGTGAATTATGAAATGTCAATATTTTGTTTGATTAAAAGTTCGTTAAGAGAAATTGACCAGCGTAGCGGGCGTAGCTTGCTAGTTCATCTATAAATTTAATTTGAAGATGCTCTGATACGGATATTTCGTCCCCCTATGTCTAACACTTATGTCTAACATTGGTTCGTATGAAATGTTTTCGATGTCATCAAATGCAATACAAAAAAGTTGTAAGAGTATTGGGATGTATGTATTATTTTTAAAATGTCATCTAAATTTTATACTTTTAGCAGAACCGTAATATATTTTAAACAGTTGAATATTTGCAAGTGAAACTTTTCCCCAGTAAAATAAATTAAAATGAATTATTTAAAATTAAGATGCACTGTTTGATTGTTTTTTTTCAATTACTCAGTTAGTTTAGAAATTTTATAAGGTTAAAAAAATTATAAATTTTGTTCATGAATTTTTTTAAAATCTCGGATTTTTGTGCTTACATTTTGAATAGTTTTTTGTATAATAACTGTTTATGACAGATCATAATATTTTCATATAAATGTTTTTTACTAATTATGCAGCTTTTTATTCTAATTCCAAAAACGAAAATTTGATATGCAAGAAAATCTTATATTCAAAACTAAAGAGTTAATTTTGTAACAAGTCAAAGTTTTTAAAGTTTTATAATAATAGAAATAAAATAAAATAAAATAAGGTATTTTAATTTAACGCAATGTAATTTTATTTATTTCGGTGTAGAAAATAAGAGTTTATTCATGAAAATAACAGAAAATTGTTTTAAATAAAAGATAAATTTTGTGAATTGCGCTATTTTAATTAATATATAAGAGTGACTTTTCTGATGGGCGTACGTTATATTTTAGTATTAACATATACACATAACTGTAGGAGTTCACACTATCATGTTCAACAATTGAAATCCGGCAAAATATGATGAAAGTATTCATTTTTGAACCACACTGGGGCAAAAGGGGATATTATACAGTATGCACGATACTGTAAAATTAATTTTTGATTGATTATTCATACTTAAAAATAAAAATAAAAAGAAATATATTTTAATCCTCAAAATTCAGCTAATTAAATAAGGCAAAAAATACTTAATAATGGTAGTACTAATACCCACTCAAATCTGCCAGCTTCTGAACAAAGTTAAAGTAAATTAAAGTTATTTATAAAAAGGGAGCCGGTTATTAGGGCTTTAACTGAGTATATGAAACATCCTATCAATAATAAGAGATAACTTCTGTAATTAATTTTTTTATGATGTAAATATATGATTATTTTAATAAGACATTGATGTATTGTTGAAATAATATAGAAAATATATAATTGAAAAATAACATAGAAACTCAAAAGTAATGAAACGTTGCTCGAAAACAAGATAATCAAGATATGCTTGAAAGATTGGAAAGTGTTTCATAATACATATCTTTCATAATTTCATAATTCATGTCTTTTAAAAAGTGCTACACAGGTTTTTTTTTTTTTTTTTTTTTTTTGTATGCATGATGCGTGTATATATATATATTAATTCTTTTAGAAAGTTTCTTTTTTACAACTTTGAAGAAAGGGAGGATAAAGAACAAAAAACATTTATAACAGCCAGCATGGTAAACCAAAAGCAGTTCTGAATTGCGTTAGTAAATGCATTTTCAAAGAGCCTTTTCTAAGTACACTGATAGCATTAATAAAGCTTATTTATTTGCTTTACTTACAAAAGGGGAAATATTTTTCTAAATCATAATTTGTAAAACTTTTTTTTTAATGAAAAGAAGTCAATAAACATAGAATAATTTATATATTTTTTTAAACTTAAAATGCCTGAGAAATTCGCAAAAATAAAGCCTTTCGAGGGTTTTTGGTATACTAACAATTAGAATTATTGCTTTTTTAAGTAGAAACTATGTTTGAATGTCCTATATGAATTAAACAAAATAATTTTCAGTATTTCTCCTAATTAATCAAATTGCTAATTCAGTCTTCTGATATTGGTTGAGAAATATTCATGACATCCTTCCTTCATACCGATTTTGTTTTCTGCACTATAAATTTACAAGAATATTGTAGTCTAAACTTAAGACTGTTTCAAAATCAAAACAGACTACTTTCAGGCACATTTATCAATTCATTTTTGTCTGGAAACGCATGCTATTGCATTTGCAAACTCTCTAAACGTAATGCTCTTATTCATAAAATATTATATTTTTTTAAACATAATTTAAAACATATTTTTTTATTTTTGATAAAGGCAAAGGATCTGCCAGAAAATACTCTCAAAGTTGACGTTTTTGAAGAGATTTTCTGGACATGACAACGTGGGAAAGGAAGAAAACTACCGTCACTGGACAACAAACGCATATAACGCAAGATATAATTCAGTTATCAAAAATTTAAAAAAAAAAAAAATGATTCCAAACCACTTCAGTGAGACTTGCCTGCAAGTCTCATGCTGTTATGTTTAAAAATGAGTCAGATATGTCAGAAAGTTCCACGTTATAATAGAAGGGGGAAATATTTTCTTTTTAGAACACCTTTAACTTAAAAATGCTGAAATAAAATACTTTACTTTGATCTTTATTGAGAAAGATCTGTAATAATGACAGATTTTTTATAAAATTAAATAATTAAAACATTGTCATAAATAAATAAAAATATGTTTTACTTTTAGGTATATTTTTTTATAAATTAGAAAGTAATTGATCTTAAAGTTTATACAAACTAGATTTTTGTAAGATTTTCACGATTAAATACGGAAAAAAATATAACAATTTTTATTATTAAACATTTCTCTCTGATAAATTAAACATTATAGTTTATAACATGTTATTCAATTGTTAAAATAACTATTTTAATTGCATTTTCCACTTTAAACGATACCATTAACACTAATTTTGAAATAACTGTAAAACCTTGGAAGTTTGTACTTTGAAACAAATTTTAATTGCATTGTATAGTCTGCCCCCTCCCCCCCCCCCTCCAATTTTTTTTTAAATTTAACTATTTTTACTTTTATTTTTCCTATTTTTTAAAAGTTTTTTTTTAGTCTAAACATTTATATTTGAGTCTAAAAAGTAACCATGTCAACTTCCAGATTTCTAGCCAGGAATTGTAATTTTAGAAAGTTTTTGTTCTTGCTTTCCCTTGGAGGCAGTGGCACCGATATAAAAAGATAGTCTTTGTTGGACAAAGATTGTCACTATTGTTTTCTTTTCTTTTCTTTTCTCTTTTCTTTCTTTCTTTTTTTTCCTTTTTTTTTTTTTTTACGAAAGAATTTTTGAAATTGTCTCGGAAATTCGAGTGGTTACCTCATGCAAATAAACAAACGTTTCTTCTTAATAATTTTAATATTAAGAATAGATTGTGCACTATGTGTTTGTGCGCAGCTTAATAAATTGTATACTTGTTTTTACTTATTAAGTTTAAAATATTTTTATTTTACATAAATATATATGTATAAGGTACAGCCAGGAGAGATGGCGCGGTCGGAGAGATTGCGCACATAGAGGTTCGGGAGAAAGGAATAGAGTGAGCGCGCAGTGACTCCAGGTAGTTGTACAACAGAAATAGTGGAGTGTCTACTTGAAAGTGCACGTTGATTGTTTTGAGTGTCTAAGATAAAGCATTGCTATTTTGTTTTGTTTTCCCAAAGTAAGTGCTTGAATTTTCATAGCTATTTATCAAAATTTTTATACAATGTCAGCAGTACAAAATATTTTTAACTTAAACAATTTCTCATAAGCTACTAGTCTAGACTAACAATGTGAACATCAACGGTTCGTTTTAGTAGCGGCCATGTTTAAATAAAAGGGCGCACAATCTCTCCTATGGAAATTGGAGAGTTTGCGCATCTGCTACTTAGGAGAGATGGCGCGTCGTTCCCATTAGTTTCTATGCTAGGTGAGATCACGCAGCTTATTGGTAAATTTGCATAAAAAATGAAAAATTAAAATGGACTAATTTTAAGTTAAACGAGTTTTCAAGTAACTTAATGTTATTTTGTAAGCTTATCTGGACTTGCTTTTCCTGATTCTTTAATTTTTTTCCACTTTAATTCAAATTTTTTTATCGCTTTTAAAATTATTTCATTTTTTTTATTCTTTAATCATTAGCTTGAAATATTCACTCCTAATACAATAATATTTGTTCACAAAAACCTTACAACAATATCATTTAAGTGTAATTATTATTGTTAACAATTTTACCGTAGTTATTATTAGTAACAATCTCTCCTACCCATGTGCGCAATCACACCAACCCTGTAAAGACAGATTGCGCAAAATAACTTTCTTGGTTTTATTACAATTGTTCTATTAAATTACAACATAACAACAAAATAGCAATGGAAATGCATAAAAAACAAATGAAGTGAAAATTATTCACGGATAGTTTAGTAAAAAATTAATATTTAGATTTTTTATTGTTATTCTTTTGAATTGTGCGCAGACTATCCTAGCTTTACCTTATACATATAAAAAAGAAAACAAAATCAATCCTTTTGAACTACTTTTTAAAAACAATTTGAATACTTTGAATATATTATATGTTTTGAATTGTTTTTTCTTGAAATATTTTTCATTTATTAGTGTGTTGCATATATAATGTATGTTTTTGCCCTTTCGGTAATAATGATATTTTAAAATGTATATTTCAGTATCTATGATGTTTAATTTGTATTTTTAAATTAATTATTTGTGTCGTGTACGCGTGTCAATATATTAATAATATTTTATCACTTACTTTTATGCGTTCTTCGTTCTTTCTTAATGAATTTAAGCGGCCTTTAAATGACACATAAAGTATTTAACATTCTTATATAATTATGTGCATACAGTTCTTACTTGGTAAATACGCATGATGATGATTTTGAATCGTGTTGAAAGTTTATTTAACTTATAACTCTTTTTCTTTTCTAAATACATTTTTTGGAATAATATATATAAAATAATGTATAAAATTTATATATTTAAAATCATTTTTGATGCTGTTAAAAAGTTTTTGTACTGTTATTTCAAATTTCATGTAAAACTATTGTAAGTACTATTTATTTTTATTTTAAACCTCTTCAATTGCAATTTAAGATTTAACGAAATTGTATTAATATCATAATCTTATTTGAAATATGTTATTCGAGTTAGAGGCTTGAGAATTCCAAGCTAAAGAGGACCTTAAAAATAATAACATTTTACAATAATTATTTCACATACAATTTTAAATGCACCAGTATATATTCGTATTATGTTCAGTAAAAGAGAAAAGAAAGAAAAAGTTAGCCTTTTGCATCCTTACACTAAATGATCAAGTTTACAAATTCTATTTAGTAATATGTTAATAAAATATTTGATCACCAATTGTGTATGTTCTTTGTACCCTCTAGTGTGTTTATTATGCTGAACTGGATATTGGAATTTACTTATGAACAGACTAAATACACAAATTAATGAGAAATTACAAACTTTGACTTCACATTCTAATTCAATTGTGTATGTTGTTTCAAATATTTTTTTTAGCCCACTGACACTACTAAATTCAGAGTATTATTCTCAAAAGAACGAATTGCTTTAGATCATGAAAATAAGATCCTATTTAAACACAACATGCGTACAATCTAATGATACTGGGATTAAATGTAGGGAGATATTTCCCTTTTCGTTTATGCTATGTCTTATACACACAAACACACATACACACACAAGAAATGAGATTTTTAAATACTCTCTTCAAACTGAATTAAGTATTTAAAAACCCCATAATCAACTCTTCATAATTACTGCGAATATTTAATCTAAATAATTTTTGAAGTTGTTTTATGTCTGTACTACAGTCAAAGAACTTCTAACGTATGTATTATAAGTTCTGTGGTAGAGCATAGTGAAATATCTGCAACAGATTATTTTTCACTAGGTTTTACTTTCTTTGAAACACCGAATCTGTACGGACCGACTTTATGTATAAAGTTTCGTACAGCTGCAAAATCAAGTATCAGCTATCTTTTTCGGTATGGTTATTTAAAGTGTCATGTATTTCCTGAAATAGGAGTGCCGCCGTGACTAAATTTATGGCTCAAGGAGACATCGTATATCGTCCTATGGGTCAAGAGTGCATAGCAAAGCAATGTAACTAACTCCCAGCATACTCTCTTCTTCAAAGGGGTGGGGACAGAAAAGGTTTTATGGATTCAGTGACAGATTAATAGTTTTTTGCCCATTTCTCCATTCATTATCGGGTGTATCATCGTGTGAATGTTAAAATTCAGTTATAAAATGGGTTTTCTAAGTCTGTATTGATATGTTTAAGACATTTAAAAAAAAATTAAATTCAGAAATGCAATGGACATATAAGATGAGGTGAAATTATTTCAGTTCTTTTCCACTAAGCTATTTTTTCTTTCATTTTTAACTTTAACAGAAAAAAGTCAATTATACCTGTAGAAAATTCTTATTCTAGAAAATTTTTAATTACATAGGTATAAACCATTCATTATTCTCATTTAAAATTGTTGTCAAATTGTTGACATTAATTAAAAATTGGTATATTTGACGGGAGTTGGGAAAACAAACCATAAAATAATAATAATAATAATAATAATAATAATAATAATGTAGTAATTCTTATTATTAATCCTACAGTTCCTTAAGCATTTACTTAGCTTACAACTAATAATGAATACATTTCTCCAGTTTTCAATTTTATACAATTTTTATTAATTACTCGAACTATGGAACAACAACCTAGTTCTCGCTCACCTCTCACATAAAAAAATAAAAAATAAATAAAAAAAAAATTAATTTTTTTAAACTTTCGAATTCAGATGTGTAAATACTTGATTATCACATAAAGACACTATAAATATCATTAAAACTTCTTCTTTTTGGTAAATAAGTCATTTATAGACGCTCAAACGAACGGCACTTGCAGAATGTCGGGAATGTTTGTATGAGGGGCTGTATACAAACTGTCAAATTAAGGTGTAAATACTTGATTATCTTATAAAGAAGCTATAAATATCATTAGAGCTTATTCTTTTTGGTACATAAATCATTTGTAGACGCTCAAACGAACGGCACTTGCAGAATGTCGGGAATGTTTGTATGAGGGGCTGTATACAAACTGTCAAATGAGGCGCCTGAAAAGTGCCCCCATGAAAAGTTCCCCCATACGTCATTTTTACGTCACAGCAGATGGGGGTAGATTTCCAGTCATAGAGAATTTTACTTTCGTCGAAAATTGGAAAACTTCCCCCTGAAAAGTTCCCGCAAATCAGAAGGGGGAAGTTTTCCAGTGAGATGGGATTTTCTTTTCACTGAGATCTTGAAAACTTCCCCCATGAAAAGTATCCCCGTACGCCATTTTGACGTCACCACAGATGGGGGCAGATTTCCAGTCCTAGAGAGTTTTACTTTCGTCGAAAATTGGAAAACTTCCCCCATGAAAAGTTCCCCCAAACTAAAAGGGGGAAGTTTTCCAGTGCCAGGCAATTTCTTTTTCACTGAGATCTTGAAAAGTCGAAAATTGGAAAACTTCCCCCATGAAAAGTATCCCCATACTTCATTCTGACGTCATAGCAGATGGGGATACATATCAAGGGGGAACTTTTCCACTGCTAGAGAATTTTCCTTTTACTGAGAGCTTGAAATCCATCCCCATGAAAAGTGTCCCCATATCTCATTTTGACGTCACAATATAGGGTCACATATCCAATGCTATAACATTTTACTTGTTTCGAGAGCTGAATATCTGGCACTCGAAATGTGTTTCTCTTTTATGTCTAGTTACTATTGTTACTGTGAATTATTATTATACGGACTTGAAGAAATGCGCAGAAGAGATTTAGTGCGTAATGTAAAAGTATCTTGCTTACTTTTCATATTCGGTTATCAAACACATACTAGGCGGTCAAAAAGATTTAAGTATTAATGTTATATAATGTTGCTCAAAGCATAATCTGTTAGAAGGCTCATGGAAACTCATCGAAAACAAAATTTTTGTATTAGCGGAAAGTGTGTGCATATGATATTTGTTGTTGAGTAGAGCATCAAATGTGAATATTTAATGAAAAATTCCCATTAGTTATTATTATTATTATTATTATTATTATTATTTTGAAAATTAGAATTTGCTCTTTTTTTAATTTTTTGTTAATATTCCCAATCAAATATCCAATATTAATATAATTTGACACAGTAATGATCACTTTAACTTTTCTACTATTATATAAAAAAAACCAAGTCATTAAATATCCATCATCAATCTATAATATTAATAACTAGAAATTAAAAATTAATTTTTTGAAGGTATTTCATGTTTTTGGCAAACATTTCCGTAATAATTTGACATCGAATTCCACTATAAAAAATATACAGATTTTTTATGCTTGGTAGAAATCACAAACAAGCGAATTTTTTCAAAAATACATAGTTTTTTTTTTTTTTTTTTTTAATCATTTTTAAGGTAATGCAACTAAAAAAATAAAATAAAATAAACATTATTTAATTTCTTATTTTAGAATTTAAAATTTTATTTCTCAACGCATAATCGTAAATTAATTAAAATTAAATTACTATTTCATAAAAAGCTTTTTTTTTTTTTTTAGAATATAAGTAATTTTTATGGATAGTACCAGATTTACAGGTATATTAATAAGAAAGAAAGGGGGTGCTTCAACTAACTGATTAACCACATGGTTTCCAAAAATAATAAACAGATTAAGAACTCTTAACTTTTATGCAAATTTTGTGCCAGTGATAATCCTTTTACAACCAAAAGGTGTTGATATTAATTACCACATGTTTTCTTTGCTTTAGCAATTAAAAATAATTATTTTAACTTCCGTAAAGGTGCGCCTGTTGTCTTTCTATTTAAGTTGCTATATTTCTTTTTTATAGAATTTCTTCTAAACACGAGCATTTAAATAAAAACAAAGCCTAAATTAATCTACTTTAAAGCATTATATTTACATTATTTTTTATACATTATTATTAAGAGTGAATGAAATTGGGCTTCAGTACCAAGCGTGAATACTGCCTTTAAGATTTCACACAGTTTTCATGTATCCAATTATTTATCTCATGTTTAATATTTTCTTACGGTTTTGTGGCTATAATTTGAGAATATGTAATGTGCTAAGTAGAATAATTTAATTAAAAGTAAATTATTTCTGTGAAATACTTCATTTGGAAATAGCATATTTTGCCGTAATAATTCAGAGGAAAACAAACATCGCGAATATAACAGTTTAGAAATTGTTACATAATGTATGCTTAGTTTTATTATTATTATTATTATTATTATTATTATTATTATTATATTATTATGCTTTCATTTTATTTTATCTATCTCGTGCTTTTAATGTGCATATAGTATGTATAGCACTTATACAGCAGGTATGTCAAACTCGTTTACCGCCGCGGACCAAATTAAGCGTTATATACAAAGCCCAAAAAAAAAAAAAAAAAAAAAAAAAAAAAAGATAATATTATTACCATTGCACAGAATAAAATTTGTTCGTATAAAACACATCCATGTTAAAGAAATGTGCATGTAAAGTTCAAAAGTAAATAAAATTCATAACTTGTTTTATCTTATTTTTCGAAAAAATACTCGAAATTGCTTTCTATCAACCGAATCAACTGGATTTAATTTATTTTTTTTCTAATTTGTATTTATTTTGCAATTTGGTTGTGCACGATGACCTGTTAATCTTTTACCTAGCAAAGAAATAGCTGCCAATCTTCCGTATTTTTTTCCAGTGAAAAAGAAAACATATTTCGAATTAAAAAATTTCTTTAAAAATTTGTGTTTTGTATCTATGCTCTACTTATTCTTTTTTATTTTCATTTATTAAATACATTTTCTGGTTTAACGTATGTTGACTTGAAAAATAACAAAAGGTTGGCCGCTATACGCAAAGAAGCCGTACAAAAGCGCGCTTGTTCAAAAAATGTCCAATCCGATGTTTTTCTAATAATGTTTGGCAACATATAAAATAAAATACATTTTCTTTTTGAAAGTTGTTTTGTCAAAATAATAAATTCTATTTGAAAATGCTAATCATGGCCGGATTAGGGGGGGGGGGCTAAGGGGCTGCAGCCCCGGGCCCCAATCC
This sequence comes from Maratus michaelseni, assembly GCA_963931845.1. Classification (NCBI taxonomy): domain Eukaryota; kingdom Metazoa; phylum Arthropoda; class Arachnida; order Araneae; family Salticidae; genus Maratus; species Maratus michaelseni. The sequence continues at coordinate 40,085,872 of OZ007599.1, read as the reverse complement.
GTCAGAGCCCTCGTCAACAGCTTAAGTTTTATCAAAATTTTGTTTTAAAAATTACTTAAATTTCTAAAAGAAAGAAAGAAAAAAGAAAATTTTTGTTTCTAAAATGAAAAAACTTTTTCTGAAATAACGAGATAAAATCGGGTTTCAAGCGTCATCACTTTTTCCTTTTGCAATTCCAAAACTTCGAAGTACGATTTAAGGGTAGTCGTCACTCCCTTGAAAACACCCGATAGTTATTGTTAAACCTATGGCCAGGTTGCTTTCAAATTTCTCGTTTAAATTTAAATACTTTTAAAAGATTTTTTTTTGCATAAGATAGCTGAGGTCGATCCGTAATATGACGATTTTTTATTTTTTCGATTTCAGTTGCAGATCTGTTCAGTAAAGGTATTTTCACTTTCGGAACCGGTTTTGAAAGTGAAAGTACTTTTATTAAAAAAATCTGCAACTAAAATATCAACCTCAGCTATCTTATGCAAAAACTTTTCAAAATATTCAAATTTAAATGAGAAATTCGAAAACAACATGGCCATACGTTTAACATTAGCGAGCGGGTGTTTTCATATTCTTTTACTATTTTTACCCTACTTTTGCCCGATACCAAAAGAAGAAAACATCTTTACTATTTTCCGCTTCTACCACCTAATCTCAAAAAACATGTGCACGCTCAGGGGAAGAATCTTGAATTGTAAGGTCTATGTGTGCACGACATACGATTTCTTAGAAATTAGTGCAAGGTCAGGACCCCCCCCCCCCCATGCCTAACATCCGACACTTCCCAAAGGCAACCCCCTCCCCAATGACATGACCAGTATCTTTCAACAGTATTTTGCATAAGAACTGAGAACCATTGGCCAGTGCATTGAGAATCATCTCTGTCTGCCTCTCCTGCATAAAAGTCTATGGGAAAAAAAAAAAAAAAAAAAAAAAAACAGACAGATAATCAAAAAGAATTTTGTTCGTAAACTTTTATTTTAATATGATAAGAAGTAGATTTTAGGAAGTGTGTTTGCTTCCCTTTTCCTTTATCTTTAATGTTTTTATTTAATACTAAGTAAAGAAAAGCGTTTATTTAATTGAGAAAAATGCTTATCCTTGAGTATGAGTACATTTAACTTGTAGAAAACCATTGTTTTTACTGCATGTGTTTAGGTGGCTTAAAAAAAAGAAAGAGAAAAAAAAGGTTAAATAATATTACACCTCTTATGGGTTCGATTGTTTGTGAAATATTTTTTATCGCCATCTTTTATCTTATCAATTTAAGTTAAGTTGATTAATTATGAATTTCATTATTTAAATGGCTTTACACACATCCTTATTTTATTAAAATTCCCATATTCATATATAAATTGTTTCTTTTGTGCAATTTTTACTAAAAATCAATACGTATGGGTTAAATTCTTTAATATACTCAGATTAATTTGTTTAAGGCGGTTCTCAAATTCCCTGCTCAACAACGCGAAACTACCTGACGTGTTTTCTAACTCATTTTTAAATGTAAAGGCATACAATTGGAAAATCTGACTATTGGAGGGATTTAGGATCGAAAAGCGTTTTAAATTTTTTGATAAATATATTAAGTTATAAGAGATTCTTGTCAAGTGACGACAAGTTTTAATTTTTTCTCGTGCTGCTGCGTCCGGAAATTTGATTTAAAATGCCATCTTTGACAGTATTTTCTAAATGAGCTTCTGCCTTTTCCAAAATATGTAAATCGCCATTCGATTACATAGTTTCTGAATAAGAACACTTGCCAATTCCATGCGTTTTCGAACAAAAATGAATCAGAAATGTGTCACAAAGTAACTCCTTTGGATTTGAGAACAGCCTTAATAAAATTAATCATATTTTGCACATAAATTGACATATTTCAGTCAAACTGGAAAATTTTAGCATATATATATATATATTTAGATATTTTAATTCATTCTCAAGTTATAGATTCCACTAGAAAAGTAAATTTTTTTAAAAGTTTGAGGTGTTGCATTTTTTTTAATCAGAAAAAAATTGCTTTTTGTAATAAAAGTTTTATCTCACATTTATATTTTCTAACAAAACTAGTGGGCTCTGCTCCCTTCGAGCTACGCTCGCCAACTCCCGTGCATACCCCGCAGAATCGAAAAACACGTTAATTGGTCTAAAAACACGCTAATTTTTTCTATTTTAAAAAGATTATCCGATTACGGAAGACTGATTGCAATGAATTTATTTAATAAAATTTCATATATTTTGCACAAAAATTGACTTGTTTTAGTCAAACTGAAAAATTTTAGCATGCATATTTATAACATTTTGCTCATTGTCAAGATATAAATTTAACTTAAAAAGTAAATTTCCTAAAAAGTTTGAAGTGGTGCCATTTTTTAAAATCAGAAAAAAAAGTTTTTTTTTTTTTTTTTTTTTTTTTTTTTTTTTTTTGTAATAAAAGTTTAACTCACAGTTACATTTTCTAACAAAACTAGGAATTTCCGCCCCCAACGAGCTACACTTCCCAAGACTTCACAGGCTCTACAAACACAATGATATAATCTGTTTTAAAAAGATTACTTGATTACGAAAGATTGGATGATATTAACACGACCAGTAGTGATCTTTTATAATCGGGTATCTATTCATTTCCCTTTGACTTGAACATTCCCAGGGCCGCATCCACCGCTGTCGCAACTGCTGACGGTCTAACTGCTGGAAGATTTTTTTCTTTTAGACGATATAAGAAAATAGTTTTATATATATATATATATATATACAGTGGACTCTCTGTATCTGAAAACTCTCTAATGTGAACACCCCGGTATTATGAACACTTTGTGACGGTCCCGGCGGAACTCCATTGACTTAACAAAAGATGAACTCTCTGTATTCTGAACACCCCACTATTATGAACGCTACTTTTGATCCCTATTCTAACCCGCCTCTCTGTAAACTGAACGTGTGTTTGCAGTCAGAATTTCTGCATCATAGAAATTTGGAGAAATTGGAAAAAGGTTCAGTGAACTCGGTTTAAAAATAAACAGTCAAAATTATTGCTAGATTTTAAGCATCTACCCAAAACTGCAATTTGTTTAAAACATTCAGATAAAATCTTCAGTTAACAAAACAAACAAAACATTTAGTATAACAAAAAATAAATCGAAATAATAATTTTCAAACAGGTACGTCTTTACCGTATGTGTTTTACATCTCAACTAATTATAAATTCTTATATTTTAATACACAAAAAAGTCCAGGTATAAAACTGTCGCCATTTCACAAAAGTAAATCGTGATAATCAAATTAAATGAAATGAACATAACAATCAATTTGTATGCAAAGAGATACAAGAAAAAATAATGTAAAAACTATGTCACGTGATTCCCCCTCTCCCGAGTTGAGATAAAAATAGAAAGATTATGCAACAGAAATGTCCTGACCTTCAGTGACAGATAATAGACATATAAGAGAGGTGTTAGAGGGAGTGGTCAAAAAAAGATTATGGTTTTTTTCTGCACACCTGGTTGGACAGCATTATTGCTTCAATTACTTTCTTCCTTTTTTGCTCGGCAAAGGTAAATTTTCTTTGCCATTTCGCTATCTTTGCAAGGAAAGAAGCACAGCACTTACGCAGATGTAGGAAAAAGGAAAGAACTGAGTCTTCAGGAAAAAATACCATGTTGTTCAAAAATTACAATCAAAATAAGTCAAAAGAAAATTGCATCTGAGTTTAGAATTTCAGTAGGCCAAGTCAACGCCATCAACAAGAAAGAAAAAGAAATTATAGTTGCTTTTGAAGCAAATGAACCTTCCTCAAAGTGTAGAATTTTTGAAAAGAAAATGGGAAACGAGAATATAAACAATCACATCTGGAAGTTTTTTTGCCAAATGTGAACAAAGAATCTTCCTGTCACTGGACCACTGCTAAAGCAGATTCCTCTAGATTTGCAGAAAGGGAGAAAATCACGGAATTCAAGGCATCGTAAGGATGATTGCCTCGCTTCAAAAATTGGCATAACATTGAATTCAAAATAAGCAGTGGTAAAGCTGAAGACGTAAATATCGACACTGTATAGGAATGGAAAAGAAAACTTTTGGACATAATGAAGGATTTTGTCGCCGTTTACATTTTCAATGCTGACGAAACTGGCTTGTTTTTTAGAGCTCTTTCAAATAAAACCCTAGAAGAAAGAACCCTAGCTGGAAAATTTCGAAAGAAAGACGCCGTCATGCTCTGTGCCAGTTTTACGGGAGAGAAACTCAAGCCACTTGTGATCGAAAAAAATGAAAAACCATGATGCTTCAAAAATCTGAAGATTGCATCATTGCCTGTGCACTGTAAAACAAATCGAAAAGCCTGGACGACATTCACAATTTCTCACAATAGTTGGAGGGCATTAATGAGATGATGAAGAGAGAAGGAAGAAAAATTCTTTTTGTCGATAGTTCCAGATCACATACAAACATGCAGCTGAGCACCATGAGCCTGAAGTTCCTGCCACCGAACTGTACTTCTATAATCCAACCACTGGATCAAGGAGTTATCAAGACCTTTTAAGCTCACTACTGAATCCATTTTCTGAAGAAAATGTCCCTGGTGAGGAAGGAGGAAAATACGGCAACCGAACTAACGAAGAAGGTCAACGACATGGATGCTGTTCATTAGATATCAAAGTCTTTGAATGAAGTAACCTCCAATACCATCCAAAGATACTTCAATAATGCTGGATTTCCGTGTGAAAATGAGCAATCAAGAATAGATGACCAAGAAGAAACAGCTGTGAGTGACTTGGGGTCAATTCTTCAGGAGCCGCATACTGAAATTCAACCTGGAGCTTATCTCGAAGCCAACGGAAGCTTTCCGGTTTGCGACAACAACTTCGTTGAAGAGGAAGAAAATAATGAAGAAGAAGCGGGACCAGAAGATACCAATGGAACAAGAATTACAATTACCTTCCAGCAATATAGCCAATGGATTCAAGACTTATTGATCTATGCGGCTGAACAGCACCCGGAAACCTTTCCACTTCTTAAACAACTAGATAACATGTATACTGCACGACCATACACAATGCAAAAACAGACTAAAATTACTCACTTTTTCAAGTAATGTACCGATTATGTTTTCATGTAAAGTATTGTATATATGTAATTGCATGTTTTGTAAATTTTTTTAATATTTCCTAAACACAACACCTTCATCTCGGTAAATGGCATTGCTAACCAGTCTAAGTATTCTATACAATCTGTAAACTCATACATAGTAGTAGTAGTAATGAATTTCTCAATCTCCCTCTATAATGAACACTCCCATAATCTGAACACTTTTGGTCGGTCCCATGAGTGTTCGGAATAGAGAGAGTTCACTGTATATATATATATATATATATATATATATATATATATATATATATATATATATATATATATATATATCATAATCTTTACCACTGAATGCTTTCCGCACATAAAAATGTAATTATTTGAAAGTTTTCTTTCTCTTTTAATATTCACGTGTAAATATTTTTTCGAATTGAAAAATATTTGGAAATATTATTATTTGGAGTTTTTAAATACAATGCAAATTTCTTCATTAAATGCTTTACACACATAATAACTTAATTGTTTTAAATTTCCCTGTCATTTTTAATATTCGCGTGTAAGTATATTTTGCAAATGGAAAAATGTTTAGAAATATTACTTGGGCTTTATAAACATCTAGCACCAGAGGTAAAAAACGGCTTTTTGGAAAAAAGAAATAAATATCCATTCAAGTAATAAAATTTTGGATTAAGGAAAAAAAAAAAACATAAACATAAAATTAGACACTATATATATATATATATATATATATATATATTTGACACAGCATTTCATAATCTAATCACGTAATATATATATATATATATATATATGCCTTCAAAAGAAGGTTAAATTGCTGTGCATAGTTTTTAATCCTATAAAATTTATGTAACTGAATTATATTCACCGATTTCAACATTAAACAGAGGCACTTAAAATAATTATTCGATTTTAAAACTCTATGTGTCACTATGTTTATCATACATTTCTCTATAAAACTATCATTTTTCATGTTTTTCTGTCAATTACAATACTCAAACATTATATATAAAGATTCTCTAGACGCTTAACATTTTATTACGAGGATCTTGGCGATATTTTAAAAATAGAAATGAAATATTTCTCGGAATGTATTAGAAATGTAGATATCCAATGCTGTCAAGATGCTGTTAATCAATGATAAACAATTAATATCTGTTTTCCCAAATGTACTGAATATTGCAATTATAGTATATAGTAGTACCGCTTACAAACTTTGAAGCAGAATGATCATTTTCCAAACTAAAATTAATAAAGAACAGACTACGATCGTTTACGCTGGAGCCCAAACTTAGCGGTTTAACACTAATGTCACTAGATAATGACATAACAAACTGTTTGCATTTCATGATGCCCTGCAATCACTTGGAAATTTAAATACAAGGATTTTTTTTCAATTAACTTAATTTTTAGTAATGAAAATCTAATAATAATAAAAAAAAAGCTTAAACATGTAATTAAATTTATTTATATCAATAAACAGATGTATTGAAATTATTTTTAATGTATTCAGTTTTTATACGCCTGAAATATTTCTATTTTTTATTTGTTTATAAAGTATTTGTTAATTGTATATGTTTAAATAAACTAATTAAGAGCACTATTGAAGATAACAAACAAATAAACAAAAAAACGCTCTTGATTAACAATATAAATATTTCCATTTTTAAAATTTGTATTTCAGGATTAAAAAAAAAATAATCAAAGGTGTGTGTGGGGGGAGGGGGGATAAATATTCAGTATCGTGGGAAGGGGCACAAAATTTCCAGTAGCAGGGGAAGAGGGGGGGGCAAAATGTCCAAAATAGCCCCGGGCCAAAGAAATGCTTAATCCGGCTCTGATGCTAATACTATCAAATAACATGATGAAATTATGAAATTTTCCCTGAGGTTGAAGTTTACTCAGGTGCTTTTATTTTCAAATGAAAACTCCAAGTACTTTGTCTATTGGTGGTCTTTTAATAATTCACATTCATAATTTGTCAATTTAAAATGAAAATGCTTACCTTGTTTAACATTTCGTAATTAACAGTTAAAATTTTATGATGGAAAGCCATCAATTTTTTGTATAAGAAGGTAGATCTGGTTATATTCGTTACCAATATTATCAAGATATTTTCTAAATTGACGATGATTAAGCATGTGCGTACGAATATGATATAAGTTTATAAACATGTATCCGTCTTTTATAAATCGATCCGGCTATACAAAATACTTTTTAGCAATGGTACTTTTGCTTATAGCATTTTCAAACTTCTTTAACTGTTTTGCGCATCCTTTCTTCCATTTCCTAGTAAATGATTTTGAATCACGGGATATTTAATGCAATAATAATTATTTTATAAAGTAAATGTATTTTCTCCAATAGGTTTGGTGAAAGCACTCTCTTTTAAGAAGTGTCAATTTCAATTCTGACAGTTTTTCTTTCTGATGTTTGGCCAGATTTTTAATGCTTTGTCCTGTAGCATCTCTTAATGTTCCATTCTTTCGAAACTCCAACAATGTTTGGATATCAACATATAATTTCAGTTTTTCTTTTAATATAATGGTATTGTGAATCAACTTAATTTTTTTTTTTTTTATGTTTATTTTCCGTCAATTATATATATTCATACTGGTAGAGTTTTAACTTAAAAAATATTTCCTAGGTTGTTTATCAGTATGTTATTAAAATATGTGTAAATCGGTAAAAAAAAAAAAAAAATAAAAGAAAGAAAGAAAGAAAGATCAAGCAGGTGGTTTCATTAACAATGACACATTTACTAACCTAAGTAATGAAAATAATTAAAGAACTTAAATCCAAAATATTTTTGTAAAACAAGAGTGGAGAAACTGGATGACATGACGTATTCGGGGGTTTTGCTTCAAGCACAAAAGTGATAATTTATGTCATTTCGAAAGCAAATCATTTAAAAGCCACTTAATTTTATACTTTGATTTTAAAAAAAGTTGTAACTGTTCTTAATTAGCCCGAATTTTATTAATTTTACTATACATTTCTTATTATTTAATAAATATAGCATGTGTAAAATTGAAGAGAGTAGTAAAACAAGTTGGAAATTGTACGTCAAACGTTACAAACGAGGTGCGTTCGTACTATAAAAAAAGTTATAGTTCTATAAAAGTTATAGTTCTATAAATATTCAGATCTTGATGATTTTTAATTCTGTGAAATCAATTATATCGTCTGAAGATTAATTTCTGTAATAAAATAAGTTTCTCGGTCGCTTGGCGATCAAACTTCGAAAGCTCCTATAAAAAGAAAGCACCGATTTAAAAAAAAAAAAAATCAAATTTCTTAATAAATGTTTTTATTAATATTTTCTAAAGTTTTGATTCGATTTTTAAAAAAATTGAAATGTCGCGATAAAATTCTGCAAAGATAATATATCTTAAATTTCAAACCATTCGGTTGGGTAGTTTTTGCGTTGCTATATGCAGACGGACGGACAGACAGACGGACGGACGGACGAACAGACGGACGAACAGACGGACGTACGAACAGACGGACGTACCATACGACGACAATAGGTGCTACGTATTTATATAATTATGAACGCACCTAATAAAGCAATAGTTTCGTCATAAAACACATAAATATTATAAGAAAAATACTGTAAAAAAATTACGAATCTTTAAATTTTTAGACTCAAGATTTCGCACTTTGTTACATTCCGATTAATTAACTGTGTATCTGCAATTTCTTGGAGCTAAAATTTAAAACTTTAAAACTGAGCTACATCTGTCTATATACATCAATTATGTCAAATGAGCGGATTTTTTTTAACTACCACATTTTGAAGAAAAATATTTCCCTTAATTAATGACGAAATAAATAAGACAAAAATTATTATTAAAAAAAGTGGTAGCAATTGTGAATAATAAAAGCAACTGGCAATACTTACATACATATGTTTGCCATCTCTAAGACTATTTGGTGTAAGTGAGTTCCTCAAAAGTGTATTTTCAGCATGCGTGTTCGAGCAACTGAATAAATGCCAAAATAAATGCACAGGTAAAATGCCAAAGGCTTGGCGGGCTACAGAGAAGTTGTCGGCGGGCCAGTTGTGGCCCGTGGGCCACGTGTTTGACATACCTGCTTTACAGGGACACTCAAAAGAATTCCATTACAATACGGTCTATGGGGAGAAATCGTTTGCGGTTTATTTTATAATGTTTCAATATTTGAAACATACTGAAACAGATATATATCACTGAGGTGCATTACAAGAGGCTTACTATAGAATATTGTGTGTATAGCATTCCTCCTTCATTTACAGGGTCACATAAAATTATTCTGTTAAAGTACTGTCTGTTAATAATAATGGTTGGAAATGCGTTTTTAGTTGCGTTTTTAAATGGAATTTTTTTCCCCCTATTATACTTGATGTGTATAAATCCTATAGGTTATATACAGGGCAGCACAAAACATCTCGAATGCATTTGCGTTTATTGACGGAAATTGCCGATGGGCTATTTTCAACTGTGCTATGCGTATCCTAACTAAACTAAATTTTTGCATTCTATGTAGTATATATAAAAATCAGTAGATCATACACTGGGCTGCGCAAAATAGTTAGGATCTTTTTCCGAATATTGTTGGTAATTTCTGAAATTGGATTTTTAAATGTGTTATGCGTTTTCCAAATTGTTAACTTTAGCATCAGACTTAGACATTCTTAAACGGTAAAGATTTCTATAAAAGCATTTTGGAAGTGTTGAAAAGTTTTACATATTCCATACTTAACGCATATTTTTTTTTTTTTTTTTTTTTTTTTTTTTTTACTAGGAGACAGCAATTTAAAACCTCTGTCCCCCCACCAAAACAAGGAAAAATCTTACGAGCTTCATCTGGTGACAACTTATTAGAAATATAGAAATATTTCCAAATTTTTAAAATGTTTTTAATTAGTTGTTTGTTGAGACACAAAAACGAATCTAACCATTCGTTCTATTAATTTTTGGGTTTAATTTAACAATTTAGATTTCTTTATTATTAGTTTTTTAGAGTTTAACGTGTCTGAAAAAAGTAATAGAAATAGAATCTTATTTTAAACTCAAAAGGTCACTAATTCAAGAGATAGAAAAATGGTTTTCTAGTTTCAAAAATTGGAAAATGTTTGAAATATTCTTTTTTAGTTTCTAAACTAAAACTTTTATAGATTGTCAGAAATCATATGGTTAAAATAGATGTATCAGATAAAAAAATAAGAAGTTGAAATTTATTTTCTATTTTTCTATTGAATAAGTTTCCATAAAATGTTATTATTATTAAAAAAAAAAAAAAAAAAAAAAAAAAAAAAAAAAAAAAAAGCATGTACTAAGTTTCACATATGCTTTTTTTTTTTTTTCCACAGATAATATTTGAGTTATTTTAAGGTACATTATGGTTGATGTAGCTACATTGCTAAGCTAAACAAATGTTTATTTTTGTTATTTTTTAGTAAGTTTTATATTAATTTCTGTACAAAATATTTTAGAATTATTCTTTATTCGGGACTCAAACTCTTCCATGAATATCTTACTTCTTTCTTTCTGTATCACCCTTTTTTTACTGTATAAATTTGACATAAAGAAAAACGAAATATAAAAAGTGCTTAATGTGTATTTATAATTCAGGAGAAAGGAAAAAGAAGCACATAGAAAGGACTAGCAATTTGAAGCCAAAACGAAGGGTTGACTTGATAATGTGTTCAAAAAATAAGACTATATCGTTAACTTTATAGTTCCAGATTTTTCGGAAAATGCAAATTAATAAATATAAAATAATGAATCAAGAGTATGAAGTATTGTTTTATTTTCCTAATTTTTTTATTTCCTTAATTTTAATTATTTTACGAGCATCCTGATTTGATTACTTTTATAATTTAAAAGAAACTAAAATAACCCCATATTTATTTATTTATTTATTTATTTATTTTTAATTGCCTTTCTTGATTAAAGTGGTTATCAAATTCCCGGCTCAATAACGCCAAACTTTCTTACTTCTTTCAAAACGTCATGGCATAAAATTGGCAGGCCTGACTGCTAAATGAACTGCGATTTGGAATCGAATGGGCGTTTTTATTTTTTGATAAATAAATTACTTATTGAGTTAAAAGCAATTGCTGTCACGTGATGATAGATTTTTTTTCCTTTCGTGCGCCCGGAAATTATGTACAAAACATCAACTTTGACAGTATTTTCTGAAAGATCGCCTGCCTTTACTAAAACATTGAAAACACCACTCGATTACATAATTTCTGAATAAAGAACACCTGCCCATTTCATGCGTTTCCGAACAAAAATTAATTCAGAAATTTGTCAGAATGTAGCTCCTTTGGATTTGAAAACAGCCATAATGCTATGCAATAAAGGGCTAATTTGTAAAACAAGTAACTAAAAAAATGCCATTACGAGATATTCAAGATTAAAGTTTTTTAATAAAGTAAAGAAAAATATAAACTATACTATTGTGATTGCTTCCTCTAAAATAGCTTATTTGTTAAAGACTGTATCCTCAGTTAACGTATGTGCAGCATATTTTGAATAATATATTTTATTTTATTGAATTTACGGAGTCTTCGTTTATAAAATTCACATCCCTGAATATCATGGCATATATTGATTAAAAATTAAAACTTGCACGTTTTAAAGGTTGTCAGGCCAGGATGCAGTTTACATGAAAATGAGAAAAACATTTAAAAGTAGAGTTACCATCGCCGCGGTGGACAGCCCTGCTCAAAGGCACCCACTCTGTCTGTATTAGATTACACATTTCAAAAATCTTAAAGATAATGTTCTTTACTGAAAGCTGAATAAAATATTTCGATAAACTCTGCCAATTAATTCATAATATAGCCGATCTGGTTCGTTGCTCACATAAATAAGAAATAGAAAATGAATTAATGTTTTTCATGCTTTCATGTGTATGTTCCGTTCAGATAATCTTTTATATTTCTCAATCTTTTACTGCAAATACGGTATTTTAAAAATATTTTCTTCCTTTTTTTTCTTTCGAAGAAAATTATATGACCGTTTAATTTTATAATTAAAAATAATTATAATTAAAAATATCTTATTACTTTATAGTGATGTTTCACTTTATTTATATCATATAGTATTTAAAAATGCATTTAATAATTGATGCATCTTTTATACATAAAGTTTGAGATACTAGCGAAAAAAAGATAAGAAAGACAGAAAACAAGGGGGAAAAATCGTTTCATATAATTCATAGGATTCACAGTTAATTATTCACATTAAATATTCATATATTACATAAGAATATATATAAAAAGTTTGCATTATTTTGCTGTTTCACTAAGTACTGACTATCAAATAAACTGTTTTCTACACCGCCCGAGGCGAGGCATCTATTTGCTTCACACAGCCCGTTCAGCGTCTTTTGTTAATGACTTATTGAGTGACCAGTGACCAGGCTATATTTCCGCTAACAATTCAAACGTATACAGAAGATGAAGAGTGGAAACGGGTTTAGCACTCTGTACATTCTTCCTTTTATCGTGATTTTTCTCGGAACTAGAGCTCCTATTATAGGAGTCTTACTCGGAACCAGTTCCGGTATTTCTACCAAAATTTTCACTTTTCATTCAGAAGAATAAATGAAAAAAATTTTATTCATTCAATTTTAAACAGGAACGAAAAATCATGCGTCAAGCATAGATTCTGTAACACTTTACAACACTTCTAAAATACTTTTACAAATCTTTACCATTTAACAACATTAAAAGAAAAATAAATACATTAATTAAGAAAATTATTTCATTCCCGATAATTAAAAAGGTTAATAATTAACTAACTATTTATCACATTTCATAGGAGACAATACGGTATTTTTTATTATAGGGACCTTGACATAACCCAGTCTTAAAAAAGTGAAATTTTTTGCCAAATAATCGCGAAAATAAAATTGCAACCAATGCAATAAGGAGGGCCAAATAAAATCGTGGAAATAGACGAATTGGGTAAAAACAAATATCAATTTTACCTGATAAACAATTTTACTTTTAAGTCTTTGTGGAACGTTTTAACATCCTTCAAAAAAACCTTAATTAGAAATAGTATATGCTTTTTCTTTAAATTCAATTCTGCCTCCTTGGTTTAATGTATAGTTGAAACAAATCTTGTTTTCTAAATGACAGTATGTTGACAGGCACTTTTTGTTCTCCAGAATAAATTGATTCATGAAGTTTGTATATGTGAAAATTGAAAATATGTTTTTGTTTTTCGGAAAATTTACTGAAATCAAGATTTTGTTTTCACCATCTATTCAAAGTGAAAATAAATTCTGTTTTTCAGTTTTAATGAGAAAATGGTGTAAAAAATATACTAATATGTTTTATTTCTCCTTTTTTATACACAAATATGGAGTAATTTCCTTTCCGTTTTTGATAAACTTCATTAAAATTTACAAAAAAAAAAAAAAAAAAAAAAAAAAAAAGAAAAAGAAAAAGAAAAAAAATCTTGGAATCTAATTTAATTTTTTAAATTCTGAGAGTTTGTGCGACATCTTCGGATCAAGTAAATCGAGTTGCGTTCAATAATCTAAGAGTAGTTGCGAAATACAAAAACATGGTCAGATTTTAATATAATAGATTCGTGTTCATTTTCCTTTTCTTAAAATTATGATGTGATTTTTAGAAGAAAACTCTCATCTGTATATAACGGATACTCATGCTTAATAATCAGTATAGATAACAAAACATTTAAATTTTTCTTTATAAATATGGCGTGAAACTCATCTACTTTCTATACTTACTGATCCTTGTATTATTAATGTAAGGAATTAATTCACACTCATTTTAAAACATATTGGAAAATTCCCGTTTTATTTCAAATATGAAGTCTCTTTTTCACCAGAGAAATCCCTTTTTAATGACATAATTCTTGTTAATTTTCTTTTCCAGGCAATTAATTTCAATACTGGCATAGGAGAAATTAAGTTATTTTAACGAAATAATATTAAATCTTTAGGTTTTATCAACAAAAATGGAACTGTTAACATTCGTCATTTTTTTTTAGGTAATCGAGTTATTTCTTAATAGTTTTAAGAAATAGTTTTAAGAATGAAATAACTATTTCTCGCTATCCATGATATCATTTTCGACATGGATAATTTTGCGGAGCATATTAATGACATTTGCTAACCATTTTCTTTTGAAACTTCTTTTTACTTTTTAAAAATTTAAATAAAAAATACGGTTTAGTTATATTAGCCGTGCGCAGACGGTAAAACGTCAAGTATTGTTACCATACAAAAGAAAAACAAGAACGAAAAATCATGCGGCAAGCATAGATTATGTAACACTTTCCAACGCTTCCAAAATAATTTTACGAATCATACTCTTTAATAAGCTAAAAGATAACATCTAAGTAATCCGAATACTTTTATTCAGCCCTGTATAGGATCTATAGATTTGTATATATACTACATAGGATGCTAAATTTTAGTTCAGTTAGGAAACACTTAGCACAGTTTAAAATTCTCCGTCTGGAGTTAAATAATACGGAAATGTGTTCCCGAACTTTTGTGCTTCCCTGTATAGTATCTACAGAATTTATACACACCACGTAATATACAAAAAGCGATTTAAAATTAAAATCGCGTTCCGTAACTTAAAACGCACTTCCAGGAGTTATTGTTAACATACAGTAGAGAATTCTTTTGTGTGTCCCTGTAAATGAACGATGACTGCTATACACACAATATTCTGTAGTAAGTCTCTTGTAATGAACCTTATATAAATTTCAATGCGTTTAAAATAGGGAAACCTTATTTAAATAAACCGCAGACGATTTTTCTCCATAGACGTAATGTAACGGAATTCTTTTGACTGTCCCTGTAAAGTAAGTATAAGTGCTATGCACACCCTATTCCATATTAAGCTTCTTCTAATGCACCTTAGTGATATATATAAATTTCAATGCGTTTAAAATAGTGAAACATTATTTAAATAAACCGCAAATGATTTTTCCCCATAGACCTCAATGTAATGGAATTCTTTTGAGTGTCCCTGTAAAAAAACTATAAGTGCTACACACTTCCGTTGAAATAGGGAACATGCTATAGATAACGATTATAACATATAAAAATTGCAGGACAATCCGAGCATATTTACGGGAGTTAGAGCACGGACAGACGGCCAGACAAACCGAAGTCATAAACACTTTTCAACTAGGTTGGAAAGTGTTAAAAAAAGAAAAAAATTGAAGAAAAAACCCAAGATCATTTTATTTCCTCACTTTATTTTAGATGAATATCCGCTTTATTTTAGATGAATGACGTCATATTCGCCTGTTTCCTATGGTTACGCATATTGAGACCTTGTATTATTATCAAAAACTAAAAAAAGTACGTTTCATTTCTAATAATATTATTTTATCTTATTTTTAATTCTCTAATTTTTTTATTTCATTTTCATTTTTCATTGAAAAATTTTCAGTTGAAACTAAATTGTTGAGTAAAAATTATTATTACGGGTTTTGAATTACTTTTCGCAACGGTAAAGTAAATTTAACCATTTTAAAATATTATACGAAAAAATTTCCATTTATTCTCTATAAAAATAATGAAATTTTGAATTAAGAAAAATATTTGAATAAAATAAACAAAAACCAGCCTATGTTCATTTGAGAGTTATTATCAACCTATACGCAAAGATACAGGATCATTAAATGTTCCATTTTGACGCTGGCTTCAGCCTAACATTTGAACACAATCAGATTTATAATATTATTAGGATTAGGATAGGATGTAAAGAAAACATATTTTTAATTTCCAGTTACAGATGTTATAAATTTATGATGGATATTTAATATTTAATGACTTGGTTTTATGTAATAGTAGAAAAGTTAAAGTTCAGTTTACTATTTAAATTCGTTTCAATGGGTTATTAGTAGTTCGAAATAATTTATCCTTTCAAAATAAAAATTCAAAACCGTGAAAACGCATTATGATCCAGACAACCTTAGACCAAGACCCCGATTATTAACCGGTTAACGCGGCACTGCATCCAATGTCTGCTTTGCCAATAAATTGTAGTATTTATGAGGATTTTATTTTAATGTGTCTCGATTTTTTTTTTCAAGAATTACAGCTGTTGAGAATAGGCTCTTCGTTTTCGTAAAATGTTAAAAATGAAAAAAAAAAAATGAATAATAATAACGATTTGTTCCTAGTCGCTTTAAATTGAAAAAAAAAGCAAAGCCCTGAAAAAAATTGCCTTTGCCTCAACAATCGTAGAACAATTTGGTAAAAATAGTTTTTCTTAAACTATAAATAGGCTTAAAATTACACAATGTGCTAAATACTTAAAAGATGACAGAAATATTGAAAGAAAATTTTTATAATTATTTTAATTCACAGTACTTTCAGGCATAAACATAGCCGCCGTCAGAGAATACAATAAACCAATTAAATTAAAAAAAAAATATTTTTATCATCTTTTAATTAATCAGCACATTCTATAATTTTAAGTCTAACTTTTAAAGATGAATTTAACATTCTATTTATTTTTCTATTTGCTCATATAAATGGGGTATCACAGATTAATCTATTAGAAAAAAAATAGTAATTTTGTTACAAATTCTGTTCAAAAATCAGATTTCTTATGTATTTTATGGTCTACTAAAAGTTAAAATTCCATTTATATTTTTGAAGCTAATGTTCGTTTACAACAATATAATTATTTAATTGTAAGTTTGTTGTACACTAATGACATAGTATATTTTTTAGTTTGTTCTTAAGATTTGTTTACCTTTCAATTAATATGGTTATTTTTTTCAAAAACACAGTTTTAAAGATAATAATAAAGAAATTGATAGTTGATTTCAATTCTAAATTCTGATCTGCTGATTCAAGAATTATTTGTTTTTATGTCAAATTATTGATATTGGATATTTGATTTGGAATATTAACAAAAAAAAAAAAAAAAAAAAAAAGAGCAAATTTTTATTTTTCCAAAAAAAAAAAAAAAAAAAAAAAAAAGCAAATTCTTATTTTTCCAAAAAAAAAAAAAAAAAAAAAAAAAAGTAAATAACTTATGTGAATTTTTCATTAAGGATTCACATTTGATGCTCTACTCAACGACAAATATCACATGCACACACTTTCCGCGAACATAACAAAAATCTTTGTTTTCGATGAGTTTCCATGAACCTTCTAACAGATTATGCTTTGAGCAATATTATATCACATTAATACTTAAATCCTTTTTGTCCGCCTAGTATGTGTTTGAGAACCGAATATGAAAAGAAAGCAAGATACTTTTACATTACGCACTAAATCTCTTCTGCGCATTTCTTCAAGTCATTCACAGTAACAATAGTAACTAGACATAAAAGAGAAACACATTTCGAGTGCGAGATATTCAGCTCTCGAAACAAGTTCTAGCATTGGATATGTGACCCTATATTGTGACGTCAAAATGTGGTATGGGGACACTTTTCATGGGGATGGATTTCAAGTTCTCAGTAAAAAGAAAATTCTCTAGCACTGGAAAAGTTCCCCCATGATATGTATCCCCATCTGCTATGACATCAGAATGACGTATGGGGACACTTTTCATGGGGGAAGTTTTCAAGATCTCAGTGAAAAAGAAAATTACCTGGTACTGGAAAACTTCCCCCTTCTGGTTTGGGGGAACTTTTCCAATTTTCGACGAAAGTAAAACTCTCTAGGACTGGAAATCTTCCCCCATCTGTAGTGACGTCAAAATGACGTATGGGGACATCTTTTCATGGGGGAAGTTTTCAAGAACTCAGTGAAGAAGAAAATTACCTGGCACTGGAAAACTTCCTCCTTCTGGTTTGGGGGAACTTTTCAGGGGGAACTTTTCCAATTTTCGACGAAAGTAAAATTCTCTATGACTGGAAATCTACCCCCATCTGCTGTGACGTAAAAATGACGTATGGGGGAACTTTTCATGGGGGTAGTTTTCAGCGCTCCCCTGTCAAATTATTAACTCTTTTAGCAAAATGCCATATACCAAAGCTCAGAATAATGCTATAACAAATATTTTAGCATCTGAAATGTCCTTGTATGACGCTCAAACCTCAGAGATTTAAAAAAATAAAAATAAATAAATAAATAATAAATAACTTATTTTATTGATATTGTCAAATTAAGTTCTAAAAATATTTTATTATCATATAAAGATACAATAAATATCATTAGAACTTATTGTTTTTGGTAAATAAGTCATTTGTAGACGCTCAAACGAACGGCACTTGCAGAATGTCGAGAATGCTTGTACGAGGGGCTGTATACAAACTGTCAAATTAAGATGTGTAAATACTTGATTATCTTATAAAGAAGCTATAAATATCATTAGAGCTTATTCTTTTTGGTACATCAGTCAATTGTAGACGCTCAAACGAACAGCACCTGCAGAAAGTCGAGAAAGTTTGTATTGTATGAGGGGCTGTATACAAACTGTCAAATTGAAACCTCTCATCATAAAATGGCACATAACTGAGGTAAGAAAGATGTTAGAACAAAACATTTGCAGTCTGAAATGTCCTCTAATGACGCTCAAACCTCTGACATAAAAAAAAAAGAAAAATAATAAATTAATTAATTTTTTAAAACTGTCGAATTCAGATGTGTAAATACTTTATTATCATATAAAGATACTGTAAATATCATTAGAACTTATTGTTTTTGGTAAATAAGTCATTTGTAGACGCTCAAACGAACGGCACTTGCAGAATGTCGAGAATGCTTGTACGAGGGGCAATATACAAACTGTCTAATTAAGATGTGTAAATACTTGATTATCTTATAAAGAAGCTATAAATATCATTAGAGCTTATTCTTTTTGGTACATAAATCATTTGTAGACGCTCAAACGAACGGCTCTTGCAGAATGTCGAGAATGCTTGTACGAGGGGCTGTATACAAACTGTCAAATTAAGATGTGTAAATACTTGATTATCTTATAAAGTAGCTATAAATATCATTAGAGCTTATTCTTTTTGGTACATAGTTCATTAGTAGACGCTCAAACGAACGGCACTTGCAGAATGTCGAGAATACTTGTACGAGGGGCTGTATACAAACTGTCAAATTATTAACTCTTTTAGCAAAATGCCATATAACAAAGCTCAGAATAATGCTATAACAAATATTTTAGCATCTGAAATGTTCTTGTATGACGCTCAGACCTCAGAGATTAAAATAATAATAATAAAAATAATAATAAATAACTTATTTTATTGATATTGTCAAATTAAGTTCTAAAAATATTTTATTATCATATAAAGATACTATAAATATCATTAGAGCTTATTCTTTTTGGTACATAAGTCATTTGTAGACGCTCAAACGAACGGCACTTGCAGAATGTCTAGAATGCTTGTACGAGGGGCTGTATACAAACTGTCAAATTAAGATGTGTAAATACTTGATTATCTTATAAAGAAGCTATTAATATCATTAGAGCTTATTCTTTTTGGTACATAAATCATTTGTAGACGCTCAAACGAACGGCACTTGCAGAATGTCGAGAATGCTTGTACGAGGGGCTGTATACAAACTGTCAAATTATTAACTCTTTTAGCAAAATGCCATATACCAAAGCTCAGAATAATGCTATAACAAATATTTTAGTATCTGAAATGTCCTTGTATGACGCTCAAACCTCAGAGATTTAAAAAAAAATAAAATAAAAAAAATAACAAATAACTTATTTTATTGATATTGTCAAATTAAGTTCTAAAAATATTTTATTATCATATAAAGATACAATAAATATCATTAGAACTTATTGTTTTTGGTAAATAAGTCATTTGTAGACGCTCAAACGAACGGCACTTGCAGAATGTCGAGAATACTTGCACGAGGGGCTGTATAAAAACTGTCAAATTAAGATGTGTAAATACTTGATTATCTTATAAAGAAGCTATAAATATCATTAGAGCTTATTCTTTTTGGTACATAAGTCATTTGTAGACGCTCAAACGAACGGCACTTGCAGAATGTCGGGAATGTTTGTATAAGGGGCTGTATACAAACTGTCAAATTATTAACTCTTTTAGCAAAATGCCATATAACAAAGCTCAGAATAATGCTATAACAAATATTTTAGCATCTGAAATGTTCTTGTATGACGCTGAAACTCAGAGATTAAAAAAATAATAATAAATAACTTATTTTATCGATATTGTCAAATTAAGTTCTAAAAATATTTTATTATCATATAAAGATACTATAAATATCATTAGAGCTTATTCTTTTTGGTACATAAGTCAATTGTAGACGCTCAAACGAACAGCACCTGCAGAAAGTCGAGAATGTTTGTATGAGGGGCTGTATACAAACTGTCAAATTGAAACCTCTCATCATAAAATGCCACATAACTGAGGTAAGAAAGATGTTAGAACAAAACATTTGAAGTCTGAAATGTCCTCTAATGACGCTCAAACCTCTGACATAAAAAAAAAGAAAAATAATAAATTAATTAATTTTTTAAAACTGTCGAATTCAGATGTGTAAATACTTTATTATCATATAAAGATATTGTAAATATCATTAGAACTTATTGTTTTTGGTAAATAAGTCATTTGTAGACGCTCAAACGAACGGCACTTGCAGAATGTCGAGAATGCTTGTACGAGGGGCTGTATACAAACTGTCAAATTAAGATGTGTAAATACTTGATTATCTTATAAAGAAGCTATAAATATCATTAGAGCTTATTCTTTTTGGTACATCAGTCAATTGTAGACGCTCAAACGAACAGCACCTGCAGAAAGTCGAGAAAGTTTGTATGAGGGGCTGTATACAAACTGTCAAATTGAAACCTCTCATCATAAAATGGCACATAACTGAGGTAAGAAAGATGTTAGAACAAAACATTTGAAGTCTGAAATGTTCTCTAATGACGCTCAAACCTCTGACATAAAAAAAAAAAGAAAAATAATAAATTAATTAATTTTTTAAAACTGTCGAATTCAGATGTGTAAATACTTTATTATCATATAAAGATACTGTAAATATCATTAGAACTTATTGTTTTTGGTAAATAAGTCATTTGTAGACGCTCAAACGAACGGCACTTGCAGAATGTCGAGAATGCTTGTACGAGGGGCTGTATACAAACTGTCAAATTAAGATGTGTAAATACTTGATTATCTTATAAAGAAGCTATAAATATCATTAGAGCTTATTCTTTTTGGTACATAAATCATTTGTAGACGCTCAAACGAACGGCTCTTGCAGAATGTCGAGAATGCTTGTACGAGGGGTTGTATACAAACTGTCAAATTAAGATGTGTAAATACTTGATTATCTTATAAAGAAGCT
This sequence comes from Maratus michaelseni, assembly GCA_963931845.1. Classification (NCBI taxonomy): domain Eukaryota; kingdom Metazoa; phylum Arthropoda; class Arachnida; order Araneae; family Salticidae; genus Maratus; species Maratus michaelseni. The sequence continues at coordinate 40,064,476 of OZ007599.1, read as the reverse complement.
ATAAATATCATTAGAGCTTATTCTTTTTGGTACATAAGTCATTTGTAGACGCTGAAACGAACGGCACTTGCAGAATGTCGAGAATGCTTGTACGAGGGGCAATATACAAACTGTCAAATTAAGATGCGTAAATACTTGATTATCTTATAAAGAAGCTATAAAAATCATTAGAGCTTATTCTTTTTGGTACATAAGTCATTTGTAGACGCTCAAACGAACGGCACTTGCAAAATGTCGAGAATGCTTGTACGAGGGGCTGTATACAAACTGTCAAATTAAGATGTGTAAATACTTGATTATCTTATAAAGAAGCTATAAATATCATTAGAGCTTATTCTTTTTGGTACATAAGTCATTTGTAGACGCTCAAACGAACGGCACTTGCAGAATGTCGGGAATGTTTGTATGAGGGGCTGTATACAAACTGTCAAATTAAGATGTGTAAATATTTGATTATCTTATAAAGAAGCTATAAATATCATTAGAGCTTATTCTTTTTGGTACATAAGTCATTTGTAGACGCTCAAACGAACGGCACTTGCAGAATGTCGGGAATGTTTGTATGAGGGGCTGTATACAAACTGTCAAATTATTATCTCTTTTAGCAAAATGCCATATAACAAAGCTCAGAATAATGCTATAACAAATGTTTTAGCATCTGAAATGTCCTTGTACGACGCTGAAACCTCAGAAATTTAAAAAAATATAATAAAAAAATAATAAATAACTTATTTTATTGATATTGTCAAATTAAGTTCTACAAATATTTTATTATCATATAAAGATACTATAAATATCATTAGAACTTATTGTTTTTGGTACATAAGTCATTTGTAGACGCTGAAACGAACGGCACTTGCAGAATGTCGAGAATGCTTGTACGAGGGGCAATATACAAACTGTCAAATTAAGATGCGTAAATACTTGATTATCTTATAAAGAAGCTATAAAAATCATTAGAGCTTATTCTTTTTGGTACATAAGTCATTTGTAGACGCTGAAACGAACGGCACTTGCAAAATGTCGAGAATGCTTGTACGAGGGGCTGTATACAAACTGTCAAATTAAGATGTGTAAATACTTGATTATCTTATAAAGAAGCTATAAATATCATTAGAGCTTATTCTTTTTGGTACATAAGTCATTTGTAGACGCTCAAACGAACGGCACTTGCAGAATGTCGGGAATGTTTGTATGAGGGGCTGTATACAAACTGTCAAATTATTATCTCTTTTAGCAAAATGCCATATAACAAAGCTCAGAATAATGCTATAACAAATGTTTTAGCATCTGAAATGTCCTTGTATGACGCTGAAACCTCAGAAATTAAAAAAAATATAATAAAAAAAATAATAAATAACTTATTTTATTGATATTGTCAAATTAAGTTCTACAAATATTTTATTATCATATAAAGATACTATAAATATCATTAGAACTTATTGTTTTTGGTACATAAGTCATTTGTAGACGCTGAAACGAACGGCACTTGCAGAATGTCGAGAATGCTTGTACGAGGGGCAATATACAAACTGTCAAATTAAGATGCGTAAATACTTGATTATCTTATAAAGAAGCTATAAAAATCATTAGAGCTTATTCTTTTTGGTACATCAGTCATTTGTAGACGCTGAAACGAACGGCACTTGCAGAATGTCGAGAATACTTGTACGAGGGGCTGTATACAAACTGTCAAATTAAGATGTGTAAATACTTGATTATCTTATAAAGAAGCTATAAATATCATTAGAGCTTATTCTTTTTGGTACATAAGTCATTTGTAGACGCTAAAACGAACAGCACTTGCAGAATGTCGTGAATGCTTGTACGAGGGGCTGTATACAAACTGTCAAATTAAGATGTGTAAATATTTGATTATGTTATAAAGAAGCTATAAATATCATTAGAGCTTATTCTTTTTGGTACATAAGTCATTTGTAGACGCTCAAACGAACGGCACTTGCAGAATGTCGTGACTGTTTGTATGAGGGGCTGTATACAAACTGTCAAATTATTATCTCTTTTAGCAAAATGCCATATAACAAAGCTCAGAATAATGCTATAACAAAAATTTTAGCATCTGAAATGTCCTTGAATGACGCTCAAACCTCAGAAATTAAAAAAAATAATAATAATAAATAACTTATTTTATTGATATTGTCAAATTAAGTTCTAAAAATACTTTATCATCATATAAAGATACTATAAATATCATTAGAACTGATTGTTTCTGGTAAATACGTCATTCGTAGACGCTCAAACGAACAGCACCTGCAGGAAGTCGGGAATGTTTGTATGAGGGGCTGTATACAAACTGTCAAATTAAAATGTGTAAATACTTGATTATCTTTTACAGAAACTATAAATATCATTAGAGCTTATTCTTTTTGGTAAATAAGTCATTTGTAGACGATCAAACGAACAGCACCTGCAAAAAGTCGAGAAAGTTTGTTTGAATGGACAGTATACAAACTGTCAAATTGAAACCTATTATCAAAAAATGGCACCTAACTAGGCTAAGAATGATGCTATAACAAAAACTTTGGAATCTGAAATGTCCTCGAATGACGTTGAAACCTCAGATTTACAAAAAAAATTAAAAATAATAAATATTTTATGTAATTTAAACTGTCAAATTAACATCTGTAAATATATGATTATCTTATAAAGAAGCTATAAATATCATTAGAGCTTATTCTTTTTGGTACAGAAGTCATTTGTAGACGCTCAAACGAACGGCACTGTTAGAATGTCGGGAATGTTTGTATGAGGGGCTGTATACAAACTGTGCAAATTATTATCTCTTATAGCTAAATGCCATATAACAAAGCTCAAAATGATTCTATAAAAAAAAAAAAAAAAATAGCAACTGAAATGTCCTTGAATGACGCTCAAACCTCAGAAATTAAAAAAAATAATAAAATAATAATAAATAACTTATTTTATTGATATTGTCAAATTAAGTTCTAAAAATATTTTATCATCATATAAAGATACTATAAATATCATTAGAACTTATTGTTTTTGGTAAATAAGTTATTTGTAGACGCTCAAACGATCGTCACTTGCAGAATGTCGAGATTGTTTGTGCGAGGTACTCTTTACAAACTGTCAAATTTAGATGTGTAGATACATGATTATCTTATAAAGAAACTATAAATATCTTTAGAAATTATTCTTTTTGGTATATATGGTCATTTGTAGACGCTCAAACGAACAGTACTTGCAGAAAGTCGAGAATGTTTGTAGGAGGAGTTGTATACAAACTGTCAAATTGAAATCTCTTATAAGATAATGCCACATAACTAGCTAAGAATGATGGTAGAATAAAAATTTTGGAATCTGAAATTTCCTCGAATGACGCTCAAACCTCAGTCGTTTTAAAAAATATAAATAATAAATAACAAATTGTATATAAACTGTCAACTTAAGATGTGTAAATACATGAGTATCTTATAAAGTTATTATTTATCTTTGGAAAAAAGAATCTGTAATAACTGTGAAAATATTACTGTGGGAAAAAAACTTTTTAACGCTTGAACTATTACATTTGACGCTTAAATGCATGGTTTCAAAATAATTAATTTTGGGGGCCGTATACAATCTGTGATTTTAGACCTTTGGAAAAAATAATGCCTAATAAATGTGAAAATATTAGCTCGGAAACAAAACTTTTTAAAGCTCAAACGATTACTTTGAACGCTGTAAAGTATGGTATATTCAGAATTTCAAAATGTTTAATTTAAGGGGCTGTATGCAATCTGTGATTTTAGACCTTTGGAAAAAAACGATGCATTATAACTGTGAAAATATCACTGTTGAAACAAAACTTTTCAAGGCTCAAACTATTATACTGGACGGGGACACTCAAAAGTATGGTATATACAGAATTTAAAAAAAAAATTAATTTAGGGGGCTAAATACAAACTGTGATTTTAGTTCAATGCAAAAAATGAGTGTTCTATAAGTGTTAAAATAATAATGCTGATACAAAACTTTTTAACGCTCAATCAATTACTTTTATCGCTGTATCGTATAATATATTAAGAATTTCAAAATACTTAAATTAAAGGGCTGTATAGAAACTGTGAATTTTGCTGTCGGGAAAAATTAATACTTTTATAACTGTGAAAATAATGTCGCTCAAACAATTTTTTTTGTCGCTCAAACGCGCTCAAATGACGCTCAAACCTATGCTGTTTTCAATTGTTAACTTCCATAAAGTCGGGGGGCCAACTTCACGTTTAATTGGCCCTCTGAGTCTATTTTCGCTTATAGCCTTTTTCTGTTTTTCGCTGAAATGAAAATTTTTGTCGCTCAAACACGCTCAAACGACGCTCAAACCGATGCTGCTTTCAGTTTTTAAATTCGATAATGTCGAGGGGCCAACTTCACGCGAAGTTAGCCCCCGAGTTTTATTTTGTTTCTAAACTTTGTAAAATTGTCGCTCAAACGAAAATTTTTGTCGCTCAAACGCGCTCAAACGACGCTCAAACCTATGCTGTTTTCAGTTTTTTAATTCTGTAAAGTCAAGGGGCTAACTTCACGGACCTAAATTAAATTTTAGAATAAAACATAAAATATATATGATTCTATATCATAGCCATAGGCTGGAAACATGAAATTTGGCATAGAGGCTGGCTTTAGAGACTTAAATGCTAGCCCAGAACAGTTAGCAGGAGCAAAAACATGTTCTAAAATTGCGATTTGTGCGATACAAGTTGGTATAGAAGCTTGGAATTTGGCATGGTGGTAACTTTTGGGATGTAAATGCTCTCTAAGAACGATTTCTAAAGAAATTCTAAATTTAAAAGGATGAAATGGGCGGAAAGCGGTCTGAAAATGATCTAAAAACAATTAATTAGGAATTGTTTGTGCTAGATATGTGAAATTTGGCACGGCTGTTATACTCTAGAAATATAAATGATCATCCGGAACAGTTTTTTAAAATTTAGAAATGTAAAAGGTTGCAAGAACAAAAAAGTTCTAAAATTGCGATTTGTGTGATACAGTTGGTATAAATGCTTGGTGTTTGACATAATGGTTACTTTTAAGATATAAACACTCGTTTAAAACGGTTTTTAAAAAATTCAATATTTTAAAAAGTGAAATGAGCAAAAAACGTTCTAAAAATGTTCTAAATCATAATATATTTAGAACTTTTAGGGCTAGACTCTTGAAATTTTGTATGATGGTATTTAAGAGACGTAAATGCTCGCCCAGAATTTATTTTTTCAATTCGAAATTTAAAAGAATGCAAGAGTAAGATGCATTCTAAAATTGTGATTTATGTGATACAATTGGTGTGGAAACTAGGAATTTGGCATGATGATTACTTTTATGTAGTAAATGCTTCCTTAGAACATTTTTTTTTTAAAATTCAAAATTTAAAAGGATGAAATGAGCGAAAAACTTTCTATAAGCATTCTAAATTATGATTTAGTTGAAACTGTTAGTGTTAGAAACATGAAATTTAGTATAGAGATTACTTTTAAGATGCAAATGTTGAGCATAAAGAGTTTATTATAAATGGGAAATTTAAAGGTGTAAAACAACTGAAAACAATATAAATTACGATTTATTTAGAACCGCACGTTATATCGCGCCTTTCGAAGACGATATTTTTTCGATGCTAAAAGTAACTAAACGTCTGTATTTCGACACAATCTTTTAAAAGCATCTCGGAAGATCAAATTTACAGCGACTACAAAAATTTTGAAACGCTCTGATGAATAAAAGTATTTAAAAAAATCTGAGAAATTTTCGATAAAAATGCTAAAAGAAAGTTAGGTGCTGTTTCGGCGTGGGTTAGCTCGGCTTCAGCTCATGTTTTCAATATTAAATGTGACTAAGTCTATGATTTAGTCTTTTTTTATGTGACTCTGTTCTCTTCGACTTTAGTCAAAGACTTAGATTTATTTCACGGAATTTTAAAGAGGGGTTGGATACAGTTATATTTAGAATCGAATAAAATTTCAGAGAGTTCGGACAATAACTTTTTTTTTTTTGTTGTTGTTATTTTAAAGGACCCGTTGCAAAAAAGGAAAAAAAAAGTGGGAAATTGTACGCTAAACGAGACAAATGAGGTGCGTTCATTTTATAACTAGTTTCGCAATTTAAAAAAATTCATCATCATCATTTCAATGAAAGGAATTATGTAGTCTTCTAGGAGTTAAATGAGCATGCCTTTTTTTTTCCTTATTATGTATTATGCCACGTTTTCAAATGCATTTTTTTTTCAACATGGAGATCTTGCTTTGCGAATGATTACCTTCATGGTTTAATATTTTTATGACTCATCATGAACGAATCTCCTGCGTTTATTTACTCTAATGGATTGAGATATTCGGTTAACCTATTTTCCACTGAAGTTATCTCAGAATCTATACATTTTTTAATGTAACTCATCTATCAAGAAAACTTTTTTTTTTTTTGAACGATCTTTCTAAAAATGTAACTTTTATGTAATTTTATTCGAAAAAATAATTTTGAATAAAAATGGCCACTTGGCATATGAAAAAAGATGTGGTCCGCCCATATTTGCTTTCCTCAGTCACATGATTTGTGTTTTTATTATTATATAGATTACGTAGGATAGGATTTAACAGAACAAAGAAAACTTTCATTAATAACTTTTTAATTTTTCATTCGATTTTCATAAAATTTGAAAGGACTCGACAAAATTCTGCAACGATTCCACATATATTAAATTTCAAACCATTCGGTTGGGTAATTTTTGCGCTGTTCTATGCGGACATACGTACAGACGCACGGACCAGGTGCTACGTTACGACTATAGGTGCTACGTTATTTGTATAACTACGAACGCACCTAAAAAAAGAGAGAAGAAAACATTTCTTTTATACAGTTCGATATCAAAATTTTTCCATGGCCTGTAAAACCATTATATTTATAACTGAGGAAAAATTTATAGAATTCAGACAAGGGTTATTAAAAAAAAAAAAAAAAAAAAAAAAACCTATGAAACGACCCTTACGAGGGAAAAAAAACCCAAACAAACAAGAAAGCGTCTTTTAAAAATGCTTTTATAACTCAAAGCGTCTGTCAAACACTTTTACTATGACAAAGTGACGCAGTCCAAATGACCAGTTTTGACTTAACCGATGTATGTAATATGCGCTTTCACAGTTTTAAGTAGAATTCTCGCCGTTTAATTGAATCACATTGTTGGATAGAATTTGATTTAACAAAGCGGCGGATTCTGCGAAGGCGGAATTTTGATTCATATAAGCGGTAATTATAGTAATTTTGTTAGCTCTGGGGGGGGGGGTTAACCCCCAAACCCCCCCCCCCCTTGGCTGCGCCACTGTTATGAAAAGATTAGGTTTCTTTCCATTTATATTTACCAACAGAATTTTCTTCCGTCTTAAACAGTAACTTTGCTATCTGGGACTCCAAAATGAATGTCCGGTTCCGCGTTACACAGGTTATTTCCGTCTTAGACAGATTTTTCGGAAATCTCTATGTTTAAAAATATGGGACTTTGAAATATTTCCGCCTTAGACAGATTTCGTTTTAGACAGATTTCACTGTATTTGTTTTCTTTTTCCACAAAACTTTCAGCATTTCGCCCAGACTTATTTTGCAGACCGCACTCCGATACTATACAATTTGTCATTTTTTAAAATGAATTTTTGAAACGTAAACGTTGCTAAGGGACACCTGATAAATACCGTAAAGTTAACTATGTAATTTTAAAGAAGTCCAGCAATAATTGAACGTCGATTAATAATCGAGTTAATAATTACGAGGAAAAAATCTTATGAAAATGTTAGTTAAAAAAATTTAATTATTACAACATTATGTTTAAAAATAAGAATTCTACAGTTGGAGATAAATCAACCTTTTTTAAAATTTAAGTTAACCTTATTTACTTATTTTTGTCTTGCTTTGACAAAGAATTTCTTTGAAAAAAAAAAGTATTTATCTGAATTAAATTAAAATTTAGGATATAAAGCATTATATAAATTATATTATTATTTAAAATTATGTTTATTCGAACGTAGACTGATATTGTAAATTAATCAAATAAATTTTTCTACTACCATCACCAAAAGCTATTTTTTTTATATAGAAAGAATTTAATTACCTTAAAAAATCACAAATGTAGATTTTTACACGTATGCGAGAAATGTATAAATATTTTGAAAATATAATACAGTAGTGTGAAATTAGTTTGGACGATGTAGATATACTTTTGATTTATAATTTTTGGATCTGTACTTTTACAAATTATCTGTAACTTTTCAAATATCTCAATTTGCTACGCGCAGTGCCTGTATACATTTTTTTAAGCATACAAAGTATATTCACGAAGATATAAAAGTTTCTTTTAAAAATTTCGTTGGAAAAAAAAAAAAACATTTTTTGCGCATAGCATGCAGTATTTTCAACCAAAATTAGCAAAAATCTGCGAAAACTCACCACTTTGAGCAGAAATGTTATGCTGAAATTTGCAATAAAGGTGCTGAATATTCAATGAGGTAATGAGCATTTATATATATGTAAACATAATAATTGCGCTTGCGCAAAAAATCTTTTTTCTATCTCGTAGCCAATTTAGTTTTTCCATCGGCACTGGGAAATTTCGGAGTAAAATAAATTTTATTCTTTATTCTCTAAAAATTAATTACACTAAAAATTAATTAATTACACTATTCTTTATTCTCTAAAAATTAATTACCTTTACTTATTATGCACATTTTATGATTCATAGCGCATAAACGATCATAATCAAGTCACAATACATAAACAATCTTTATAATGTTAGTAAAACGTGTGAAAACAAAATCACTAGGGCCGAAATACATTCCGTTTTAGGCAGGTTAGTGCTTTAAAAGATAGAATCTTATAGTATTCCTTCCATTGGGGACTGAAAAATTTCTATTTAAGACAGGATTCTGTTGAAAATTGGTTCCGTTTTCTCGGATTTTACTGATTTATTTTTAAATATCAAATTGTATTGTAGAACTTCGCTAACTCGAGATGTATGTTTCGTTCCCCCGGGATGTCGTGTTATCGACGTCCCACTGTGTTTTAATTTTAAAATATGAATAAATATAATTAAAGAGGTGTTTTATTATTTTTGTTAAGATTTAAATGGGTTAGTTATAGTTAAAACGACCACGCAAAGTTTGTTCACCCGGTAAAAGAAATCTCTGATTAGCCGTCTTTTAAACATGCTGGCAAATTACCAATCGCGCACAGAAAATTTTGCTGCCATTATTAGACGATAAACGAACTTTTCATTTGATTAAGTATCGGAAAAACGAAAACATTATTTCAGGTGGCGAAATTCCAATGTGCCGTTAAAGCAAAAAGTAATGGCTTTTGTCAAATGACTAATTAAAAAGTAATACAACTTTACAATTTTGAAATTTAAAAAAATGTATTTTTTTTTTTTTTACTTTCTTTCTTAATGATTGTTTAAACGCTTGAGAGTAAGAACATGTGGCCAAATGAGGAATTCGAAATTTTATTGACACTTATATCCGTTATGCCATGTATTTCTTTATATACTGAACATTATTAATTTAGGAATTCAATCCCAGCTCGGCTGTCTATCGTTCTGTTTGTGTGTCCAGTCAAATGAAAACGTTGTAATGAAAATATTTAGATAGCTTCAAAACTTGAATAAATAAGTAAAGCGCCGAAAGTGAACGCAGAGATTAAAGGTTTTGTTTCTTGTGGTCTTTTAATATGAAGAATTCTAATAAATGACATAATAGGCTGGCTTTTTAAGTTCGCCTGAAGCCAGTTTTTTTTAAATAACTCCACGTCAACCCGTCTAGTATGATTTTATTACCAAAAGGAAGCCGTTCATTGTAGGATCTCAATTCGGATACCGAATACAGTCCTGCATGGGTTAGGTTACCCCATTTTACCCGAACCCGACGCGGCACGCGGTTCGACCCGAACCGCGTGCCGCGTCGGGTTGGGATAATTTTTTTCGGTGTGGATCGAGTTGATTTTTAAATGCTTCGGGTTCGGGTCGGTTTCGGGTTGAGTTATTATTTTTTTCGGTCGTGAGAAAATCTCGAATATTTTTTTAATAAAAAAAGGACACATTTGAATATTAATAATGCAGACGTGTTTCAATTTTATACAAAATGATAAAATTGTTATTAGAGAATATATCTTTTGACTATTTTTCCATAATTCTATTAAAATATTGATTAATTGTCTTTCAAATCGGATTCAGGTCGGGTTCGGGTTTGAATATTTCGGGTTCGGTTTGGTTTCGAATTCAAGTGCATCGGGTTCGGGTCGACTTTAAGCAGAATTTTCGGATTCGGATCGGGTAAAACCCGACAAGTGCAAGGCGTTAATACCGTGTCAGAAAAAAGTTTAAAAGTAATTTTTAAACGGAAAATAATACCGACTTCTCAAGTGATTGTATCTTAACCAACAAGTTGCTTACAGTTGTGCAAAAACATTTATGTAAAAAATTGTGGACTGTTACTGTCTGCTTTTAATTTACTTATTACAGGCCAGTTGGCGAATTTTAGAGCGTGTGTTTCTGGCATCCCTTTATTGTTATTTACATTAACTTTAAGCCGCATTGTTGTTAGCTTGGCTAATTTTTGACGCTCCGTAGTCTATTCTATATTAAAATGTTTGCTGTGTCCTTGGAAAACAGACAAAAAAAAAAGGCTATTTCTTTTTTTTACGAAAATTAGAGATTAGACAATAAAAAAAGGACAAGAAAGAAAATAGGTAGACAAACCTATAATTTCCCGGATCCTTATGAAATTTATTCGGGACCACCACCAGAAAAAGCACTTTCCAACGAGAAAAAAAAAAAAAAAGAATAAAAATTCGAGCATAGGTTTAAAAATTATGTGTGGGCATACATAAAAAATTATATATTCAAACAAATTATATACGTCAAAAAGAAATCGTTTAAGAGAGAGTCGATTAAAAAGTAAACACTTAAAATAACTTTTACATATAAATAAATAAATAAATAAATAAGTGACAAGTAAAATTTTCATTAAAATATTCTTTAATAAATGGTGTATTATAATTTTCTTTTCTGTTCTCAGTTGCTTTACAATGATAGGAAGAGATGGTGGCGTGCAGTTTCTTTCCTTGGGTATGACTGCATGTATGCCGGAATCGTCATACACGAAATGATGTATTTTATAGGATTTTGGCATGAGCAATGCCGAGGAGACAGAGATGACTTTGACACTATCATATTGAGAAAACATTCAAGAAGGTATTTAGAGGTTTTAGATTTAGAAGTTTCATATCGGATTTGTTAAAAGAGGTTTCATTAGATTTTTTATCAAATTACTGCCTTAAGAAATGGAACAATTTTTTAAAACTAAATAACAATAATTCAATATTTGTATGGCCTACTAAATCAGGAATTATTAAATAGTGTAAAACCTCTCAATAAGGGAAAAACAAATCAGTGGGACCAGGTATGTTCACTCTTAAATAGAGATGTCCGCTATTAGATGGTACAGTTGAAAAATAAGTAAAATCGTGATATTTTATACATATAAATACGTAATGTAATTTAAATTGCACCAACAATTTCAAGATAATAAATGATTAAAATACTACTATTAATAATAATTCAAAATTTTGTAATTCAACTCATAATGGGTATTTTTTTTAATAATTAGTATTGGTTTAATACGATAGGTAATTTATGATTAAGACATCTCAATAAATACATAAATATGTAAGTACTTACCTCAATTTATTTAAATAATTCAGTTAAAAGAGTTTGTTTTGTAAACTTAAAATCTAAAACGCTTAATAAATTTAATCCTTCACTATCACCTAACTAAAAAAAAAAAAAAACTGCCTAGAATTTGAAAAAGGATTTTACATCCTTTTAAAATTGATACTCTAGTCTTTGCAATGACCGATTACAATTTCATTAAAAAATAAATAAATAAGCCACATTATATGAATTTATGATTTTTTTTTTTTTTTTTTTTTTTTAAGGTGTCTTTAAATAAAGATTTTGTGAAAGAAATAAGGACCTTTTTACGTTTTATTTTGTTTATTTAACTACTGAACAAGCGTCTTTGGAACAATTATATTGCCTTTTTAATAGAGGGGTCCTTATTTGCAGTTTGAATGCATTATATTCTCTATTTGAAGGGTCCTAGGAATTATCCTTTAAAGTTTTTTTTAATTTATTTTTCATAACTTTACTTTACAAGCATTACTTCTTCAGTAAAAAGAATAATTTCTTATGAGAAAATCATGCGAATAATTTTTGTGAATGACTGAATAATATATTTAAGACCATTCTTATTTTATTTATTTAAATTGATTTAAATTTAGTTAAAAGTTATCTTAAGCGCTTGCGTAAAAATGTTTTTAGCCTTGTTAAAATGAATTACCAGAATTTTATTATAATATCTGATCTCTCAGATGTACTGCTTTGTAGTTATACACAATTTTTAGACTTAAACTTATAAACGATGCTTCATTTTGTTAATTGAAAGAAAGTGTGTGTGTGTGTGGGGGGGGGGGGGGGGGGGCACTTGAATAAATTTATTTTATTGCCTCACACCCTTTTAAATGGGGTAATCTCACCCAGCACGGTCTGGGTCATGTGGGGAGTGGCTGGCTGTCAAGGGATGTGTAACAATGGTTCACTTTTGGTGCGTCTGATCCTCAGAGAAAGAGATCTAAACTTTTTCTTTTTCATTTAAGTATGGTCCCCTAAGATAGTTACCTCCAGTTTTTTACACAGCACATTGTATGCGCGAGGGGTGTGGTGGCTGTCAATGGAAAGAAAATGAAGTACCTATGTATTACAATACCTTACAAGCATGTAAGCATGTAAGTTGTAGCAAAGAATTTCTCAAAAATTTACAGTTTCTTTAAAAAAATAAAATGCACCTGTAGTGTTACGTGCCGTTATGTTTTTATGGAAATTTGTTATTTATTTATTTATTTATTTATTTTGATAAATTATATCAAATATATTTCTGTAACAAGACTTCGTAATAATGGAATACAATAATAATTATATATTTCTGTAACAAAACTTCGTAATAATGGAATATAATAATAATTATATAATATAGATAATAAAAATAATTATATAATTATGTTGTTCAAAACAAATCGCAATCATGTACATTTTGTCTTTTTTAAACTATTGCTTTAACCAATCTAATCATAATATATCGTTTTCAATTAATTTTTTTTCCCACAAATCATTAAGAGTTTGCAAAGAAAACCCGAATGTGTAAATATAATTTGAAATATAATAGATTTAAACATAATTCTTTATTATTTAACAAGATTAAAAATAATAATAACAATAATGCATTATTATCTGTTTAAGGGAGTTGTACTTTTTATATTAAAACATCTTGTCAATTTCAGTATCTGTACGTTCAAAAATAAAATCCTATGTTTACTGACACAATAATAATAAAGTATTTTATTTTTATGAATGAAAGTGCATTTTTTCTTTAGGGAATTATGTCATTATCACTACTAGAATTAAGGTAAAGAGGAAAGAAAAACTCTATTCTAAATTATTTTAGAAAATTGGTAATGCTTTAAATATTTGTTTTATTTAAAGATGTCAGCTTTAGGAGCTATTTTTTGGGTATCAGCTTTAGGACACTTTACCTTAGCCCACTTTTCTGAGATTAGGTTAGTGCATAATTTACTTCAATCATTTTTTTAATATTTCAGTTTTATTGAATACTTAATATGATTTTTTTTAATGATATAATTTTCAGAAACGTTTTATCCAGTGCATATAAAGTTTTTTCTTTTTTCCTTTTTTTTAATAGAATGTGGCAAATGTAGGAAGTTTATATGCAGAACTAAACGTTACTGGATATGATATCGTAGTGATGTAATCATACTAAATTGTTTTTGTCCCATAAATGAAAATGACCTTTTCTTTTGAGATTGATGTCAGTTATCTGAGTATCCGCGACGTCATCTTTTAAGGCGGTTGTCAAAAAAATATTTCCCCCCAACTAACAACGCGAAACTTTCTGAAACATTCATGGGCTTACTTTTAAGGCAAAAGCATGATGACACTTGCAGGCCTGAATATTAAAGCTATTTGAAATCGAATAGTGTTGACCATTTTTTTTTCAACGAATTACTTACATATTTATAAGCGATTGTTTTCATGTGACCACAAATTTTTCTTTGATAGTATTTTGTGAATGATATTTTGCCTTTATCAAAAAGTGGAAAACATCATTCCATCATATAGTATCTGATGCATAAGAGCACCTGCTAATTTCATGCGTTCCAATATTTATTTAAATATGACGTCATTTTTACTTGTGTAATATCATCCAATCTTTTATAATTGGGTTTTATTGCGTAAAACAGCGCAAAATACCGTATTTTTAGATACTGCGATATCTGGACGGTGGTTGGCGGGCGTAATTTGTAGAGAACAGTGTCCCCAGTAGAATAACGTGGTTCTGAAATTAATTGAATAAGAACATCTGTCAATTTCATGCGTTTCCGAACAAATAGGAATTAAAAAATATGTCTGAAAGTAGCCCCATTTGGATTTGAGAACAGCCTTAAAGAAAGAAAAAAAAATGCTGAGTTATTATTTAAGGTTGTTCTCAAATGACCTGCTCAACAACGCGAAATTTTCTGACACAGTTTCTGATTCATTTTTAAACACAAATGCATACAATTGGCAGGCCTGAATATGGAAGTGATTTGAAATCGAAATTGGTCCTCCATTTTTTTATAAATAGATTACTTATCGAATTATAAGTAATTCTGATCATGTGACGACGCGTTTTTCGCGTTTCTCTTGCTGAATTCGGTTCAAAACGTCGACTTTGACAGTCCTTTGTGAAAAATCGTCTGTCTTTATCAAAAAGAAAAAAAAAATGGAAACCGTGTTTCAATTACACAGTTTCTGAATAAAAACACCTGCCAAGTTCATGCATTTCCGAACAAAAAAGAATTTAAAAATGTGTCAGAAAGTAGCGTCTTTGGATTTGAGCCTTAAGAGGCTAATCTTAAAGCTTGTTCAATTAATAAAACTTTTAAATTTTGTCGTTTTGACAGTCAATTAAAAGAAATTAATACAATTTTGTTCTATTCTAAAACAAAATATTTAAAAATCTAATAGAACTTTTATTTTTCTAAAACCATCATTAATTTTTAAGAACTATTCCTTCTCCGCTTATCTAGCTAATTATAATTGGCTATATGGTAAGTTTGCTCAAATCCAAACTAGCTACTTTGTGACATATTTTTTAATCAAATTTTCTTCGGAAACGCATGAAATTGGGAAGTGTTCTTATTCAGAAACTAGTTAATCGAAAGACGTTTTCTATTTTTTGGTAAAGGAAGAAAATCCTTCAAAATTATTGTCAAAGTCTGCGTTTTGAACCGAATTCTCGCCGTAACACTGCGAGCAAGGAGAAAACGTGTTGTCACGCGATGCGAGTCACTTATGACTCGATAATGTATTTTATTTATAAAAAAAGAAAAAAAAAAAATAGAAAACTCATTTCGATTTTATGATACAGAATAAGTGACATATTTAATTAAACTGTATTCAATTAACACTTTCTTAATTATAAACTTCTTTAAAATGTTTTATTAACGTATGCTTAGAAGTTTGCACTGGCACTCTAAATATTTTTTTTTAATTGCATATTTTCTGATGCATTAATGAGGGGGGGGGGGGGGGGTACGTGACAAATATATGTTTTCTATTTAGAAGAATGCATGATTTATATAGATTTGCACGTATGTATATTTATGTACACATAACTGAATCAAGAATAAGTTTTTGTTTGGTCGATTCTCTCTTTGTTTTCATTTAAAAAATATTTTATGTGTGGAGAGAAAATTAACATTGTTTCCTACTTCATTTTTCTTTTTTGGTCATTCATGCCGCATTAATATTTTTGGGCTAACGTTTAAGAATTTGTAACCGGAAGGGAAAATCTTTGCTTTATTCCCACGAGATAGCTAAACATATCAGCGGTGTGACTTGTGATCATATAAGGCATTAAGCCGCTATTTCTGTTTTACCTGTCATTTCATATACTCCTGAATAATTCTCAAAATTAATTGGGTCAATTATACTGCAAATGATATTCTTTAATTTCTTAGGAGGTTTGGCTATTAAGCAGATATTGAAACATTTAAGGCTGGTGTTTTAATTTTTCAAAAAAGCTTGGATAATATTGTAGAGTATAAAGTTTGTATTTTTGCGAATCACCTTTCTTTTCTGGTTTCTTATTATTGGTGATATCTATGATTAATTTATTGTACTTTAAAACCATTATTATAACCTTTTATTAAAGAAGACGGATCCAAGAATTACTACAGGCATGACCAGCAGGAAATTTAATTGCAGAAAAAAGAACATATAGCTGATATTAAACACAATAGAAAAACTACAGCCCTGGCAGGATTATATCAAGAAGAAACCATCCAAATAAATTTCAATGAAAGTAAAATAATATTTCCCTCCAGTCTATATACTATCCATCCATAATAAGAGAAACCATAGAGATACTCACGCGCAAAAATACAATATGTAACAATGCGGCATCTTTTAATTTACCGAAACTGTGGCTAGAGTTACTCCATGGTCAAAGATATGAAAATAAACAATCAAGTAAAAAAATAATAGATAACGTGCGTAATTTTTTAAAAAAGTACATGAAAATAATAACTTCAAAGCCCGTGCAGCTTTAGAATATTCTCATTTTGTTTTTGAAAATGACTCGGAAAGAGTCTAAACATGTAAAACAACTAATAAAAGTTATTTTAATTTATATTATGTTGTTAATTTTACACCTTTAGCATTTAAAAGTAATATAACATTCCTCAAGTTAAATTCCCAGTTTCAAATCGGGATTTACATAGAATTTACTATGTTTAGAAATGTTAGAAAATAAAAATAAAGCTTTTTTCAATATGTCAGTAAATTTCTGCCTCTCTTCTTGCTAAATAAGTTGTTAAAATACTTAGTTTAAGTATCGTAATAACAATAAATATATTTTTACAACAGAAAATTCACTTTGTCTGATCATAATTCACCAATCAGAATAATGCTTCAACAACTAATAAAAATGACGTCATATTTAAAGAAACATTGTATTAACATTCATAAAACTAATATTTTTAAAAGACTGCATTAAGGTTGTTCTCATATTCAAAGAAGCTATTTTCTGACACATTTCTGAATTTATTTTTGTTCGGAAACGCATGAAATTGGCCGATGCTCTTATTCAGATACTAGGCGTCGATGGTACCCATTTTGGTACCCATTTTGTGAAAAGCAAAGGTTATTTTTGTGAAATGTATTATATTTTTTGTGAAAAATAACGTTTTGTATCGAAAGTTGAAATCTATTTACTCAAATTCGAACCAAGCCTTTATTAAAAAACTTTTTAAAATGATTTTGCTGAAGTTTTCCTCTCTGGTGAACTTGTTGTTTACAAATTAAGCATTTTAAAACGTCACAAAATAATAAATAATTAGTAAACAGTAAGTTTTTATGGAATAGAATTTTGTGAAAGCGCCATTTTATTATAAGGAATTATGTGAAAAGGCCTATTTTATTATAAAGAATTTTGTGAAGGGTCCCATTTTATCAAATTTATTTTTGTGAAGAGATCCATTTTATTAAATTGACGTTTGTGAAGGGTCCTGTTTTATTAAATTGATTTTTGTGAAAGGAGCTGTTTTATTATGTAGATTTTTGTGAAGGGCCCTAAATAGGTCTCAAATTTTGCCTGGATCGACCATTGCATACTAAGTAATCGAATGGTGTTTTCTACTTTTTTATTAGGACTGAAGGTTTTTCAGAAAATACTGTCAGAGTTTTGAACCGAATTTCCAGACGCAATAGCGCGGGAAAGTAGAAAAACAATTGTCGTCACCTGACAACAATCGCTTATAATTCGATAAGTAATTCCTTTATAAAACAACAAACAAGAAAAATGTTCGATTCCAATTTTATTTTTTAATTTCTTATTTTGTGTTGAAAAATGAATCCGTAAATTAGACAGAATGTTTCGCAATGTTGAGCAGGAATTTTTTTTTCTTTCTTTCTTTTTGAGAATTGTTTTCAAGGGATAACCTATAATTGGATTCTCAGTTTGGTTTGGATGGTAAAACTGACACCATTCTTAAAAGAAAAGACCAGTTTCATTTATGGAAATAAAATAATTTAGTATGATTGCGTCCGTATATATTCACCAATCTTTAGCTCTACACGTAAAGTTCCTACAATTTTTTTTTTTTTTTTTTTTTTTCATTTTAATAAATTTTATATACACCGAATAAAATGTTTCCGACAATTACGCATTATTTTCTTGAAATCAGAATAGGTATTCAATAAAACTCAAACAGAAGCGTGGTGATAATGACGTCTTTCTCAAAAGAAAAAGAGACCTTTCATCCATTAAAATAAAATGCTTTATAATTATTATCTCAGTTATCATAATATTTTATTTCTGTAACGTACAGGTACTTAAACTGCATATTTGCAAGTAAATCAGAGAAAAGAAAATTGATAATTTAATATACAAAAAGATTATTTGATATAGAAACTAATGAAATCGAGTATTTTGTAATGTGCTTAAAAATGATTGTAATGAAATGATTTATTTGAATTTTACAGTGACGCTTAAAGCATGCCTCAGGGGGTTGTCAGGTGTAAGCTATCGGGAAACAGAGCCCCCAAGTATTTAATTAAAAATAAAGCCTTTTCTTTTTAAAAGCTTTAAATCACTACATAGTATAAAACAAAGTCGCTTTTTCTGTCCCTATATCCCTATGTACGCTTAAATCTTTAAAACTACGCAACGGATTTTGATGCGGTTTTTTTTTAATAGATAGAGTGATTCAAGAGGAAGGTTTATATGTATAATAACATCCATTAAATAGTGGAGAAATACTGTTATTTTTGAGGTTTTTAATGTGGTGTCGTAAATATTTTCATTTTTTCCGCTTATACATTGCAAACGCAGGCTTAAAAATTTATAAGTTGAACTTTTTTTTTAATACCCGAAGCAAAGCGAGGGCGGGCCGCTAGTTTAATAATATAAATAAATGTAAATGCCATGGCTATAGTTTCTTATTTTACGAAAACAGATTTTAAAGATTTTTATAAGTAGTGTGCGTTTTAATGAATTTGAAAAGTTTAACGTCCTTTCTCAGATAAAAATGCAAGTGTTTTATTTCACTTTTTTAGTCTTGTAAAATAATCAACAAGTGGGTAAGTGTGATCGAAGATAGCACAAAGGGTTTCGTTTAATATTCCTTTCAAAACACTTTATCCTTCCTTTAATAAATCCAAATAAATTTCATTTTCAGAAAAAAAAAAATCATGTTTTTTATAAAGTAATAATATACCGGTCTATTTCTCTCGTTTTTTCGAAAATCTGAACCAGTCCGATAGCGGGCGAAGCCCGCTATTATACTCTGTCATAATAATATCTGTCATGTGGCGACTAAATGCGATATTAAAAAAAATATCAATTTCAAAATTAAACATGTTGTATAGAGACTTTCAAAATGTTAGACGTCAGATTAATTTCTTTTAAATTCTCTAATAACGTCCTATTAAGTTAATTTCTGTATTTACACATACTCCGTGTATTATTGAGAAATGTTTGAAAATTTCCTTTTTATTACCAATATGATGTCATATTAATCTTTTTTTCAATTGGTGAAACTTTTTATTTCATTTTCATTTTTCACGTGGAAATCTTTCAAAAGAAAATTAATTATTGTAGAAATAATTTGATTGTGGATTTTTAATTGTTGACAACTGCTACAACGTAAAATGTTTAAATTTAATAGAAAAAGGCTGTTAGATTTTTGGTTTTTTATCTCTACATATTAAAAATAATACGATTTTGAGCTTCATAATACGTATTTAGCTATAAGTACACAAAATTTCGTGACTGTAAGTTACA
Source organism: Maratus michaelseni (assembly GCA_963931845.1). Lineage (NCBI taxonomy): Eukaryota > Metazoa > Arthropoda > Arachnida > Araneae > Salticidae > Maratus > Maratus michaelseni. The sequence continues at coordinate 40,044,527 of OZ007599.1, read as the reverse complement.
TAGTTTCTGAGAACCGGCTCTGTGACGGACAGACAACGAAGCGGGAGTAATAGGGTTTCGCGAGATGAACGAAACCCTAAAAATGATATTTTCAATAATCAATTGCAGCCTTCCACTACAATGCGTTTCCGAATTTTTACGACATACAAATAGATTAAATATGTAAAAAAAAAAAAAAAAAAAAAAAAAAAAAAAAAAAAAAAAAAAAAAAACACGGACCAAAAGGATAACAAACATAAATCATAAACTTCAATTGTGCTATAATATAATTGATAACTTAAGATTGATTTTCTTATTTTTGTTATAATTATGACTTTAAATAAACAATAATCACTTGTTACTTTTTAAATGCCAATATATTGATAATATTGAAAATGCTTCATGTACATTTAATTTGTAGGTAAGATATTTTTAATGTACTGAAAAATTAATCTCATTTAAACATATCTTGTTGTTTTATCTTTCACTGAAATAATTCTTTTTAATCAAGATATTTTCTTTCATTTCGTAGTAATCTTTTTTTTTTTTTTTTTTTTTTTTAATTTACTCATCAGTTAAATGCAACCCAGGAGCAGAAAAAAAAAAAAAAAAAAAAAAAAAAAAAACTTTAAAAACTTTAAAAATTGCATGATAAACTATTGGTCTCAAAGAATATTTTTAGATGAATCAAAATTTAATTACTTTTGACCTGTTGGAAATCAGTATGTAAGAGTGACAGATATAATGAAAATTGTGCTGTTCATGCATTTCATTCATGCATTTATGCTTTATCCTTATGTTATTGTATTAGGTTATGTTATGGTAGGGTATATTATGGAAATGTTCAAATATTAACCCTGAGAGGTTCATATTTAAATTGTTCAGTTCATATTTAAATTCAATATCAAATGCAATATTAAATGCAGAAACTGAAATGCAGAAAAAAATCCATTGTTTAAAGCTGGTTATTAAAGTTGTAAACCCTTTTTTACAATACATGACATAATGTAATATAGTGGCAAATTAGATAAATTAACTATATAATTCGATGCCAATAAATTTATTTAATTAAAGAGAAAAAAGCGTAATAACTAAATTCTGTGGATTTTTTACTAATACAATCTATATTATAAAGGACAAACGTGTCCGTGCGTAATGCTGACGTCATTTTGTGAATGGCAACATTTGACAATGAAAATTTCGGTTTTGCGACTTTTGCTACTGCAATTTTTTTAATTTCTAAACATCGCACATTTTCAATTGAAAAAAATCTACTTTCAAATGCTATTTGTTTAAAAAGTGTATCGTAATTTGCTTGAAAACTGTATTGCCATTTACTCATTTTTTATGGTTTTTAACACTTTCCAACATAGTAGAAAAGTGTTTATGAATTCGGTTTATCTGTCTGTCTGTCTGTCGTCTGCCTATCCGTGCTCTAACTCGCTTAAATATACTCGGATCTTCATGCAATTGATATGTGTTATTGGGGCTTACTGTGGCATGGTCCATATTGAAAATTAAATGTGCAGCACTTACAGTTTTTTTTTTTTTTTTTTTTTTTTTCCACAGAGACACTCAAAATAATTACGTTACATCACGGTCTATGAAGAAAAATCGTTTGCAGTTTATTTTAATAATGTTTCACTGTTTCAAACCTGTTAAAATTGATATATATCACTAACGTGGATTACAAGAGGAATACTATAGAATACTGTGTTTTTTGCTTTCATCGTTCATTTACAGGGACACACAAAAGAATTCGGTTAAAGTACTGCTTATTAATAATAATTCTTGGGAATGTTTTTTCAGTTGCTGAACCAGTTTTTAAATTTAACTCTTTTTTTTTTGTCTATTACTTGGTGTGTATAGATTGTATACAGGGCAGCACAAAAATTTTCGAGTACACTCTAAAATTGGGAGGAGTGAGAAGTTGACTCTTTGGAAGAGTGAGAGGCATTTTCACTCTTTTTAGAGTGAATTTTATAAAAGTACACTCTTTAAAGAGTGGAATTTTCCACTCCTTAGAAAGGAGTGAAATATGTCACTCCGTTGTCGAGAGTGACTGTCTCACTCTTTGACAAGAGTGAAATATTTCACTCCGTTGAAGAGTGAAAGCCTGGCATTATATAATTTTGTCCATATTTATTTATTGAGAGAATGAAATTATCATTTTTTCTTTTTCGGTAGATTTCGTAAGAAATGCTACCTATTACATTCTCCCCTATGTTGGAATTTCTGAAAATTTTTGCAGATCTACGACGATCATGACCCCTAGAACCCCAAACCACCCCCCTGTTCAAAACTTTATCTATCTATTTATCTGTCTATATAGCTATATAATTTTTTTATGGACACGATAACTTCAATAATTCTGCACAAATCTCTTCCAAACTGATACACTGCAAATAGAGGTGTCTTAAATTCAGACGCATATGTGACTGAAAAAGAAATTTAGACAATTAAGTATCTGAATATGAAATTTCAGACATCATACATAACTAAATTTGAGACACATAAGTGTCTTACTATGATCATGTTTAAAATAAACTGAGAAAAATGTCTGAATAATAGTGATATGTCTGAAATTAAGACATTAAAAATTCAGACACTTAAGTGTCTGAATGCGATACTGTATATTACTGTGTGGAGACTGTATATACAATTGCATTGCAATATTATATGTCAACACAATCAGAAAATGTTTTTCAATGGAGGAAAGATGTTTAAAATATATTTTTATCCACTAAATTTCGTATTAAGTAGTGAAAGAAAGGGTTACCCACCCAAAAATTCTAAGAAATATGAATGTCGGCAGAAAAAATTGCGGGGATTTGCAAGATTTGGAGATGTCCCTGGGGTCCACAGCTTAGTTCGCTTTTCTAAAATGCAGAATATAAACATGAAATAGGCTACATTAAGAATTTTTTGTCGTAACTCCTCGTTCAAGACAATTTTTAAAAATATCTACATAAGAAATTATAAAAATTTAACAATTAAGAAATATTAAATATCGAAAAATAAGTTTCTAACGACATTTTTCAAAATAGAGAAATAAAACTGTTTTTTTTTTTTCGTCCTGAATAACCCCCCCCCCCCCCCCCCTCCCGGTTTAAGATAAATCAAAAGAGGAACAGAATTAAAATTGTCTTCTATATGGTGTGTTCAGAGAAGAGTCTCTGATGAAAAATTTTTACTAAAATTTTTTCTTCAGCTATAAATTATTATATTTCCATTTGGAAGAAAAAAAAATCATCTTTTTTAATAATCAAGCATAAAGAAAATAAAATAAATTAAATTTCAAAATACTGAGAGGGGCAACGGCCTCCACTGTCCTCCTGCTGACACTTATGTTTTATGAAAATTCAATAGTTATTTGCAAGTATTACGACAAAATCTTTAATTAAACTATGTTTTATAACTTTTTAAAACTATAATAGTAATTAAACTCAAATAATTTATAAATATCAGTGTTCGTAAATTGATAAATGCAAGTTTCATTACGAAAAATATACCAAATAAAGAAATTAAAAACTTTCTAATTTATTCTCTTACAACGGTCTATGTCTCGCTGATAAAAAGTAATGAGATCAAAAAGCTCTTCATATTATAAACATAGGGTGAGTCAGTGACAACGCTGAATTAAAAATGCTGACATCACTTATTTTTTTCTGTTAATAGACGTTGGTTCGTTGACGATTTGGCGCGTTAAAAGAAGCAATTCTTTCAATGATTTATACTTGTTTGACGAAGTTTGTTCAGATTTTTTATGGAGTAATACGCTGTTTTAACTACATATTTATATTGTGGTTGTGCAATATTGTGGTTGTGCGTGTAATAGTGCATTTTTTGTTCTTCAGATTTACTTAAATCGTTAATATTTTATTAATTAAGATTATGTTTCTGAAGAATAAAGTATTTGTGAAATAACAAGTTCTGGAATGCCATGGTTTAAATGGTATAATTATCAAAATAACATATGATAACATATGAATAACGATATGATAACATATGAATAACGATATGAATAGCATATGATAACATATGAATTACGATATAAAAAATTTCTTCAATATATATATTTTTTATTTTTCAATATCCATATGCATATTTAAAGAAGGGCCAAGAAAAAGTGCTTTTTTTTTCGCGTTATATTTGTACAAAATGGATTTACAATTTTATGGATATTTTACAAAGGTAAGAGTTCTTTCGCGATTATTTACAAAAATATATTTTTTATTTCGAAATGGAAATTTTACGTGAATATTATTACTTCTGTAATATTAATTATTTAAATTACCTTTTTAGGAATAATATGTATTATCTTATTTGTATATTTTTATATCGAATAAATATTTTTCCGTGTTACAAGAATTGTGTTTATTTATTATTATTTATGTATTTATTTTTTTATTTTCAACTTATATCATTTCCAGGATTAACGATCTTGTTTAATAATCCTTAAATCATCCACTTTATAAATAAATGTTTTTTTTTTTATATAGTAAGTAAAATGATTATTGCTTGAATACATAAAAGCAGAGTATTGCTTTTATTGCTTGTATATTCGGACCCATATTTGGCAAAATTTTTCGTATTATATTTTTGCCAAAAAAAAAAAAAAAAAAAAAAAAAATTTAGCTTAAAATTTTATATTTTGATTTTGCAAAATTTCAAATATTGCAAAATAATATTAATATTGATTTTTCGATTACTTCCGGTAAAAAGGTGATTTCAGATTTTAATTTGAAATTGGAAAAAGGTAAGTGTTTTATATTATTTACTTACATAATTACATTTTTCACATAAAATTGCTGGGGATTTTTTGTAAAGTTTATTTATCATTTACATGAAAGATAAGAAAATAACAATTGGATATGATAAAATGTACTATATATAAGGAAAAATGATCTTGAAGCTGGAAAATATTTCTCCTGCATGTTATTAAAAAATATATATCTAATTTTCTAATGACAGTTTAGTAACTCTGGTATTACCATCTGATGTATATAAGAGAAATTACTAACATGGGAACATAATTTAAAGTATAAAGTTATTAAATGATATTGTATTAATGTGTTTTTCAGTTGTAATTTTCAGTTACAGGTATTGCTGGTATGATTTCGCATATGAATTTTTATTTTTAATGACAAATCATTTAATTCTGTTACACATTATAATTTTGAAGTTAATGTTTTCATGTTAACAAAATGAAATATATATATGGGAAATGCTATGGACATTTTAGCTTCAGATGGGGAACATAAAACTTGAAAAATAATCATAAAAGCATCCGAATGAAGTTATCATAAAATTTGAATATTTTATTAATAAATTTTAATTAAAAAAATTAAATCACTATTATATTTAGTTGCAGGATTTTTTTTTTTAAATCTGAAAACTTGCTCAAAAAATAAAAACTGCAATTAGATCCTGTGTTCCATCAGTATAACATATTTAGATTTCAAGACACAAATTCATTTTGAAAGCTTTACGTTATAAAAACTGGAGAAAATGTAAATTAATTTTGATTTTGATTTCTTCTTCTTCTTCTTCTTCTTCTTCTTCTTCTTTTTTTTTAAAAAAAAATAAAAAAGTTATTTAAAATAAAAAATGGAAATCAGAAAAAAGCTACAATTTAATATATTTACTTACATAAAGTTAAGATGTATACTTAACACCTAATTAATTTTGAAACTTGAATGAATTTTTCCTAGTGTCATTAAAAAAAAAAATAGATATATTTTTAAGGATAGCTAACACTTTCTATTAACTAGCTCTTACAATTATCATCTTTATCTATATAAAAAATGCCCATATGCTCATCTTAAAAAAATATATATATATAATGTTTAAATGATATTGAATTATTAAGTTCTTTCTGTAGTTACTTTGTATTATTGATATATATTTGCATATGAATTTTTAATTTTAGTAACAGTTAATTATCGTACAGATTATATTTTCGAAGTCAATGTTTTCATGTTAAACAAAATTAAATTTATGTTCGGAAACTGTTAAAAACATTGTTGCTTAAAGGGGTATATAGAACAAGAAAACGAATCACAAAATCATCCGAATCAAACTGTCGTGAAATTCTCAATATTTTATAAATGATTTTTCAATATTTCCTATGGGAATGGATTTTTTTTTTTTTTTAATATTTCCTCATGAAAACTTGTTCAAAATACAAAAACTGTATTTATATGTATTTACCGTGTTCCATCTAAATAACATATTTAAATTTCAAGACACACAGCCATTTTAAAAATATAATACAAACAAAGAATCGAAATCGGTTTACTTAATCATACATGAACTGGAAAAATTTTAAAAATTAAAAAGTCATATTGAATAAAATTCAAAATAAAGAATCAAAATAATGTGGAACTTAAAAAGAAGAAGAAAAAAGAGTGGTGGTGTGTGTGTGTGGGAAGGGGGGGGGGGGAATTGGGTAGATAAGAAAAGAACCATGTTTGGCCCATGGCAGAGACAAATATTTCTTTTAAGGAGTTTTCATTTTTGTAATAAAATTTAGGATTAAATTGATTCTTTTTGTATAATTATTTAAGTATGCTATGTACAAGATTAAAAAAAAAAGGTTGTTTAGTAAATTTTAATATACTCTTAACATTTTTACAAAAAAAAAATCTTTCTTATCTATTTATTTATTTTTATTTATTTATTTATTTTAATAAGAAGGGCTCGTAACACCAGCGTGGTTTTTATGGATGTTAATATTTGAATAAAAATATAAAACATTCAGAAAAAGAATGAAAACTTGATTTTTCCTTATTATTATTATTATTATTATTGAACTATTCTATTCAAATGTTAAAATCTTTTAAAACCTACTTAAAGGATAGAAACTTGTACTTTCTACTAAGAAAATGAACTGCAAAATGAATTTATGCAGTTAAAATTCTCAATAGTGGTTACCTCGGGACTGCTGGGATTGTTCTTTATATACATTTCCGTTTAATGTCGGAAATTGCAGAAGGGGAATTTTAAACTGTGCTACGCGTTTCCTAACTGAACTCAAATTTAGCATTCTGTTTAGTATATATACAAATCTATAGATCCTATACAGTGCTGCACAAAAGAGCTCGGTTATTTTTCCGAATAGTGTTGGTAATTCCTGAAATTGGATATTTAACTATGTTATTATTTTTCAAAATTGTTTAGTTAGATATCACCTTACACATTACCGTAAAAATTTGCAAAAAGTTATTTTAGGAGTGTTGGAAAGTGTTACATAATCTATTCCTTGACGCATGATTTTTCCTGAGTGTTAAAATAATTAAAGACGATTGTGAAAGATTAATACTTCACTTTTATTAATATAAACAGTTCAGCATTTGTTTCCGGCTTATATTCCATAACGAATATTGAAACTTCATCACTAAATAAAATAAATAAATATATAAATAAAGGAGATGCAATCGAACTACGCACTTAAACCATTGAAATTATCGGAATCAAAATGTTGCTGTCTAAGCGATTTCTTCTGCTGTTAACTCCAGGCACGAGGCCAATATTGATATTATTAGTGAAAAATCTAAAAAAAAAATATATTAAATGTAAAAAAATCTGTTACATTTTCAATTAAAAGAATGGTGTTCACCTATATTCAGTAACACGGGAAGACCGTGTTGAATCCCCTAGTTTTTTTTTAACATGTATTTTGACCATTAATTCTTCATTATATTTCATGGATAAGATATTTTCATTTATTTCAATTTAATAAGAACATTTAATTTGATTTCATTGAGAATTCTTCAGAAACTAAGTTTTTGAAAATTGTGATTGTTCAATTATTTTTTCATGTTTTTCTTTATTAATATGTGAATAAATAGCTTACAAATAGTGAAAAATCATAGTTATATGTATTGCACAACTCTATCCGCAAACTCTATCTATGTTTTTTTTGTTGCAATTGGGAAGGTGTTTGTAGTCTCGAAAGTCAACTGTAGCAGAGCACAGTCATTTGTCTAAACTGTCATCCTATTGCCCTTCTTCCCCGAAGGGATTTATTTTAAAAGGGGACCATCTTTAGCAGACTTTTTGAAACGCAAATGAAACTGAAAGTATTTCTTCTCCCAGAAAATTGGGGTGGAATGATGAATGAGATTCTCATTGTATAGGTTGACCCCGTGCTACGTGCGGCGGAACCATGGCACAAAATTTCTAGAAACCATAATGATCAAAAGGGGATTAAGTTCAAAGATTTAGTTCCTGTTGGTGAAATAATTATAGGGAGCAGTTGGGAAATATTTAACCTTCGTTTCTCTCACTATGTGTGAAACTTGCGTCATACACAAACGAAGTTCATCCTGTACTGTTTATAGAGAAAGGAAAAATGTGTAAAAAATAGTTTTTATCATGGTGGCCGTACCAAAGAATTTGATCGTAACAAGGAGTTAGTTAAAGTAAATGCTGTTAAATTTCAATGAGAATTTTATAGTATGCATATAGAGTGTGCATATATATAGATATATTTAAATACAAAAAAGAAAAACAAGGGGGAAAGTATTTGTAGATTTTATTTTCACGCCAAGGTGGTTAAGATTCTCTATTTAAAAAAAGAAGTAATTAATGCTGCCACCGCCGCTGTCGTAATTGAATTTATTGTGACCGGAGCCCTTTCTCGCCTACACATATATATAATAATAAATCGAAGAATAATTTTAAGCGCTATTTAATGTTGAAGTCGGTCAAAATATTTCAATTATTAAAACTTTATAGGATCATAAACTATGCATAGCAACTTAACCATCTTTTTAAGGCAAATACTGGACTAGATTAGGTGTGCAATTAAACTTGTCTATTTTTTTCAGGGTTTTTAAAATTTAAAACTCCATTATCTCAATAGCGATTTATTTTATATTTCGAAAAAGTAATTTTTTTACCTGTTGTTCCCAGATTTCAAAAAAGCACAAATAATAATATTTCCAAGCATTTCTCAATTGAAAAATATATTTACACATAAATATTAAAAGAGAAAGAAAACATTAAAATAATTAAATTACTACGTGCGAAAAGCATTAAATGATGAATATGCCATATTTAAAAAGTCGAAATAATGATATATTTTCAAAATGTTTTCAATTAAAAAAAAAAATCCCCGACAGCTCGGCCTACAGGTACAGGTAGATTTCGAAAACGCAGACCATGGAGCGCCTGTTTGTTGGGAATTGCGGAAGAAATGACCTTTTTGCCATGATGCGACAGTTGGAAACGCCCACTTCGAAACTTAACTTGTTTGCAGGTGGAGCCGGCAGAATTTTTTTTTTTTTTTTTTTTTTTTTTTTTTTTTTTTTTTTGCTATAAGGGTTGGAAAAACTCGTCAGTATCAAAGATTTTGATAATATTAAGAGGATTTATAATAAATTTAAGCGGATTTCATATCTTGTGAATTGACGAAGTTATGAATTTTTTTCTTCTAACCCCCCCCCCTTTTTTTTCCCTTGGGGCCATTTTTAATGATATCAAAAATCTGTCATACATAAATTTTCGGCACTTTTACTACAAGTAAGGGGCCGTTCAAGTATTACGTAAGCACCTAGGGGGGGGGAGGGTTTTTTTTTCGATTTGCTTATTTTTGCTGACAAGGGGGAGGGGGGTGTTTGAATGATGCTTACGTAAGACATTTTATAAATCTCTTAAATTGTAAGAAAAAAAAACTATTAAAATTTTCAAATTGAAAAAAAGAAATAGCAAAAGAATATTAAACTTGAAGTTGTGATGTCAGCTATTTTGACCGCACACGGAAAACTTAAACGATCTCTTATATCTAGAAGTGACTGTTCATGTTTGATGCATGAGGGCTTATTATATCTGAGAACTTACTACTATTTCCAATTGGGAGAATAGAATAGAATAGAATTGAATGAACCGATGCGATATGTTGTATTGTGACAGTACGAGTTTTCCGGGAAAGTTACCAAAACGTACGTAAAATTCCATCTTCTTTGTTTCCACCCCTCCTCTGTCAAGTGGTTGAACCCCATAACTATAGTGACCGACTACTCTACTGTCTGGTGTCTTGTTAGTTTTGAAAACCTCTCAGTACTATAGTGTAGGGGTGTTAAAAATAAATGAAATCGGAAATATGTCTTCATTTCGAGAAATCTTGTATAAAAAACTTTTTGGAAGTTTCAAAAAGTCCGCATCAGATAAACCTTTGAAGGATATCCAATGTAAAATGAATGATGTGTGGCGGCAGTACAAAAAGTCTTCTAAAATTGACAAAGAGTTAGAGGTATTGGTGCTAAAAAGAATTGAGGACGAACTGCGTAAGGCAACTAAAAAGAAATCAGTCGTTCTTGATTATTTTATAAAGGTAATTATAATCAATTTATTCTTAAAAGTTTAAATATATTTTATCATAACTTTAAGTTTACACAATTACTTGTAAAAATTGGAAAAAAGATAGATAAGATAAAATGATAGTGTAGCCTTGGCAAAACATGGTCAGTATGGCAATAAATAAAGACCAAGGAAATGTCAAAATAAGAGTTATTACATTTTAAATATGACGTAGCCAAGCTAAACCTTATTTTTTCATTTCAAATAACTCAAAAATTAATGCATCCATGGGGAGAAAAATTAAAAAGTATGCAAGTTTTGTAGCAGATAATCTTCTAATTGTTTTCAAATTTTGTACCTTACTAAAAATGAAATGTAAACCATTTGAATTGAAAACAATGTATCTTATACTTCTATGAATGTCAAGTCTCATTTTTAAGTACTTTTCCATTATATGGACTCAATTGTCGCCAAGCGTGTTAGTTGGCGTGGAGTTAAATTCACGTAAACGTGAAATATTTGAATGAAAATTAAGGATTAAGGAAAAGTGAGCATTTAAAAATATAATATTTGAAATATATCAACACATTTTTATGAACTCTTTTATTATAAATATTTATTTTTAAGTCATAACTTTGTAATAAATAAATTCAATTAGAAAAATGATAAATTAAGTTGTATTATGAGATTACGATTAAATAACCATTAAACAATCCTTAAAAAGGAAACGACAAAAGGCTGAATACCAAAGAAAACATCGAACCCCCAAACAAAAAAAGCTTGAAGAAATCTGCCATGATAATCCAGACATAAAAAAAAAAATTAGCTTTGAGGGAATCAGTAAGAAGACCAAGTTTAAATGTAGATTAACCATTATTGCTTAAGGCAATAGCAGACATAGCTGTTATTGGAAGCGCTGCAGATGCAAAAAAAAAAAAGAAGCCAGTCAATACGAAGTGTCAAAATTCTTGATGACTTGACTGCAGAACTGAAAAAGGTTTGTTTTGCAATAAGCAGGAGTGGAACATATCTTCTTTTGCTTCCAAAAAATTCCTCAGCCATCGAGGGTCGAAGACATGTCACCAACAGTGTCGGTAAAACTTTTTCGGGCTCAGGCGGACTATCACCAATCTCACATTGATATCTAATTTGCAGTAACATCCATCCGCTATTTAGAAACTTTAGCTTCAATTCTTGGACACATGCAAGTGTTTTTTCTTTCACAGGATAACAAAGCACGTGTACCTTTGGAAATTGGAAATTACAGCAGCCAATAAACAGGCTACGATACTGATGCATATGGAGTATCGTGTATCCTTACCCGACCACGACTGGGTCATCGCTGAACGCCACAAACTCTATTAACACTCAAAGACTTTGAAAAATTAGTGAAAACAGAAGAGGGTTTCATCAAACCTGTAATCATACTTACGGTTGATGGAGGCCCAGACGAGAATCCCCTCTACCAGAAAGTCATGTCGTTTGCTATTAACCATTTCAAAAAGCATGATTTAGATGGAATTTTCATAGCATGCAATGCTCCTGGAAGAAGTGCATATAATCGAGGAGAAAGGCGAATGGCACAACTCAGTCGAGAACTGTCTGGTCTTATACTCCCTCATGACCATCATGATTGCCATCTCGATGAGAACGGTCGCACTATTGATGAAGAAATGGAGCAAAATAACTTTGTATATGCTGGTAAAACTCTCGCAGAAATCTGGAACTCACTAAACATTGACGGTTATCCTGTTACTGCCACATATGTTGATTCAGGCGAACCAGACCCTCTTGGTTCTGACTTAAATTGGTATTCGAAGCACGTACAAGAAAGTCAATACTTGCTACAAATTGTAAAATGCTAAGAAAAGAATTGTTGTTCTTCTGCACGTAGTGGATTATTTCGTATATTAAAAGGACGATTCATTCCTCCTCCAATTAAAATTATCAAATCGTCAAATGACATCATTACAAGTGAGGAGGGGGAATTTAGAGATTAAAGTCTTCGTCTGGCCTTAAATCTGAATATTACAGCAAAGGGATTTTTAAAGATGCCGTATGACTATTTTTACCCTTCCATAAAGTCGCAATTATGCGCAAAAACTTGTGGCCAATATCATGCATCTCAGAAGTCAGCAAACAGACACAAAAAAATTCAACACAGTGAAAAAAGCGAGAAGGCCTGCCTTATACGACCATTGAGAATTGATGCTCGTCGAGCAAATGAACTTATGTGCGTCGTAAAATTCATGGAAGATATGGAAGATGTTGAGTGGATTAATAAAGAGGAAGTTGATCAAGATTGCATCCGAAAAGAAAGCGATGAAGATAATCAAGTAAAACTGGAAACCAATATCATAACAGGTATGGAAAAATGGCTTGAGCAGCCGTGGTCAGCATCAGAATAGGTATGGGCATGTTCAAATTTAAATTTTTCAAATGGCTAAGTTCTTCTAAAATTGTGATCTAAGAAATTTTCTTAAATAGAATTGAAAGGTAATAAAACATGCATTTTTTTATTATTTTTTTTAAGTCGAGTAAAGTTTTTTAAAATTTGAATTAAGTCCTAATTTTTTAAATTAAATTATTACTGTTAAAAAAAGTTGGGGGGGGGGTTGCAATTTGCTTACGTAATTATTAAGGGGGGATTTGCGATTTGCTTATTTTTGCTGACAAGGGGGGAGGGGGGTCAAAAATTGCCAAAAACATGCTTACGTAATACTTGAACAGCCCCTAATAATAACTTTAACGGATTCGATACGTATCATAACTAAGAAATTATTTTTTTTTCTGTTTTCACAAAAAGCCCCCTTGGTTCGATTCTGCCCATTAACGAACCTGACCGAGATTTTATGTATCAGTTTGGAAGAGATTTGTGCAGAATTATTGACGTTATCGTGTCCATAAAAAAGTGACATAGATAGATAGATATATAAAAGTTTTGAACTGGGGGTGGTTTTGGGTTCTGGTAGTCATAATCGGCGTAGATCTGCAAAATTTTTTCAAAAGTTCCAACTTAGGGGAGAATGTAGTAGGTAGTATTTCTTACGAAATCTACCTAAAATATTTACGCGTGAATATTAAAAGAGAAAAAAAAAACTTTAAAATAATTAAATTATTACATGCAAAACGCATTAAATGGAAAATTTACGTCATATTTAACAATATATTCAAAATGATTTTCTAATAGCGTCTTAAAAAAAAAAAAATGTTGATTTTACGGTATATACTACTGGCAGCTGGGGTGTAGTATTGTACCGTAACATCAACATTTTCTTTTTTTTGCAGTGTAGACGTTATCATAAAAGTTCGAGAGGCAACGACATTTTTTAGTCAATTATTGGTGCCGACAGAATAAAATCTAGGTAGTAAATTTTTTTGAAACAGATGTGCCTATGGTCCGCAGCATTATTTTATTTATTTATTTTCAATGGAAAATATAAACAAAAAAAATAAAGTATACAAATAATTTTTTGTGAGAATTTATTAAAGACTATTTTTAAAATATCAGAAATCAATATAAAAAAAATTTAAAGAAATATTAAACATTCAAAAATGAGTTACTAACAAGAGAATTGAAGGAGTGTCTTTTTTAAATACTATGTCTTTTTACTTTTCACTTGTTACATCTTTTTTTTTTTCAAAGTTTTGATTTGATTTTCATCAAATTTGAAATGACTGGACAAAATTCTGCAACGATTATATACATTAAATTAAAAATCATTCGGTTGAGTAGTTTTTGCGCTGTTATATGCGGACAGAGGGACGGACCAGACGCCGACTATAGGTGCTACGTATTTATATAATTACGAACATACCTAAAAAATGTTCATCATGTAAAATCGGGACTTTAGGCGTCATTTGTGGTGGGCAAGTCTCGGGCCCCCTTAAAATCGGGACATTGTGACACCTGGTAATACCATTCATATGTCCGCTCACATTTCGAAAATTCACGAAATATTAACAGTGATCTGTTCTCCAACTCTTTCCTGGCTGGGTATTCCTTTTATTCTGTAGACTCGAGGTCTAAGTTTCTTATTTCCGGAAAAAGTTTGACATGGAATTTTTTCTTCCTAGAGATTTGTACGAGCCGAAATTTCCAGATCCGGGTCCAACCCGATATAAAAGCTAAGAGTTCGGCGCGTGTCTGACTTAACCCGTATGAAAACCATTATTGGCTCATGCATACATACCTCTAAATTCTTTCCCCCGAGCCTATGTTTGGTTGGCATTTTTTATTTCCTTGTATCTTTACAAGAACAAAGTATTGGATTGGTAAAAATTTTCGACGTATTTATCTACATTTTAGGAGGTCCTGAACACGAATTGACTGTTCTTAGAAAATGTCTGTCTATGTGTCTGCTTATCTATATATATGTGACACAAATTTTGTGGGCGCTCTATCTCGAGAACTAATGAGCGGAATTTAATGAAAATTCACATTCAGTCAGACTTTGACATAAATTGATGCTGATGAGTTTTTGGTTTCAATTACTCAAAAGATGGTGCTGCTATATACTGCATTTTCGCAATAGCTATATCTCAAAAATTAACGCACGGAATTTCATTAAACTTTAGATTATGTTTGACCTTGGCATAAATAGATCTATATTAGAATTGAGTATATACCGCCAATAGATGTCGCCACTATGATCTGTTTTTCACGATTTCCGCATTAGCTATATCTCCAGATAGCTATATCTCCTAGCGACCGTCTCCCCCTATGGGGTCTCGCGAACGAAGTCGTCGGGGGTTCCATGGCGGTTCATCAAGGTTCCGTCTCTGGGGAAGTTTCCTCCGAGATGTGGGGTTACTGCCGCGACGACCTATGTCACCATACCTTGGTAAAATGACCTGGGGGTCCGCAGAGGGGAGCGGCCTCAGGCTGATCGCAGCGCCGGGCGAGACAAAGCCCTGGTGCGTTAAAAGCCCTTCAGAGGCTTGGGTGCGATGGTCGATTACGCGCGTCGGCGACCCCCGTAACAGAATTTAACCATATAACATATATTTAATCATATAACAGAATTTATATGATATTATTAAAACAATAATATAGGAAAACAAAGATAAAACTTACTTTTACTCTTTGAAATATGTTTGTAATCCGTTATCAGGTGTAATTGTTACAACTTTCTAGGCTCGCTCCTAATGGCGGCCATTTCTCGTAGAATCGAAGCGTCACTTCATTATTGGACTGCACCTGCCGCTGACCTAAATGTGTTTATTCCCCTCGTTTGAGATAATGACAACAACGCCGACCGATGTCGCTATCTATACAGCTGTAATCACTGTAAATTAACGAAAGAGCTGTGTTTGATTGCTAGGTGAAATATTAACAGCCTTTTTTGCAGTTTTTTCTTCCGTTTTTTTTTACAGTGCATATATTTACAGTGCATGATTATCAAACCGAATAACATGTTTAAGGAGCTGCGTAGCCTGAAATAAAATGCATATTATCTTATTTCTCGCTCAGTTTATTTTTTATGAGAAAAATATCCACAATCAAAAAATATTTTGATGTGCCAGAAATTTCTAACTTAGATATTATCTTAATAAAAACTCAATTTTTGTAGACTGCTTTTTAAATAGTTTTTAACTTATTCTAAATTCAGGTACTTGTTTATTTGTTTAATTCTGTAAGGCATCCAGTGTTGAATTCAGGAGATAGCCGGGGGAGGGGGGGGGACATTCCTCTCTCCCGGAGCATTGAAATGGCCACCCCTTCTGAAGATTTCGGATTTTATGATTTAATGGTCAAAAAGTGCAATTCCCCCCCCCCTCCCTCGGAACTCTATAATATGCCCCCAGGAGCCACAGAAATCCCTCTCGGAGAAAAATGCCTGAATTCAACACTGAAGATATCAATAAATACCTATGATCTTAAAATAAATTCATGAGATTTTTCTGTGTTCGATGCCATATCAGAATCATATATTGTCTTTTTTTTCAGGTACTACATTATTATAGAATCAATTTAACATTTTATTATTTGTAGTGTATTAAAATTCAATTAAAAAGGAATGTCCATTAAATTCTATAATGTTGATTAAAAAATTGAGAAATGTATGTCAGGGTGCTATAACGAAATTTATAATGGTATATGGTAAAATAAATTTCAGTAGTCTTTTAATATCAGACAATATTTTAGTTGTGAAAAACGTAAAGTAGAATATGCTTAATACCTTGAGGTTGATTTTACATATATTCATGCTGTAAAAGCTTGCATACAGAAGCTTTCAACTGCCCCACCCTGTATATTCAAATTTAATTTATTAAATTTTATTTTTCTCACATTATTTTGAAAATAAAAAATGACTTTTAATCTTTTCTAATAATTTAAAATAAATAGAATAAAAAAAGCAAACAGGGAATTTTTGTCAGTAGAGGTGGGGGGGGGGGGGAGGATTTATTTTAAAAATATAAAGCTTCAATTCTTCATTTAAAAATTAAAAAAAAAGAAAGAAAAAGAAAACCTGTAATAGCTTTTGTTACATTTCTGTATTGTTTTTCATCCTAATTTATATAAAAATTATCTTGTATGTGGGTTTCTAACAAAAAAAAATATCTAATTTGATTTTATTTCATATTTGTGCTTTCCTTCAACTAAATCTTGTCATGTATTTAAATGCACGTGTTAATACTGTGCAAATTTCAAGAAATAAAAAATGTTCAAATGAGTCATAATGTCAACATATAAATCATAAATGTTCTGAAAATTCTGCTATTTTTGGAGTTCACAGAACCCGAAATATCATTGTAATAGAATTTTTTTTTAGCTCACAGGTTATCAAAGCCGGACCCCCCCCCCCCCCCCCTCCCCCCGCTTAATTTACATAAATAGGTTTTTCATGCAGAATTATCCGATTTTAAATTTTCAAATTTTATGTATATGTTCATTCTGATAATCCGATTCCTTGATTAGTTTTGGGGGTTACATTGCTAAGTATAAAAGGGGGAGGGGGAACGGGGGCTGATCCCCAGTTAATTTATATAAATGGGTTTTTCATGCAGAATTATCCGATTTTAAATTTTCAAATTTTATGTATATGTTCATTCTGATAATCCGATTCCTTGATTAGTTTTGGGGGTTAAATTGCTAAGTATAAAAGGGGGAGGGGGAACGGGGGCTGATCCCCAGTTAATTTATATAAATGGGTTTTTCATGCAGAATTATCAGTTTTGTTTCAAATTTTATACATAGGTTCATTCTGATAAGGCGCTTCCCTGATCAGTTTTGGGGGTTCATTTGTTAAGTTTACATGAGGGAACTGGGGGCTAATTCCCCCCCCCCCCTTAATTTTTAGATAATGTGTTTTTCATGCAGAAATATCCGATTTGTTTCAAATTTTGTATATAGGTTCATTCCAATAAGGCGCTTCTCTGATCAGCTTTGGGGGTTCAATGGTTAAATATAAAGGGGGAACATGGGCGAATCCCCTCCCTAAATTAAATAAATGGGGTTTTCATGCAGAATTACACAATTTGCTTCAAATTTTGTATATAACTTCATTGTGATAAGGCGTTTCCTTCATTAGTTTTGGGGGTTCATTGGTTAAGTATAAAGAGGGCAATGGTCATTAATCCCCCACCCCCTTAATTTAGGTAAATGGGTTTTTCATGCAGAATTATCCGATTTGTTTCAAATATTGTATATAGGTTCATTCTGATAAGGCGCTTCTCTGATTATCTTTGGGGGTTCATTGGTTAAGTATACAGGGCGGAACTGGGGGGCTAATCCCCCCTTAATTTAGATAATGGGTTTTTCATGCAGAATTATCCGATTTGTTTCAAATATTCTATATAGGTTCATTCTGATAAGGCGCTTCGCTAATCAGTTTTGGGGGTTCATTTATTAAGTTTACAGGAGGGAACTGGGGGCTAATCCCCCCCCCCCCCCTTAATTTAGATAATGTGTTTTTCATGCAGAAATATCCGATTTGTTTCAAATTTTGTATATATAGGTTCATTCCAATAAGGCGCTTCTCTGTTCAGCTTTGGGGGTTCAATGGTTAAATATAAAGGGGGAACAGGGGCGAATCCCCTCCCTAAATTAAATAAATGGGGTTTTCATGCAGAATTACACAATTTGCTTCAAATTTTGTATATAGCTTCATTGAGATAAGGCGTTTCCTTCATTAGTTTTGGGGGTTCATTGGTTAAGTATAAAGAGGGCAACGGTCATTAATCCCCCCACCCCCTTAATTTAGGTAAATGGGTTTTTCATGCAGAATTATCCGATTTGTTTCAAATATTCTATATAGGTTCATTCTGATAAGGCGCTTCCCTGATCAGTTTTGGGGATTCATTTGTTAAGTTTACAGGAGGGAACTGGGGGCTAATCCCCCCCCTTAATTTAGATAATGTGTTTTTCATGCAGAAATATCCGATTTGTTTCAAATTTTGTATATAGGTTCATTCTGATAAGGCGCTTCCCTGATCAGTTTTGGGGGTTCAATGGTTAAATATAAAAGAGGAACAGGGGCTAATCTCCCCCTAAATTAAATAAATGGGTTTTTCATGCAAAATTTCCCAATTTTCTTCATATTTTTTATAGAGCTACATTATGATAAAGCGCTTCCTTTATTATTTTTTGGGGTTCATTGGTTAAGTATAAAGAGGGGAACGGTGATTATTCCTCCCCCTTAATTTAGATAAATAAGTTTTTTATGCAGAATTATCCGATTTGCTTCAAATTTTGTATATAGGTTCATTGTGATAAGGCGCTTCCCCGGATCAGTTTTGGGGGTTCAATGGTTAAATATAAAGGGGAACAGGGGCTAATCCCCCCCCCTCTCTAAAATAAAGACATGGTTTTTTCATGCAAAATTACCCAATTTGCTTCATATTTTGTACATAAGTTCATTGTGATAAGTCGCTTCCCTGATTAGTTTTGGGAGTTCAATGGTAAAGTATAAACGAGGGGAACGGGGGCCAATCCTACCCTTAATTTAGATAAATGGGTTTTTCATGCAGCATTATCTAACTTGCTTCAAATTTTGTATGTAGGTACATTGGTGAAGTATAAAGGGGAGAACAGGGACTAATTCCCCCCCCCCTCTCTCAATTGAGAAAAATGATTTTTTAAAGCAGAATTATCCAATTGTTTCAATTTTTTTTATAAAAGGTTCATTCTGATAAGGTGCTTCCTTGATTAGTTTTGGGGGTTCAGTGGTAAAGTATAAAGGGAGCGAAATGGGACTAATCCCCCCTTAATTTATGTAATGGGTTTTTCATGCAGAATTATCCGATTTGCTTAAAATTTTGTATTAGGTTGTTTCTGATAAGGCGCTTCCCTGATCAGTTTTGGGGGTTCAATGGTTAAATATAAAGGGGGAACAGGGGCTAGTCCCCCTAAATTAAATAAGTGGGTTTTACATGCAAAATTACCCAATTTGCTTCATATTTTGTACATAAGTTCATTGTGATAAGTCGTTTCCCTGATTAGTTTTGGGAGTTCAATGGTAAAGTATAAAGAGAGGGACGGTGATTAATCCCCCCCCCCCCTTAATTTACATAAATGGGTTTTTCATGCAGAATTATCAGATTTGCTTAAAATTTTGTATATAGATTATTTCTGATAAGACGCTTCCCTGATCAGTTTTGGGGGTTCAATGGTTAAATATATAGGCGGGACAAGGGCTAATCCCCTTAAATTAAATAAATGGGTTTTTCATGCAAAATTACCCAATTTCCTTTAAATTTTGTATATAACACATGGGCTGATAAGTTCCCGGTCTGGCACACAGATGGCGTTGCAATTGCCGAACCGATGCTTTTTTTTAGTAAATACTAAACTTTAAAAGGTAGCAGAAAAGATGTCAGGATGATTCGCCGTGTGGATAAAACGTTAGAGTGGTTTTATTTGAACAACTTTGTTGATAAACAAAAAAAATGCATAAACAAGAATTTCAAGAATTGTATTTTGATGGGAAAAAACACTGTTCAAACAAAAGCTTGGCATGATAAGCATTATCCGGACGCTGCACCAGGTAAATCAAACATTATTGACTGGTTTGCTGAATTTAAACGTGGTCGTACGGACACCAGTGATGCACCACGCAAAAGAGGTGGTTACTCCGGAAAACATAAAAATAGTCCAAAAAATCGTTTTGGGGAACCATAAAGTGAAGTTGCAGGCGATAGCTCAGACTCTGAAGATATCCAAGAAACGTGTAGGTTTTATTTTGAATGAGCATTTGTCTATGAAAAAGCTATTGTCAAAGTGGCTGCCGCGCGTGTTGACTTTTGACCAAAAACAACAATGAGTCAATGATTTAGAACACTGTTTGGAGCTTTTTCGTTATAAAATTGTTATTTATTATTAAACTATTATTATTATTTATTTATTAAATTATTATTATTATTTATTTATTTATTAAATTATTATTATTATTTATTTATTTATTAAATTATTATTATTATTTATTTATTTATTAAATTATTATTATTTATTATTAAAGTTATGTTATTTATTAAAGTTATAAAGTCATAAAGTTTTGTTAAAAAGTTGTGTTTTCTTTATTAGACCGGGAACTTATCAGCCCATGTGTTAGCTTCATTGTGATAAGGCGCTTCCTTCATTAGTTTTGGTTGTTCATTGGTTAAGTATAAAGAGGGGGACGGTGATTAATCCCCCCCCTTACTTTAGATAAATGACTTTTTTATTCAGAATTATCAGATTTGTTTCAATTTATATATATAGGTTCATTGTGATAACGCGCTTCCCCGGATCAGTTTTGGGGGTTCATTGGTTAAATATAAAGGGGAGAACGTGGTCCAATCCCCCGTAATTTGGATAAATTGATTTTTCATGCTGAATTATACAATTTGCTTCAAATTTTGCATATAGGTTCATTGTGATAAGGCGCTTCCCTGATTAGTTTTGGGGGTCCAATTGCTAAGTATAAAAGGGGTGGAACGGGGGCTGATCCCCCCTTTAATTTAGATAAATGTGTTTTTCATGCAGAATTATCCAATTTGCTTCAAATTTTGAATATAGGTTCATTCTGATAAGGCGCTTCCCTGATAAGTTTTGGGGGTTCATTGGTTAAGTATGAAAGGGGAATGGGGCTAATCCCCCCTAACTTAGATAAATGGTTTTTCATGCAGAATTATTGGAATTTTCTTCAGATATTCTATGAGGTTCATTGTGATAAGGCTCTTTCCTGATTAGTTTTGAGGGTTCATCGGTTAAGTATAAAGGGGGGGAACTGGAGGCTAATCCCCCCCCCTCCTTAATTGAGATAAATGGGTTTTTCATGCAGAATTATCCGATTTGCTTCAAATTTGGTATAAATTTGGTATATAAGTTCATTCTGATTAGGCGCTTCCCTGATTAGCTTTGGGGGTTCTTTGGTTAAGTATAAAAGGGGGGAAAAGGGGTTAATGCTCCCCCTAATTTAGATAAATGGGTTTTTCGTGCCGAATTATCCGATTTTCTTCAAATTTGGTATATATTTTCATTGTGATAAGGCACTTCCCTGATTAATTTTGTTGGTTTATTGGTTAAGAATAAAGGGTGGAACGAGGGGCTAATCCACCTTAAGTTAGATAAATGGGTTTTTTATGCAAAATTATCTAGTTTGCTTCAAATTTTGTAAATTGATTCATTGTGATAAGACGTTTCCCGCATTAGTTTTGGGGGTTCATTTGTTAAGTATAAAGGAGGGAATGGGGACGAATTCCCTCCCCTTAATTTAGATAAATGTGTTTTTCATGCAGAATTAACCGATTTGCTTCAAATTTTTTATATAGGTTTATTCTGATAAGATGCTTCCCTGATTCGTTTTTTTTTTTTTTTTTTTTTTTTTTTTTTGGGGGGGGGGGGGGGGGGCTGTTGGTTAAGTATAAATGGGGAACGGGGACTAATTGTCCATTTTAATTTAGATAAATAGTTTTTTCATGCCGAATTATCCAATTTGCTTCAAATGTTGTATACCGGTTTATTTTGATAAGGCGCTTCCCTGATTAGATTTGGACGTTTATTGGTTAAGTATAAAGGACGTAAATAGGGGAGCTAATGACCCCCCCTCCCCTTTTTCTTTGAAATAAGAGTATAATATGCAAATAGTGTGAATAGCCTGTGAGCTCAATGCCATCAGTTTGACTGAGCACTTTTCTTTTTATTATTTTATTTCCAATTTAATGTATATAAATTTTTTTAATTAATATACTTTTTAAAAAGTTAGTATCCAGCCGAATATTTGATAATCTGCTAAATCACTATTTGTTACATATCGTAAAATTATTGTTATGTTTTTCTACTATATTCCTGTGGCACCATTTTTTTTTTTTTTTTAATGCTGATTGTGAAATCCCATAGTAACCTATGTAAATTTTAAAGAAATGATAAATTCCGTTATACAATTATCAAAATATAGCTTTCACCAGCAGGAAACAGATGTCCAATGCTGGTAGAGTACATTTTTAAAAATTTCCTTAATTTTTAAATTTTTTAAAATTTTTATGAATTTTGAATTCTTTATTCAAAGGAAAATTTTCAAATATTTTGTTCTTAAAAATACTTATCGCTGAAGACAAAGTGTCCCCTTAATCATTCTTTGCTCTTGTGCTGTTTTTTATCTTTTTAAATATACATGGTCACTAGCAATTAGTACAATAAAAAAAAAATATTATTACTGTTATTATTACAGGATAATACTGCAGTGATCAATTTCGCCTTACAGCTAGAACAGATCATCCTTGCCTAATAGAGAATGAGGATGATAGAAAGGACGTCAAGGTGTTTTCGTATGTTGATGGTGTGACACTTTTTTCGGAGAAATGTTCAACTGAGTCAATTTCGTTGCTGTAGCATCCTACTGGGTGTTTAATTAAGACTGTTATCAGGCCGGAATCTAGGCAGGCTTTTTTACTAACTGCATCAATTCTAAAGGAATAAAAGCCAATAGCAATCATAGCATAAATACAGTGCTGTAATTTGTTTTATTAAAACATTTTGATTTATAGTTTTGTTGAAAATAAATTTTATTTTTCAGTATAAATGTTTGTTTTATTTTTTCTGTCTTTTGTTGTTAGCCAGAAAAAATCGAGTAATTTATATATTTTTTAAAAAATTGTATTTTGTCAATACGTGCAATTTAATGTTTGTGTAAATTAAATGCGCTTGATTTATTTTAATAAGTTTAAGTAAAAAAAAAAAAATAGCACATACATATTTGCTAAGACCGATTTTTTATTGAATGCACTCTTATTTTATAGATATTTTTTCTGAATTATTTGCAATTTTTAATATTCTGCTATTAAGTGATCTGCCATTGAGGAATAAAAGACTCACAAACATTTATTTCTTTGTTATTAATCATGATAAAAAAAATTTGTAATCAATATACTTTTTAAAAAGTTAGTACTCAGCCGAATATTTGATACTCTGCTAAATCTCTATTTGTTACATTTTGTAAAATTATCACGTTTTTCTACTATATTTCTGTGTCATCATTTTTTCCCTTTAATGCTAATTGTGAAATCCCATGGTAACCTATGGAAATTTTAAAGAGGTGATAAATTCCTTTATACAATTATCAAAATATAGCTTTCACCAGCAGGAAACAGATGTCCAATACTGGTATTGTACATTTTTTAAAATTTCTTTAATTTTCAAGAATTTTTTTAAAAAGTATTTTTATTTTAATTTATATTTAAAAAATATATATATATTAACTGACAACTGGACTTCCACTGTAAGTAAGTGCTTATATATTCCGTATTTTTGCTTTTTTAATTTCTAAAGAGTTTATAAGTATTATTCACAAGTCCTTATTTTATTTCTTCAAAATATAATGCAGGTTTTAAGTTATCAAATTGGCTTTTGATAATTTTATTTAGCTGATTCGCCAGATTGGTGTTATAACTTTTACTTCAATATAATCTTTTGTTAAAATATTGTATGCAAGTACATGATTTTGGAAAGAATTTTTTTTAATTACTTTTTTTACAGCAATTGGTAAATTTTGGTATCTTTTGAAATCTAAGCATAGTTTCATTGCCAATTTCTTCAACGTTATCTAATCAGTTATAATACAGAAAGTTCAGAAATCTTAAAATATTTAGATCAATATAATTGAAATTATATTTCAGCACTATAATCTCAATTTAAATTAAATAATTGCTAAATAACACTTGTATAGTCTAACAATTTTTAATCAGAGTTCATTGATTTAAATCAACTTGATTTCAATCCTGATTTAAATCAACTGATTTATTTAAATACACTTTTTAAAAAAGTACACTGCACACCTCTTGCGTCCTGTTCAAAAAAATGTTTTGAACTGGTTCGTTTAGAGTCCCCTTTTTCAGTAGTACGCGTACACAAAAACGTACTGGTTTGATCCCATCTTTAAATGATAGTGTTCAGGCAAACTTTCCATTCTTAAGATTTGTGATATTGATGGGCCCTTACCCACAATGCAATGTGATGTTTACTTTTTGGTCTTCCTCGTCGTATGAGAAAATTTCACATGACAAAGCATGTAAACTAGGATTATAGGAGTTTTACAGGAGAAAAATTATCTTTTAGGAGTTTTATTGAAATCATAAAAAAATGAATTTATAACAGGGAAGAAAACAGAAAACCGACGAATTTCGCGATTTTTCCTGCGACTGATTGGCGAATTTTTCGATTTTTTTCCATTGATCGACTGAAGAATTTCGGGATTTTTCCACGATCATGTGACGAATTTTAAGATTTTTCTCCCGTGAACCACTGAAGAATTTCGAGATTTTTTTCCTACAAACAATTGACGAATCTCGCGATATGTTCCGGCAATCAATTGGCGGTTTGCGAGATTGGCGGCTACCTTGCGACCGGTGGGTGAATTTCTCGATTTTTCCCCCGCGGCTTACTGGCGAAAGTCGCGGGTTTTTTCACGTGACCGATGGACGAATTTTGAATTTTTTTCCTGCGATCGACTAATTTTCGCGATTTTTTTTCTAGCGGCCGATTAAAGTGATTCAAGTCTATCAGAAAAACCAGAATTCCGGTACTGAAAAAAAAATTACCGGAATTGCAGTATATACGCGGATCACCATTACCCCTGTCTGCACAATCTGCAATATTTTTTCATTTGCAAACCAGCAGGAAACACGAAAACTAATTTTTCGAAATTAGTATACACGAGTTTTAAGACAGCGGAAAACTATTCTGAAACTGAAAGAAAAATGGACATCAAGTAAACTGGCCGAGACAAAGATCAAGCAATTTCAAACGAGACGACTTTAACAAATTTGACTGTAAAACTACTGATGTCATAATGTTAATGTTCAGTTAATATGCAGTAGATTTATAATTATCTTCTAAAGATTCATTTTCTTTACTCAATGGAAAGTGGGAATAAATAAAAATATTTGATTAGAGAGACCAACCCCTCACCTATAAACCTAATTGCTTTTATCGTTGAATTGATGGCGCATTTCCTGTAAGAAGGCCCCATTTTAAAAAATTTAAATGCGTTCTGAATTTGTAATGAAATTTTGGCAACGCAACAAACAAAAATTCTTTATTTTTTAATTAATATAGTTTAATAGAACTTGAAGGCACCCACGTAACAATCATATAGGAAGTGATCAGATTTTACGATGTTTTAGCCTTATTAGTCCAAAAATGTTTGAATTTAAGCATTAAAAAAAATTTTAGAAAGGCTAACATCATTAAATAAAACATTTGTTGCTTAACAAGATAGAGTGAAAATGAACGAACTTTTAAGGCGGTTCTCAAAAAAAAAATTTCTTTGCTCAATAACGCAAAACTTTGACACATTTACGGACTCATTTTTAAACGCAAAAACATGGCACTCGAATGGTAGTGTTGCCAGATGCAGGGTGTCTATTCCAGATCAGCAATGAATTTTTCTGACATTTCCCTGACTTTTCCAGGTTTTCCATACCAATAAAAGAAAAATTTCAGGTATCGAGATTTTGTGATGTTACACAGAAAAAATCTTAAAAGTTCTCAATTTGACAGTGAAACTTTCACAACTGATTCTGAGGCCCAAATTACTGATTTGTTACATAACTTTTAGCAAAATGTTAAAATTTTTACATGCTAAACATTTTGCTGATACACACTTTTAGCATCAGGTTCTATCCATTTTGTCAAATCAGGATGAAATTGTTTATCATATCAGTCACAGTTTAACAGATTGGTTTGACATATTTTAATACAAATAATAAATATTCAATAAATTAAGCTAACAAATGTTCAGTTCCCAAACAAAAATAAGTAAGCAGAGTGAAACACCTAATCAATCCTATACAACATTCAGTAGAAAGTGTCAGTGAAACTCGAACTGAAAATCTCAAAGTTACAAAAAAAGACTGACAAAATGATTTGCAAGAGAGTTTGAAATACTCTTTACAGTACTTATGAAGAGCAAAGTTTGATTTTAATGGCGTTGCAATTTCAAATCCTTAGTTTTATAAGGAACATCTTCCTTTTTTTTTTCTTTAGTTCAAAATTTTCAGCTGAGCTTCAAGTTCAAAGTCTTGTACATTTTCAAATTGTATGGCTTCTGAAAATTGTTTATCATCAACGTATTTATTAGGGTTAGCTGAATTCTGTATATTCTTATAATTTACATGACTTCAAAAGTTTTTAGATTTACTTTATTATTATTATTATTTTATGGCGTTTTAGACAGGAGAAAAAAATTACCTTCCACATAAAAGATAAAAAATTAAAGTTTCAATGCTGCTCTATATAATTTTTCAAAATTTATAAAATAGTTTCTGGATTTTTTTTGTGTGTGTGTGTGTGTAATAGCAGAAAAGCACCCAAATTGGGTTATAATAGTTAGGTGCAGCAATGTTCCTAATTGGAAAGTGTCTCTGTGACACAAATTGGGTATAAAAAGTGAAATATCATATGTATTTGGGGACAAAAAACATTTAATTTCCAAACTGTCACAGTAAAAAACAAAGTTATTCTTCTGGAAACTGTCTTTTTAAATTTAATTAAAGAAAAAATAAGCTTAGAGGGTCATATTCATGCCGAAATTGCAGCAAATTCAATAGATACATCTAATTGGGGCATCATGTTTGTTTTTTTCAGTAAATGTTGCCCTATGATAACAAACTGGAATTCACTCAGTCAAGTAGTTTTGAAATTATGAAAATTTAAAGTTTGTAACTCCTAATCTGTAATCGTTGCAAATCAGACTGTAATGTGGGTAGTGTTTTAAGCATAACTTAAAAACTACTTAGCGGAATCAGCTGTGATTTTTGATTTGCATATTTGAAGTTTTTAGAAATCTATTTCTATTAAAATTAATTTTTTTAATTAATTTAAAAATACATTTTTTTTTATAAATTAAACCATAAAATAAACCATAATCTATAATTTTTTAATCGAAATAGATTCCGAAAAGCTTCAAATAAAATATATGAATATAAAATTATTACGTCAAGTATTGAATTGTATAAAAAAAAACTCCACAAGCTGTTTAACATTAGGAGTTCCAAACTTTAAACTTCATAATTCTTAAACATTTTGACCAAGTGACTTCCCTTTTGGTATCCTTGAGAAAAAGTTACCGAAAGAGGCAAATATAATGTCAAAGTTAGATGTACATATTGAAAAGTTCGGAGTTTTGTGCAACTTAAGAACGATGACGACCCCATAAGATTGTTTTTTTAAGGAGTAAATTAAAAGAAGTTCTCGTTTTTTAAGGAGGGGCGGTCACTATTGTGATTAAAATTTTTTTTGTATGTTCTTTGTTTTGGATATACAGCAATGGAAAGTCTTTCCAGCATCAATAAAACTTCAATGTTAGTTGCATACACTTCATACGCATGCAACATGTCATATACTTGTGCTACACCCAATGACATAAGTGTGGGTTTTAAATATCCAGTCCAAATTGAAAATATTTTGTTCCGTTTTTAATATCTTATTTAACAGTTTTTTGGCATCCCCTAAATATTTAGTGCCTGGGGAAATCATCTCCCACACACACTTCACCACTGGCTACACCTATGTATATTCTGGCACTAATAAGCTGGCATCTCTGTACAGTCCACTTTGCTATACAGACAACAGATGAAAAGGTTTGTTTTGGGCACTATTTGGATTTTCTTTTATATCGCTTAAAATATATTATTATTTTTTTTTTTCCCTAGGAAACATATACACATATTCTAAAGAAAATAAAAGTATATTATGTATTTTATGAACATAAAATCCATTTTATTGTGTACTTTTTATTTATTTATACACTTTTCTTTTACGAGAATTACTTCTTGTTTATAAAGATACTTCCCTAGCATTCCTTGTATAAAATACTTATTTAAAAAAAATGTAAATACCCATGAGCTAAACGTATCAGTATACTTGTAACAAATAAATAAAATTTCAAGCTGATTCTGTATTGTAAAGAAACTTTTGTTATAAAGAGTAGGACCAATAAGAGATGAAAATATTGCTTTTGGACACTGTTTTGATTTCCTTTTATCTCAATTAATTATTATTAAGAACTTTTTCGAATACATACATACATTTTAAGTATTTTGTTATCATAAAATGCATTACATGTAATGCATTTTATGATAACAAATACTTAAAATGTGTGTATGTATTCAAAAAAGTTCTTAATAACATTTAATTGAGATAAAAGGATATCAAAACAGTGTCCAAAAGCAATATTTTCATCTGTTAATGTTCCTACTCTTTAAAACAAAAGTTTCTTTACAATGCAGAAAATTTTCCGATCATAATGAAAAAAAATTCCGTAAAGCAAAGAAAAAGTTTCTATTCTACACAGAAATTTTTAATTTTTTCATGATTAGTTTACTGACTGATTCGGAAAAGTTTCCTTTTTAAAACGGAATACTTTCTGTCTATTCTACCGTTCTACCAAGACATTTCTTAGTGTGAATGGAAAGTTTTCCTTTTTAAAACAGAATACTTTCTGTCTATTCTACCGTTCTACCAAGACATTTCTTAGTGTGAATGGAAAGTTTTCCTTTTTAAAACGGAATACTTTCTGTCTATTCTACCGTTCTACCAAAACGTTTCTTTATGTGAATGGAAAGATTTCCGTAAGACTCAGGAATTTATTCTGTGTCTAAAGATTAGTTTCTGAATCAAACAGGCAAAATTTCCTGACGGAAAGAAAAAACTTTCGTTTTTTTTCGTTTTTTTTTCCGTGTTGGTTCGGAAAAGTTTCCTGTACTATACGGGCAACTGGAAATCCTATTCCTACCAAACTTTTCCGAATTTTTTTTTACAGTGCATAACTTCATACACCTTCCAATGGTACAATAATAAAAATGCACAAAAATTGCTATTACAAAGACGACCCTGCTAGCCGTAGTCAAAAACCTATACATGAAATTTGGTTTCATTCTATGCATAACTTCATACACTTTCGATGATAAAAAGAGGACACACACACACGGACAGACAGACATTTTCTAAAAACATGTTTTTCGGGATCTCTTTCGGTGTAAATCTTTCGAAAATCGGAAGTAAAAAAAATTCAATACTTTCTTCTGTTATATATAGAACAAAGTAAAAATGTACTTATTTTCTTTGTAGAGCTTTAAAATTATGACTTTCGTTTATTATTTGTTTCTTCAATTCTAAACTACGTTAATATTAATGAATATTCATCTGAATGTAATTGTATAATTCAAATATTTAATGAGTGTTTAAATAGACAATTATCTAACTGTCATTAACATTATTGTCATTCTGTTTTTCATGAATTTCAAACATAACACTGGTTTACACGGTTTATATACTATCGCCGAAATTTGTATTTTTTCATAGATTCCAGTGCACTGAGAACGGGAAAATTACTAATCAAAAATCTGTCACGTCTAGTTTAAAAAATATTTATTAAATACTTAAAAAAAAATAATAACATGAAATATAAAAAGGAAAAATTAGAAATGTTTGATTTTACTCTTCTTTTGATAATTTTTGTACTTTTTTGGGGCTTTTTGCACTGTAAAAAAAAAATCACAGTATTTTTACAGCAAAAAATGCTGGCAATATGGGTGCCAGCATATTTTGCTGTGAATTTACAGCAGTTTTGTTTTTCATGGATAAACAGCACTTTTGTAAATTCACAGCATTTTTTGCGGTTAATTTTACAGCAGTTTTTTTTTCTTTTACAGCAGATTTGTTAATTTTACAGCCGTTTTTGCTGTTAATTTTAATGCAATTTTAACAGAATCACTGTAAAACTTATAGCATTTGTTGTTGATATTTTACCCCCCCCCCCCCTCCCTCTCCGTGTATTTTTTTTTTCTTATTTTAACCTGAGACATATTTCAAAGACTTTGGGCACTAAGTATTACCTTTTTGTTTACTTATATCATTATTTTAATATCATTATTATATAATAGATTCTGTTATACATATATACGATACAAATTTCGGTTTTTGGTCAAGTATATCACACACAAAAATTTTAGTCATTTGCCTATAGAGATAAAATGTTTTTTCAATAAATCATAACAAAGGAAGATTTTACTTTATCTAGCTTTTAATTAATTATTCAGTATTTCTTTACAGGACTTTGTTTAACCGTTTGTTTGTATTTGAAAATACCCACTAATTTAAATCATGCATATATATATATTTTTTTCCTCCAACAAATTTAGGGTTATTTTTTTGTATCTATTTAAATATTTTTGTTTATTCAATGTAGCCATTATTTCCTCCACCCCTCAACATGCAAAACTTTCTGATATTTAAACTATCATTCATATATAATTAATAACAAGACCTTATTGTACGCAACTTGCTGATATGGAAACTTTATATTGATAAAAAACTTATTTTATGCTAAGATAATTTTATAAGTTTACATTTAATTCCATAAATATCAGGTCTGATTGAAAAATGAACACGGGGAGAAAAAAAAACACTTATGAGTTCAAGAAACGTAGAATAAAATAATAATAAAAAAAATCTGTTCACATAAAAACTTTAAAATTAAGCGTAAAAAATAAATAGATAATGGACAAAAACATTAAACGAGTTGCTGCAAATTACTGCTGCGACAGTAAACAAACAAGGAATATTTTAGGAATTGATAAAATAGTGCATCCAGATTACTCATAATAAATGATTTGAAAATGGAAAATAAATCACTGTTCGAAATATCGGCTAAATATATTAAATAAATAAAAATACTTAAATTACTAATCCAAAGTGAACCGAAAACTGTAGCTGGTAAAATATTTATAGGATTTAGAAAGTATATTCGAATGCGAACGTATGAACAGGAGTTTTGAAAAATATATAATAGCGTAATAAGGCATAGCTAAAAACAGGGATCTTGTTAAAAAAAAAAAAAAAAAAAATGCTTGCATAAAGTTTCCCTGTGATACTTAAACTCAAATTATACGTAATAATAACAAACTTCTAGAAGAACATACTGAGGTAAAGTAAAAAACAACATAACTAAATCAACAGACCCCCCCCCCCCCCCCCCCCAACAAAACAACATCCCCTAAGCAAAATCATCTATTTTTACGATTTAAAACAAAATATTTATTTTAGACAAATGACGTGAAAGTTCCTGCCGTGATATACACGTGGTTTAAAAACAAAATGAGTATCGTATAAATATATAACAGAATTTATATGATATTATTAAAACAATAATATAGGAAAACAAAGATAAAACTTACTTTTACTCTTTGAAATATGTTTGTAATCCGTTATCAGGTGTAATAGTTACAACTTTCTAAGCTCGCTCCTAATGGCGGCCATTTCTCGTAGAATCGAAGCGTCACTTCATTATTGGACTGCACCTGCCGCTGACCTAAATGTGTTTATTCCCCTCGTTTGAGATAATGACAACAACGCCGACCGATGTCGCTATCTATACAGCTGTAATCACTGTAAATTAACGAAAGAGCTGTGTTTGATTGCTAGGTGAAATATTAACAGCCTTTTTTGCAGTTTTTTCTTCCGTTTTTTTTTTACAGTGTGTGAAAACAGAAAACCCCCCATAATTTCTTAATTATGATACGTATCGAATCCATTTAAAGTTATTATTACTTGTAGTAAAAGGGCCGAAAATTTATGTATGACAGATTTTTGATATCATTAAAAATGGCCCCAAGGGGGGAGGGGGGAGGCGGGTTTTAGAAGAAAACAATTCATAACTTCGTCAATTCAAAAGATATCAAATCCGCTTAAATTTATTATAAATCTCTTAATATTATCTAAAACTTTTATACTCACAAGTTTTTTATAGAACCAACCCTTATAGCAATAAAAAACAATTAAAAATAAAAAAATCCCTGCCGGCTCCTCCTGCAAACAAGTTAGGTTTCGAAGTGGGCGGTTTCAACTGTCGCATCATCACAAAAAGGTAATTTAACAAACAGGCGTCCCACGGTCTGCGTCTTCGAAATCTACCTGTGCCTGTAGGCCGAGCCGTCAGGGATTTTTTTCTTTTATAATGTACATGAAGAAAAACTTACATTTATTTTCAAATAAATTTGTAAATCCTGGTGTCATTCAATCATTTCAGCAACTGAAATTCTTTGCCACCCAAAGGGTAGAGAGCCTGCACTAGTCCCGAGAAGAAACACTGAAGCTAATGTTAGTTAAACCTATGTGAGCGTTCTTTTCAAATATATCGCTTGTATTATAATAGTTTTATTTATTTATTTATTTATTTTTTTTTTTTTTTTGCATAGGATAGCTGAGGTTTATCTCTAACCGGGGTTAGTTTTTACTTTTTCGATTTTGGTTGCAGATTTCTTTTATTTCGGAACCGGTTCCCGAAAGTAAAGTTAGACTCATTAAAAAACTAGTACAACCAAAATCGAAAATGTATTAACTAACTAGATTAGAGATTAACCTCAGCTATCATATGGGAAAAAATGATTTAAAAATACTAAATTGCAAGCGAGAAATTTGAAAAGAACGCTCCTATATAGATTTAGCATTAGCTTGAGAATTTCTTCGCATGACTAGTGTACTTGAGTACCAATATAATTTGTACGATTGTGCAATTAAAAAAAAAAATTTTGTTCTTTCCTAATGAAAGTTTAACTCTGCCCTAGAAGCAAACCAATATTGGTTACACTACGGACCAACATTGAATCCATTGGATATTGGTAATACTTTCAATAAGATAACATTATTAATTAAAATATTGGTTTGACTTTGAAAATATTTGCAATGAAATGGTGAAACATTTGTTGCCAATATTGACAAAATGCAAACATTCCAATATTGGGGGCAGATAATATTTTATGCAAATATAAACAATAGGTTCAATATTGTTTTACTAGTAGGATATCGCTCATACGCAATAAAAGTGACAACTCTAAAAAATTGATTTTACATATTATTATTATTGCACAGGTCTATGATTTAGGTGTATCATGCTACAGAAAAAGTGTCATCAGTGTACAATTATCTGGAACGCTATATGTACATTTGCCACCACAGAAGGGGGGGGGGGGAATCGTATAAGGGGTGAAAATAATTTACGCTTTTGTGCACGCTTTTAAAGCTACATGCAGAGTTTAAATGCTTTTATTTTATGTTACAGTAAAAACATGATAGTCTTTTGCCTCTCCTGTGAAATATAATATTTTTGAGTTGTGTCACTTTTTCTGGCTGGTGAGCGATATATGTTGACAAAATAAATAACCAAACACCTTTCCTAAATGAAAACAGAAAATTTCAAATAAAAGAAAAACGTTTTTATTAAAAGTTTTATGGCAAGTATGTACAACTAAAATGCTGAGCAGATGATATATCCAATGTGGTAAAAAAATGTTTTTCCCCCATGACTTATGAAAACATAACTTGGATAAATATACATAAAATTTACAAAATTACAAGAGTAAAAAAAGGATGACTGAAGATGTTGTGAAAAAAAACCTGACTTAGAAAATGCGCAGCATTTAAAAAATCTATCCGTAAATGCAGTTATTGTAATTTTTTGGCATTAAGTAATTCTAAGCATATCTAGAATTACTATAACAGGTAAAATTACAGCTATAGGATCAGGCTGGTTGATATTCCGTGTACTTTGTGGTGATCACGCACTTTTTAGCTTCCAAGTCCGAATGTATTTTATACAGCATGAGCTCCATACACGTGCGAGCATCCTCAATGCAATTGTGTCCCTTTGATGACATTTGGATATGTTTGTCTAATATCTCGTGTGCGATGGACTTTAGTGACTTTTTATATTTACTATGCTTGTGAGGAAAAGTGACTGACGTGTCGACGATATTGTAGTGGA